>VDFB02281492.1:443892012-444091282 GCA_007258455.2 Sequoia sempervirens
TATATATATATATATATATATATATATATATATATATATATATATATATATATATATATATATATATCTATATATCTATATATATATATATATATGTATGTATGTATGCATATATATATGTCAATGGTTTCATCCAACCCTAGACTCTATGGGCTCTTTCAATATTTAGTATTGTGTATTGAGAACTAGGTGAGGTATTCTTATTCTTCTATGGGATAAGTATTTTCTTATTCTTTGCATGAGAATATTTTATAAGATCTGTAAAACCAATTGCTATGAACTATTCTTATTCTTCTATGGGATAACTACTTTTTTACTATTTGCATGAGAAGATTTTATAAAATCTGTAAAACCAACTGCTTTCAACATAACCTCAACAATTTTGTATATATATATGTATGTATGTATGCACACACACACACACACACACACACACACACACACAAATATATATATATATATATATATATATGTCAATGCTTTCATATATCCCTAAACCCTACATACAGATAGCTACAATTTTTCCTATGGTAATGGCTACAATGCCAAAGATATACATAGATGATGAAAATGTTGTTTCAATATTCAGTGTTGTGTATGCACAACTAGGTGAGGTATTCTTATTCTTCTATGGGATAACTATTATTTTATTATTTGCATGAGAGGAGTTTATAAGATCTATAAAACCAACTACTTTGAACATAATATCAACGATTCTCTTTAGTTCAACATAGATTATATGGGTGGTTCTATTTGTAGAAATTAGTAGAATTATGTTTTCCAAAAATGCACAAGCTTCATTGAAAATTTGAGCTACATCACCACAAATAGAAAAACTATAAAAGACCTACCGGAATAATACTGGAAAACCACCTGAGTAATTTTACCTCCAATTTTTTAATGCTTTCATGCAATGCTAAAGCCTACACACAGATAACTACAATTGTTTCCATGGTAATGGCTGGGACACGAAAGATACAAATAGACAATCAAAACAATAGACCAACAACATAAAAATAACTAGCCCTGGCCATAGTTTTAAATGAAAGAAGGAAGCTTTCAATACAATTCCTGCAACCATATAGAATGATAATCTCTTATTAATCTACAAAATGGGTATACACACAAATAACCAAAACAATAGGCCAACATTTAAGTACAATTGCTCTTAAGGTAATAAGTATGTATATGATATACATATATGTACACATATAGATACATATATACATGAATATGTTGTAAACTCGAGTTGCATTGGTTGCGTTCAATATTATAGAGAAATAGGAAAATTGCAAGAAAACTATAAGGAAAAAACTAGAGAATGACATACATTTGATTCGTGAGTCTCATCCTAATAGCTGTAACAATTGTTACATAGATTGCTTTTCTTCTACCAATATGTTGTGTACCAATCTAACTAAAGCCAACAATGAAAAATTCAATGCATAGTACAAATTTTGTGTTTAGCTCTTTTATCTGTTGGAAATTTCTCTTTCAACAATGCAATTTAATCAATATGGGAGAGAACGAAAGATATAAACAATAAATTAATCATTTATGTAAACTACCCATGCAAAATGTCTTACTGATTCCACAACTGAACAATTTTATCATTGATCTCACATGCTTTTCATTTTAATATAGTGGGTGTCTTTTTTGTAGTCTCTTAACAAATAGTTGTAATTGTATAAGAGGAGTTGCATTATTTAGGTAAAAGTACAAAGTTGTGTCACACTTTCGGCCAACTTATCAGCACAAGTGAATTTTAGTACTTATAACTAAAAATCATTTTTAGTCAAACATATCATCTAGTAAGATTCATTCTAGATTCATGCACACAACTTTTCCAACTACATTTTTTGGATAAATGCATACATAGCACCACTTTGAGGCTAATTTACTAAAATGTGAAATTATTTGAAAATTTTATTAATTTCAACAAATCCTCATATAAATAACATTTTTTTAAGTATAAAAAAAACCCTTTGTAGATCCATAAGTGTAGTTTTCAAATATATATTTATTTTAATAGTTTAATTATTATTTTTATTTTATTTTTATTTTCTACAAAAAGTAGCTTTTCAACCCAAAAATATTAGGCTGATTACCATGTCAAGAAAAATACTAAAACTTATTAAAAAAAAATTTAAAAATGATTCCCTAGATAAAAGAATCTAGAATAAGATAGTATAATTTTTTTTCTATTTCAGATAAATATTTAATATAAAAGTTGACATCAAGTGAAAAAAGTAGTGCTTTAATAGATAGACATTTAAATATTTATTTGAAAATATATGTTTATTAAAATTGGAAGAAAATATATCCATGCCTTAAACTTTCAACTTATACATATACACAAAAGAATTGAAGGTAAAAATAGAATAATTACTATATAAAGCTTGGTGTCTAACATAATGTCATTTTTTAGCATTTTATCAGCAACTAAATTATAGTGTTAATTTATAAAAAAATATACTCAACTAATTTTTTTATTTAAAAAAAAAAATACAAACACAAAATATACTGAAAAAACACATTTTATTAGTTTACATCATTTTAAAATTCAAAACATATATGCCACTTTCCAGTTATTCAAGTTTAAAAGTTAGATCACTGTTGGTCATTTCCTTTATAAAAGTGTGACATAACTTTTTACTTTTACCCATCTAGAATTCAGTTGTATAGAGAAACAGGGAAATTGTAACTAAAATGGCAATAAAACATACATACATCTGTGTATCCATATATACATATATAAACAAATGTAAAAAAAATTATTAGCTCATAGGCTATTTTGATTTAAGTTGTTGTTGGGATACTCTTTTATACATGGGTTTTTTGCATAAATAATTAATCTATTGTTAATGTCTTCTTGATGTATGTCTCTGTATAAAAAGAGCTACATTATGTGCCATTTTGTATTATACAAAAATGGGGGAAATGTAATTGAGCTATTGGTAAAACATATATAAAAATATTTATTCATATATATATATATAATACATCAACCATCCACGATTGGAGCAATCACATAATCTACATATTTTCTAATGATTCTTCTTGACAATGTCACTAACTTTAACTCCGTGGCTGCATTTTCTTGCATGTTACCATAGGAAATTAACAGTGGAACCTAGTTTTGTTTGCTCAATAAATATCTTCTGATTAGTATTTTTTATTTCATTTATTATTTTGGTTGTTGTTGTATTTTGGTGGACACATGAACCTAGGACCATTTTGTAGATTATGAACATGATGGATATAAATTTTTGGCAGCTAGTAAGTGTTATTGTTTCTAATATCTCTTTTATTTGTTCCAATTCATTTTGTTTCCAACTTTCGTAGACTCCCTGACGGCTTGGTGACAGAGTGATTTGTTATACAATAGCTCTTTTCCAAATTTTTGTATTTGTTGCAACAATTATTGCCAATTGATGTGTGAATTATTGGTCAGCATGCATTGTCGGAGTTGTGTGAATTATTAACTAATTGGTTGAGGTCTATTCAATAAGGGTTTCATACCAAACAATTTATCTTCAAATTTGAATTGACAAAACAAGTTTTACACAACCTACTTTCCTTCTATAACAATTTTTAGTGTGGGTTCCAACTCATCTATGATCTCGCTATGATTTTTAGCTTTTCTTTTAATAGTTGTTTTGGAATTTTCCAATTTTGTTTATAATATTTAGTGGGAAATAATGTTGCTTGAATTTTCAATTGAGAAACCAATAAAGGATGTATTTGATCCCTGTTATACAATTCTTTATTTGTCTTCGATATTTTCCTATAAAGGATATATAGGTTGAATTTTTTATGAATATCTTTCAAATTTTGTTTTCTTCCCATAAGTTCAAATAAATCAGCAATATTTTTTTACATAAAAAGATGTAAGGTCTCCAAAATGCAAGTAAGTATCCAAAGTGAATTTTCCCTCAACTGGCTAGTTGAGAATGCTCCAAATTCAACCCTTTTGATGCCTATACTAATTCCAAAATTCAGAGTAGACAATATGGTATATGAAACCAAAAAGTTTTGAATTTGCAGCCTTCCCAATTGGTTAATTGAGGGGAAATTTTTTTTGATGTTTCTTGTCTTCATAAATTCCAAGCTCGAGATTTAAATGGTGATAAAAATATATATTATACCCAAGTATTTAGATATAGTCCTATGTATATAGACACATCTATACATATGTACATATGGATACATATATATGCTTATATTTGTGTGTTTGTAAATGTGTTCATAAAGGGTAACTTCAATGCATATATGTAGTTAATTATTTGTACACATATATACATGCATATATTCTACATTGAAGCTCCATTGTTTTCCATTAAATATTATAGATAGATAGGAAAATTGTAAAAGAACTATTAGGAAAAGACTAAAGCACAACATATGTTTGATTCTTTTGTAATGGTTGTTGTTTCTTTTCTTATAAATGTAAGAAAATATATTGATTAATTTACATTACCATAAGATCCATAACAATGTTGCTTTAAAATTATAGTGTTGTAAGAATCGTCTTCCTTGGCTCATAGAAAAAATAAAAGCATGCACACACATATAACCATCCTGAAAGATAGAGAGATACATATGAGGGTATATGCATTTGCATTTATGATTTTTAATGTTCTTGATGTAGCCCCTGGTGTTTGCATACTATTTAAAGTGGATTTCTATTGTTCTTATTGTATCTCACCTTTTTTTAAACAATATTAAAAGTGGAATGGTTATAAATTGATATTTGTAAGTTGTGTACCAATTAGCATTTGGATGCTACAGTACACTGATCTTTTTTTGAAATTGTGAAATAGAGTAATCAATTAGTGAACTCAAATTACAAGATTGTGTCACTACAAATAAGATCGTAGAACTATGTCTACAGAAGTATAGTCTAAGGTGCCATGCCCTCTGTGTGTACATAATATATGTATGTATTTATGTATACATGTATATGTATATGTATATGTATGTGTATGTTTGTATATGTATATGTATGTATATGTATGCATGTATGCATATTTATGTGTATGTGTATGTGTATGTATATGCATGTGTATGACTATGGGCATGGAAAAGAAATGCTTGTAATATGATAGATCGAGATATGATGACAACAAATTTTGCACTTTTTCTATGAAATAAATGGAACAATTGCTATTTTGATAGTGCCACCTAAAGAAAGTATAGCTTTTGACACCGCAACAATCAATATTTTATATGTATATGTATATGTATTATATGTATATGTGTATATATGTCTATGTATATATATATGTATATGTATGTATTTATGTATATGTATATGTATGTATATATGTATATATGTATATGTATGTGTATGTATATATGGTTATATATGTACATGTATGTATGTGTATGCATGGTTGCATATGTATATGCATATGCATATGTCTATGTATATGCAAAGAGAAATACTACAATATCATAGATTAGATATGTATACAACAAATTTTCCCAACAACTATGAAATTAATGCCACAATGATTTCTTTGACAATGCATCATAATCACAACATATTCTATCAGACTATAACATTCAATATTGCATTTACTCCTCCCACTCACATTTACTTTCCTTTGCTTGCCCCCCATTGTGCAGCAATGACAAGATGCATTAATCCTTGCACGAGAATAACCTTACTATCCAACCCTCCATCTCTCAATGTTCCCAAGTCCTCTATGTATATTCAAGTAGAATTTATTATTTCCTAATGTTCAACCTATGCTATTCCTTTTTTGGTCATTCATAGATATTGATTCATATATAGATGGATAGACATATATATATATTGTTATATGTTAATGTATAATTTCCACTTTCAATGTATGTATGGGTATATATGTATATTCATATATGCTAATGTACTTGATCTTGTATGTATACTCTTAGGCTATATAGGTAGAGACAAGTTGCACAACCCAATCAATTGTTGAATTTAGAAACCTGGTAAAAACAATAATGAAACTATTTGTACTATAAGGAGCATAGAGAGGAAATATCTATGAAGCATCACAAAAACTAATTAAAGGAAAGGACAGCTACAACAAGCACATATACACGTGAAAGTGGTAACAGTGCTCCCTCACAACATGAAATTCCAATGGAAAATGGCAACCCTTGTACACAATCTCAGAGGAGCTCCCCTATTGCACCAACACACAAACAATACCTTAAAGAAATATTCAACAATAGCTATTGTGTTGTGGTGAAGCAATTTTGACATCATATAGATGCACTCTCCATTCTTTCTATTTGCTAAATATGCAGAGAAAGCTACATAGGGATGCACACTCGAATGTTACGGCTAGAAGCCATAAGTGTAGGGTTTTATTTTGAAAAAGGTTTCCATTAGTTCAACTCTGCAAATGGAATTGATCTAGTCCCACAACCATTGTTAATCAAAAAGTTAACACAAGTTGAAGAGATTCTTATTGCTAGGGTGGCTTCAGTTTTATAGGTCACCCACGCTAGAGGAGGCCAATTTAAATATAGTGGTCACACAATAAGCTTCCCTCAAGATATCTCAAGCATTGCAAAACTTTTACCGTGCTGACTGCAAGACCTTGAGGTTGTTATTGTTTGCAGGACCACTATTGAAGGTGGGAATTATGATTGTTATGTTAATAAACATCATGTCATCGATGCATTGAAATACAAAATCCAATATGACAAATACTACAATGATGTTGAGATTGACATTGAGGCTCTTCATATGTTACCTGATGTTGTTGTTGATGTGTCTAGTTTGTTGCATACAATAGAGATAGTTTCAAATGAAGACCTAATGCCATCAACCAACTCAAAAAATATTGGACAAGAAGAAAATGGCTCTTCAAAATTTTCATCATTTATTCCTCGCTTACCAAATAGTAGACAAGAGTTGCAAGCAATAAAAGATGTCTTGCAGATTGGAAAAAAGAGACCAAAATATCTTATCTTGGCCTAAAGTTAGCTCTTCTCCTGTTAATGAATACAACACTGAAGGTTTATTTTCAATGGCCTTTCCAACATTGTTCCCCACTGGAGCAGTGCTTCCTCTACCGACAAATATTAAAATTCACTTGAATGAATATTCCCTCCACCTAATGAGATATTTTGACCATAAGTTTGGCAAACATGTTAGGTTTAGATATTTTCTCTAAAAATTGATTATGAGACATCGTAGCCAACAAACTATCTATGTTTTTGTAAGAGCAGATGTGGAGGATAGAATCCCTAGGTCATTCATTATTTTGAGGTAACAGCTTCAATCTTCCTCCAACCTCCAACTAGCTGGTAAGTTGATGCAATATGGGGCATTTTTGCATGGGAGCCACTCTTTCTAGAACTCTTGTTGGGCCCAGCTAACCACTATGATCAAACAACTTGGTACACACACCCCTTTTTCACATTGAGTTGTGCAAACACAAAATGGGCCGACCTGCAAAATGTTTTCTCTATTGTATCTTGTTTGGTGATGGAGCCATCAAAAAAATACACTAATATATAGTGTTTTTCAGAATCCACATATAGCATCTTTATATTTGCATCATAGATTCTAAATTTTTCGTGAAGAGGTGATAGAAAAGCTTTTGCATGCAAAAGATTATTGGTATAGATATGAATGGCAACATCATGGCTCTACACATGTGCATGGTTTTCTATTGCTTTCAAAAGCTCCTGACATGGATACTCTTGATTGGTCTAATGACCATGATCTTAACATAGCAAGTCACTTTTTTGATAGATATGTTTCAACTTGGAATCAACGTTTTCATGCACAAAGATTTCTTAGAACATATCATTGCTCTGAAAAAAACCCATGCTTGCTTACCATGACCCAAATCTCGACCAATGATCCAATCATAGATTATGAAGTTTCTAAACATAGTTCAAAGGAACACAAAATGCTCTGAATATACTTGCTTAAGAATAAAATGAAAGAAATTGCAATGTTGGTATAAAGCACCATGGCAAGAGCAATGTACCTCTACATTGACATCTAATGCTGACTCTAACAAATCCTACAAACCAACAAGAAATGATGATCACTTAAATATTCACATCACAGCTATGCATGCAATTTGGCATGCAAATGTTGATTGCCAACCAATTGTTTCTAGGAAAATTGTTTTGAATTATATTTCTAAATATGCAACTAAATCTGAGAAAAAATTAGAAAATTATTTAGATATGTTGAAAAGAGTTGCAAAAAAAAAAATAGTTGAGGATAAAATGCTGGTTGGATACCAAAAATTCATGTTGAATATGCTTGTGAAATGTGATATCTCTACACAAGAGATGTGCCATATGTTACAAAAACTGCCTCTTCTTACTTCAAGCCGATGATACGTTTAGTTGAATGTTTATAAAAATACATGGTTTCATATAAGTAGAGATGATACTGATGAAGAGTTTCCAACAAACTATATTCATTACTATATGCAAAGGCCTCCAGAGCTAGTTTCTTTATCCCTTATTGACTTAGTATAGCTATACACACACTCACAACAACACAAAAAGGCTAAATGAAAACCAAGGCTCCAACCTACAAATCTCCTTATTTACCCATTATTCAAGACTACTCCTATTAATGATATTGATATCTTTGAGACATTTTGTTGGACTAAACTTATATTATACAAAACTTTCCAACACATACAAACATATATAGTTCTTCTAAGAGAACAAATAATAGAAACTTGGAAACTTTTTAAAAATGGTTGGTTATCATCCTTGGCATGTTAATAGAGTTCTAGTTACATCCACAATTGAAGAATAGGATGATAGCAATAATGATGATTTGAACCATCATCCTTCTATGGATGAATATGAATGGGAATTTTTCTCTTAGCTTGGTGCTACTACTAACTTTACTATAAATCAACTTCAACTATTGGGTAGGCAGGATTTTCATATGAACCATCGATGGAATGAAAACCATGTTCCTGAACAACTCCATAATATTTCTTTGCAGTTCATCTCATCAGTGAAGGCACAATGTGAGCAAGCTATGGTTCAATTCTTTCCTGTATATATGTCAACCCATCAACTTTCATTGAAGCAGCAATTGGCCCTTGAAATAATTTGAACCCACCATATGCAACCTTTACCTAAATCCCCTCTCCACATGATAATTCAAGGGATAGCTAGTATTTGTAAATTCTTCATCATAAATTGTATTCGGCAACAAATAAATACCTTTTTTCCTAGAAACAATAACTACTTGCTCACATTGGCTCCTATAGGTGTTGCTGCATACAACATATACACCTCTACAATCCATACAACACTTCACATTCCCATAAAGGATATAAGTCCTTTGCAAGGGAAGCAATTGACATTATTCCAAGAATAATTTAAGAATATTGAGTACATATTGATTGATGAAATGATTTTTCTAGGCCCAAAATTGTTATTGAAAATAGATACTTGATTAAGCCAAGCATTCTCAAATAAGCAGACAAAGCCATTTGGTAGTGTTTCTATGATCCTTATTGGTGATCTTGCTTAGTTTCCACTTATCATGGATACACCTATTTATGCTTCATCCTCATCAGTTGTAGCTTTGTGGCACACTTTCACAATCTCAATAACCCTAGACAATATCTTTTGACAAAAAGGAGATAGCCCTTTGCAATAAAAGTTTCACAAAATCCTTCTTCATATAATAAATGTTGAGGTTGTCCATGATGATTGGGAAGACATTATGAAACAAAAAAATAAAATGATCTCAGCCATAGAAAGACAACAATTTGATTTTGCTATGTACATTTTTTTGCAGCAAATTACTTTGTTGCATTCCACAACAAAAAAATGATCAAATAGTTAGATCTACCAATAGCCTTTAGCATTGCTTGGATGGCTCAAGAAAAAACATCTATTCATGGAAATGATGACCAGATTATCTTAGAATTGGTACTTTGTGTTGGTGAATAGGTGATGCTAAGAACAATTTTTTTGATTCAAGTTGGCCTCGTTAATGGATCCCTTGGTGTTGTTGCAGCTATTGTCTATAGTCCAAATTCTAAACTACCAAACCCACTTGACTATGTTGTTGTTCACTTCCAAAATTACATTGGGCCACCATGGGACCTAGAACATCCAAGAGACATCCCCATCATAACTATAATTTTGGGGATTCAAACATAAAATCAATTGAAAGACAACTATAGCATGGGGAATCACAATACATAAAGCATAGGGCTTAACATTGGATAGAGCAACAATAAACATAGGTACAAAAGAGAGGAAAGGGTTGAATTTTATAGCTATTTCACATGTAAAATCAATTGAAAGACTTCATATTGATCCACCTTTCTCGTTTGAGAGATACGCTAGGCTTGGAACCAACAAGTAGATTTTTTGTCACCATAGTGAAGAAACATGCCTCAAGCGATTGCAAGCCTTGCCAACTGATCTTGGTTCCAACGAATAGGCCAACAAACAAAAGAGGCTCTAGTATAATTATTATTGCATCTACCTCAGCTTGTGTGCCCTCACCTCTTCAAACCTTTTCTAAGTTGTATCTTTAAAAAACATACCAAGTAATAATTTGTGTAAAATGGGTATAGTACCAAAGATGCACAAAGATACCACACATAAATAACTAGACGACACAACTTGTACAAGCCAATTCCATGTTTTTCTGATTCTATTCTATTAAATTTCTAACTTCTTTGTCTAATATTTTGTTTAGTGAGCCTTTTGCTATATGCCCTTTGAAGCAATACACTCTTTTGTATATTCCATTTTCCCATCTTCATTTAAGTTTTTTAAACTTTCATAAATTCAACTATTTATTGGCATACCTAAAATTCTCTTTCAACTAATTTGAACATAGAGTCATGTAAACATACAGTTATAGTTGTTATACATTAATAGATACACAAGTACAAACAACTCCAGCTATCTAAAATGCACAGAGATTACTACAAACAATAACTATAATTTTTCTTTTATATAACTAAATAACATCTTTGTAACATTCTAATATATAATCCTTTATATACACATGTTGTGAATGCACTCTAAAAAAAAAAATTCTTCAATTTGATAATAAACTTGTTTGAAATCCTCCAATGATGTTATTTTTGCTATTCTAATAGCCTTTATACGTTGACTTTTCACATTTTTCCTTTGTGTTTTCCTTCAACAAATTTAAATGTTATCCTCTTATCTTTTCTATTATCTTTATTTGGTTCAAATTGCTACAAATATTTTCCTACAAAATTATTTTCCTATTATTTCCCTCTTTCACTGTTCCTATATATTTCATTCATTAATATATAGTGTTGTGTGCATTGATTTTATTTTTGTGATACATGATAAAATTCCATGGTATTTGTCTTGGCTTCCTCGAGCATGTCCACAATGACCATCTACCTTCATGGTTTCCTCATAGTGCTCCACTCAACACACAAAATGGTAGGTGTTCACTCATATGCTAGTTGGTAATATTCATTCTTGTACTATAATGATATGAACTGTTTTGGTTGCCTCGTGAAATGACAAAATTTGGTGTTTTTTCCATAGTAGACCTTCCCAAAAAACTAATATGCACCTCTCTTGTGTGTTATTTTGGAGAGCTCCACATTTACCCTCCTTTTGAGGCCTATGGCACCTTCATTGTTGTTCTTTCAATGGGCCATTCCACAATGCCTTTTCCCCATTCCTTGCTTACCTAATTTCACACATGAATTCTCATATAGCAATACAAAATGTTGCTTTGTAGTTGCATGATGTTGCACTCAATACAAAGATAGATTAGCAAGCAAAAAATGTAATCCATGTATTATACAATTGGTGTAAAAAATACACCCACGTATCTAGTTGTAAAAAAAGGTTTGTTTAACATATTTATATTTTCCTCTTTTATATGATTAATTTTCCCATCCCTCCATGGCTCAATACCCTATATATATTTGTTGCTTTATATAAAGAATCATGCACAGATTTATACATGTACTTCACTACAATAGTGTTCAACAATCAATGGCTATAAGATCTTCATCTCTCAGATAGGTAGAACATAATGCATTGTTATTTTTAGGTATACCTTTGATTTGCTTTTAATATTTTATTGAATGCTATTATAAGCACATGTTTTTTGGGTTGTAGGAAAAGCTTGTAGAGATGAGGTCAAGGAATGGAAATAATGAGTTTCCAGCTCTGAAAGAGGTAGCATGAAGGGTAGGTGTTACAAAATCCATCCATTGGAACAAGAGACAGTATTTCATTTTAGATTTAATCTAAATGAATCATTTTATTTCTACTTGAAAAATTGTGAATGTTAACATCTTTCTACTCAAACTAAACGAATAATTTTTTTTTATATGTACAAAATGGTGACACATATGTACACACATATACACACTCTATACATCTTTGATGCTATACACATTTTGTACAGTTAGTCCTTTCAAATCCCTCTAATTGATTTCATTTCAAATCCTTACAAAGAGGACATTGTAGATTTTGAATGCCTACATAATTTATTCTTCACTTTTCCAGCATAGATTTGCACATTCATTGAGCTACCATAGTTTTTATTTTCCTTTGATTCCCACCTTGTTTGTAATGTGCTAACGAATACAAAAATTATATAACAATAGCTGCATTATCTGCCATTGAGTACTATAAAAAAAATAGGGAAATTGTAACAAAATTATTAGTAAAATATACATACATATATTTATCCATACATACATATATATACATGTGCAAGTAGACATGCATTGATGTTTTCAAAGACTTGAAAATATATTTTCCTTGGCCATTGTATCCATGTGTTGTGATGATATCCATTTTCCTTCATTGCACTTGTTTGCATTATTCTAATACCACTTTTACAATTCCTCTGTTACTCTATACTATGTAGTACGATGCAACACATGTGGAATTTTTAATTAGGTTTGTGGTATTATACTATTTTTCACATGGGTGTTTTGCATAGACTATTAATTTATTTTTAATGCCTTCTTATTATATCTTTTCCAATAGCGCTTCCATCAACCTAACCATGAATAGGATTTACTCTGTAATAGCTCTTTCATAATTTCTACTTTTGGAAAAAATAGATAGAACTTGTCTAAAGTTTTTATTGACAGCCTAGAGCTAACCTCTTAAACAAAGGATCTACCTAAATCTTCCTTATTGGTCAATAGACATAATTGCTAGAACCATAAACCAACGACAAAAAATTACTAACCCTCAACATATTTTCTAGCGAAAGTAAGGACATTTAATTGCAACTTCTCCATCCATATAGAATGATAATTTCTATGAAATCTCCACAATTGGTATAATGGGAAACATACAAACATTTGACAAGAAAATATAGACTATAAATTAACCATCTATGCAAACTAGTCATTGAGCACAACATACACTATACATGTACATATACATATACAAATATATATATATATATATATATATATATATATATATATATATATATTTGCATCTATATATATACATGTATACATATACTAGATTACATGGATATCTACATCATTATATACGTGTATATGTATACTTGGTGCTTTGCATTAATGATTAATTTATTGTTCATGCCTTTTAGTTTCTTCTTATTATTCCTTTTGATAGCAGGTTCGAGGGTTTTGACACTCATGCACTGCAAAATCTGTTAGCAAGTATCTTGATTAAATTGTATGGTCAAAAACTCCCCAAACCTATGACAATGCAACTAATAAAACCTATTTTCTTGCATATCTTCCACCAAACATTCATAATACCAGAATTCCTATTCTCAAAATGCAACTGAATTAAAAATATTTTCTTTAATATTCTGGTGTATTCTTTCCTGCATTGCTACATTCTCTATGCTATGCATCTTCTAAGTGTTGTAATTCATTTCAGTGTGAATCCTTAGAAATAGGCTCTTGTACGTTGTTAATCACTACATAATTTATTCTTCTCTTTGCATATATAAATTTTCACATGGATTCAACTGCTTCTTTGTACCATCCTAACAAATAGAGTAAATGCATATGCTAAGTGTTTCCTCACCCAAGACCTAATGTATTATGTTGTGGTTGTACTATGGAAATGGATGAAGAAAATATAGTTCGTCAAAGTAAATGCAATATTGAATGTAGCAGTGTGGCAAAGTGTATTTTGATTAAGTTGCATTACATGTATATATCTATGCATGCATATATATATCAATAGATGCATATGTATATATAGATGTATACATTTGCATATATATATATATATATATATATGTATGTTCACATGTTGCCATCCAACATATGTATGCATATGTGTGTGTGTGTGTGTAAATGCAATCTTGAATGTTGGCGTCTAGGGGAGTATACTTTCATAAATTTTTATTCTCAGAAGAGCCATTGTCATGTTGCTTTGATAACACATTATTATTAAAATTGTCGCTTTCAACTCCATCTTTTGGTAGGTTGAAGGCTACACAAACTGTTAGGTTGCACAATTAGTGAGTTGTTTTGCTTGGGTATTTTACATGAATGATTAATTTATTTTTTATAACTTTCATTCTCTTCTCATTGTTTGTTTCTATGCGAACCCTTTTCCTAGTACCTGCAAAACAACAAGAATAAACAAGTTAAACAAGGAATTGCAAGCTAAAACAAGGATTCCCCATGAAATCCATTTACAACATTCAAACTAGGAAGAAAATATTGAAGAACACAATGGAAATGCCAAAACAAAGATTGAATCCTAATTAGAATAGCAAACACATGATCCCATGGGGGAATTGGTGCCAATTTGATGTGAAAATTGGCCCTCTCCCAAGTCCTAAGATGAAAACTTGATGTGTTGATGAAGATTTGATCCACATTGTTGGTGTTGAAGAGTGTTCCAAGCTAAAATCTGCAAAACCTAACTATGATTCAAGAATGATTGATGACATTTGATGGATATTTGGGCATGGTAACTTTGCATAATTTCTGCATGATGAAATGAGGATATGAGCTCTTTATTTATAGAATGCCAAGATGGATGAATGTCCAAATTTGAGTAATGTGGGACTAGCATTCATCCAATGGCATGATGCCACTTTTCAATCTATGAATGGATGGAGGATGTGCAAGATTTGAGAATTGTGCCAATAAATGCAAATATTTGAATTTCAAATTTGTTGAAATGACTTGTAAGAAGGAAGGGAAAATGCAATAAATGCCACTTGGCTCAAGGAAAAAGACATGTAAGATGAAGTTATTGCCTTGTTGGATGTACATGTTGACTTGGAATTTTTGAACTCAAATTGAGAGAATATTCCAAAAGATGCCTTGTGAGGAAAATAGAGATTTAATAAATGAATTAAATGTATTTTCATGTGCAACTTGCATTATCTAAAGGATGGGACATGAGATGAGATTAAATTAATCGAGGGTTAATTAATTTAATGAGAGAGGTTAGATGATGTGACCTATTTGACTCAAATTTATGGAATTATTTAAATGAAATAAGAGAGGAATATGGTAAGAGATTAATTAAATAAGGATTTTGATTTATTTAATTAAAAGAGATGGTGTTAGATTAAATCAAATAAGGTGTTCATTTGTTTAATTTAATGGATAGATTGTGGAGATTTAATCAAATAAATTGATTATTTAATTAAATAGGGATAATTAGATCAGATGAATTGATTTAATTAACAAGAGGGAGTGACTCAATTAGACAAAATGATTTATTTAATTAAGGGATGAAAGTTGATGAATTTAATCAGATAAGGAGATTTGATTAAATGGTTAGACCGAGGGATAATTCAGGAAGAAACGATGTTAGTATTCAAGATCAGATGGACAATGTGAGTTAGTATATTTTACGTGTCTACATTTTTCCCCTCTTTGAAGTGATACACTTGTTGTATTGGTTCAAAGAATAGACGACCTCGATCAAAGCTAAAAATTTTGATATTTTTAAAAACTTTCCCCACTGCTGCTTGGAAAGAGAAAACATGCCATTATAATGCCCCCTTGAGAGATTGGACAAAAATTTCAAATTTTTAGGTGATCTCATGAAAAAAGAGGACAAAGGGCCCGACAGGTCGGAAAAGGCTTGAGGAGACTAAAAACATGTCTAAATGCAATAAAAAAAATGCAAAATAGACCTCAAGTAGACAAAAATAGGTTTGGGGGTCCAAAACCCTAGCAGCACAGCCAATTAGGGTGAAAAAACCCTAACTTTTAGGCTAAAAAGGGGCCCGAGGGGTCACTTTCAAGTCATTTTCACACACCTCCTCTAGCAACCTTGAGATTTGAGCTCTGACTCTCTGTCAATATGTCATAACAAAAGCTTCTCCTACACATCACTGATTGAGTTCGGACATACCAATGACCACCTAGCATTGTGGCAACAGTATGTGACCCTTACCCAAGCTTCATTTTTTCATTTAATGTGATATTTAATGCTTTAAAGGGGCGGTTCGCCTGCAACAGTGCTATATGGCACCGCTTAGAAATCAAAGTGTGTCACGCAGTGCAATTCTATGCTAGAATGGTGCAATTCAGAGTTTGAAAACTTCGATGCTGAGCTCGGGGCTGGCAGGTTGATTTGACAAAGTAAGATGTGATGACACTAAATTCGCTCAAATTGCAATGCTAAGAGGGAAAGTGCACCACGACAGTGCAGTTTTTCTCTTTTTAGGGTCTAGCATCTAAGTATGATTAGAAATCAAACTGCAATGCCATCACAAGTTACACCACTAGAGAATTTTTTGGAGCACTCGATCATAAATTTTTCAAAAAAAATTAACATGCTGACCTTCCTTGATGTAGGACGTGGCGAGCGAGCTTTAGTCTCAAGATCACAGGTCACAGGATTTGGTTGGCTTCCTTGAGACCTGAGCGACAGTGACTAGGATCAACTCTAGATTGTGGGGTTGTGGCACATTCTGTATGCGGCCCCCATCCACACTCACCTAGGGATGTTGTCATTGTTGGCGGAGAGGTGGCACATCAAGACATCCTCATTTCATTTCCCCACTGGCAAGGCCACCATAACTTTGGAGGACATTTGGTGTATTCTACGATTGTTGATTCATGAATGATGGATGATTTTTGATTTGGATGAGGGGTGCAAGGCCTGCTATAGATTCCTCGCCACATGGGACATCATCTTCTATGAGGGAGAGATAGAGCTTGAGCGACATAGGATCCTAGCCCCTCCCTACCACTAGGTGATTGCAACTATCATTTCAGGTCTTGTTGCCCCAGATAGATGAGGGTGATACTTCAGTCCTAGTTGTGGGTATTGCTGAGAGTGGATGGTCTGAGATAGGCTTGTTCATTTCGCATGGGGGCCTGTTCTTCTAGCTTCACTTTACAGGGACCTCCATGAGTATGTTTGCATGGATAGTAGAGCACTGGGCACAGGGGTGACTTTGCTTCATGTCTAGGCATGGAAGCATAGTTCTATGCTATGTCCACATGTCATTCTAGTTCTGATGAGGGTAGACGATCCCCTCGTGTCATGATATAGAGGCAGTGTGTGCTTTACACACATCGGTGAGTACAGGATCCCCTACTGGAGGTGGGTCTTAGACAAGATACTGGTTTTCACTTGGTGACCATACCTTGGTGAGCTTGGATGGGCCGATGATGCCGATCAGGTATTTTATTACCATCAAGACCGATACATGTAGGGGTGGGAGCATACTATGATCGAGAGGTACCTACCTAGGCATGTGTAGCGTCAGTTCGGAGAGCCGCGGGATCAACCTGATGATGACTATGTAGCCTTCTTCACCCGCAGCATTACATAAGTGTCATGGGGACAATACATTCCTGTTTCTGAGGCCATGGACAACTTTAGGCACTTGGTGGTTTGACCATGAGCTTATGATCAGGGTTTAGTAGATACAGGTACCACCTAGGCCTATAGGGATTGGTTTTGACCTCAACTTTGATTGACTATTCCAGGTGTAGACCCAGATCTGCAAAGAGTTAGAGGCAAAGGGGGAGGATGAGCAGATAGAGCTAAGATTCAATAGGATTAGCCAGTTGTGCCCCTAGTTCGGCAAGGGCATGGAGATGTACACATGCAGGACTAGTAGTAGGAGCCACCATGAGGCAATGCTAAACCTCGGGTGCATCCACAGGGGCATTCAACGGGACAGGAAGATGCTCAAGATGCACTGATTCCATAGTTATAGGCTCAGATCCAGGTCATGACAATCAAGAGAGATCAGGTGAGGACTGAGAGAGAGCAGCTCAGAGCTGAGAGAGATTAGGCTATATAGCAGAGATGCACTATAGAGCTATAGGCAACCATTGAGCTAGGCCAAAGACAACAAATAGAGAGCATGACAACCTCCTCCTCCTAGGGTATAGTGTCAGTTTAGTCCTATAGGGATTTTTTTAAGAGGTAGAGTATTATCGGTGGTCCTATGATGAGGTCGTACCCAGAGCAGCATGGGTCCCAGAGTACTCAAAGTGGGCCAGCTGTAGACCAGTAGAGGGTCACGGTGATAGGAGCGAGGGCAACATTCATAGGGACTGAGCTTGATTGAGATGCTATAATAATTTTTGTGCCTTATGGGATCATTTTTGATAGCCTGATGGGCATTTTGTACTAATTGACACATGTATAGTGATTCAATTTATTTCCTTATACTATGACATTTGTGTTATTGATGATATATATATCCGAGTCGATGATGATTTTGATGTGATGTGATGTGTACTCTTTATTTATGCATGTATGGTTCTACTTCTATATGTTATGGATGCATTTATTTCTAATGATGTATATATGTTATGATTATGATTAACAGATCTATATTATGTTACCCTATGATATGCAAACGCATTTACGTGATGTGCAATGATGTCGCCTATATGATGATCTATTTATGTTAATGCATAATGGAATAATTTAATGTGTGATATGAATTGTAGCAATGTAAAATGATATGATCTATGGTATATGCATGAAATGATGTGGGGAATATTCTTATATATGAGATGATTATGGATGGATGTATTCTTTGTATGTGATGGATTGTGATATGATGCAAAATGAGATGGTTTTATGTAATTCCAATGAGGTGGTTTTTTAAGATGCTTAGAATAAAAAATGCTATTATCCTAAACATATTAAATGTTGATGTAATGTATGTGCTACATTTTAATAGGATGCAATGATATGTTAATGCAAAGTGATATGATGATGCGTAATGTAAAGTGAACGTAAAGTGGTGAGATGATATCATGATGTTATGCAAGTATATATGTTAATGAGTTAAATGCCTATATATTTATTGTTTATGATTATGCAAAAATGATTTATGAGATGCTTTTGTTTATGCATTGATTTATGTGATAGGTGGTAATGTGAAATGGTTATGAAATGCAAATGAATGTTATACGATGATTGATATAATGCCATGCAATGCAATGTAATGGGTGAAATGCAATGAAATGGATGAACCTATCTATGAAGAATGGCTATGATAACCTGTTTATATGATGATTGAAATGTAGTGCATATGTTTCCTATATGATATGTTTATGCAATATGCTAATGATTTGCAGATGCATGATCAATGACTTTGATGGTGATGATGATCAACTGTCATAATACCTTGTTAGTGCAATTAGTAAGGAAATAAGAAGTCATTTCAAAAAGACACAAGATGATGCAAAATGAAAGTGATGATGATGATGTTGATTACCTGCCGAGGAATTGGGATTTTCAAAGGGATAGATTTTCTTATGTTTGATAACACACGTGGTACAATGCATCAAGGTATATAAAATGAGGATGGCATTGTACCTAGTTAGATGGACTTTGACTTGACAAGCAGATAGGAGTATTCTTGTTCGCACCTGACATATAGAAACCTTGCTAGGATGCACTTTAGAAGTTTCAAACATCTCAGACCAAAACACAGAAAGGTAAACCTATCCATGCAATAGTCAACAAGTTTCCCTAGTCCTCTTCCATACATACCTAATAAAGCAAGTATTCACCAAGGTTGTATTACAAGAATGTGCAACAAGCACAACAGACAAAAGATAATGATTGTTGCCCCATTCCTATTTCTCTAAATCCTCTTGTTCAAATATCATTGAGAAGTCCTTGGAATGAGCACAATAACATAAGTCAAAGATAAAGAGAAATTAAACAAAAAAATTGATGCTCTTCAATATTGCTAACAAAAAGAGGATGTTTTTTTCTAAGGATAAGGACCAAAACTTATTGGCAAAAGATAATGCCCATTGTAGGAAGGACTCATCCTAGGACATGTTAGTGGATGGTGGCACGTCATTTCATTTATCCAAAGTGTTTTAAGAGATGATTGATATGGGATCGATTTTGGTTGATGAGTTACCAATACGAAGAGATGCCCAACTTGCTTATGTACTGACTTAAACCTGAGACTTGATGTTTTGAGTTTTCACTTTTAATCTACTAGACTTGTTTCTAACTATTTCACCAAAGGTTGAGGATGATGATAAATTTATTATTGATGGTGTTATTGCGGGTGAAGGCGAGATGAGGTGGATGGATTTTTTCAAATATTTCAATGTTTCTGGAGTTTTACTATGTTTTGAGGCTGGTTTTGGTATTTTTTTGGTATTTTCAAATGTTTTGATTTTCAATTTTCCAATGTTTTTGGGGTTTTCTGAGATTTTTACCAAGAGACTAACCTAAAGACCTATCCTAGGGATCTCAAGGGCTCATCAACAGATTAGCCTTTCCTACATTATATATGCAGAGACCATGTAGTTCGACTGATGACCTAACTAATTTACAGATAAGATATACATCATGAAATGTCAGTTTATTATGACAAACTCCTAAAGGACTAATCTAAGTGTCTCGGGGGATGATCAAAGATCAACCTTTCCTATGTTCAAGCTTAGAGATGATGTACTTTGACAAGATGACTTAGTTTTTTATCTTTTTGACTGAATTTTTGACCTGTTTTGGGATTTTTTGATCTGTTTTGATGTTTTTGGATTTTTTTGGTTTTCTTATGTTTTTGGATTTTTTGATATGAGGACTTTAAGAATTTACATAAATTCGATCCAATTAGAACATGCCTCTAGTGTAATGAAATAGACTACTCTGATAAAGGCAGGACAAACTGACCTTAAGGATGGGCCGAGTAGTACTAGGAGGGATTATGATACGAAAACAAGACTAAGCTATGTGTCAGATGTGAGTGGATGAGTGATGGATGGATACCTGGATGTGAAGGATGATGGAAGTGAAATGGATGGATCATGCAGAACAATTCATGAAGATCTTGGTGAACAGAAAGTACTTATTTACACAAGGCACCTGTTTGCCAGGTTTTCACCAAGGTACCTACCCAAAGTTTCACTAAAGTGGTTTTCACTATAGGACAATTTTTCTCTTTACTATTTTCAATCCTTTTTCTGATTTTTTTGGATTTTTTGCTTTTTTGATTTTTTTGTTTCTACTAGGATGCCTGTTTGCCAAGTTTTTGCCAAAGTAACCATTTTTTAGGAAATTTTTTGATTTTTTGGTTCTATATCATGGAAGATTTAGGCATAAAACTTTTTGAGATGAGAGCTATTCATGGGCTCTTGCAGAGGTTCCCCTTCAGGTGTTGATAGCTGATATGCCCCTGATTTGTAACTTGTTGTTATGATGAATGATCCCAACCAGTTGGGTTCAAACTTTCCTTTGCTGCTTGGGCTTGGGATATTCTTCTGATTTTCTTTTAAGACTAGCTCTCTGACTTTGAATGTCCTGCTTCTGATTTTCTTATTGTAGCTCCTTTTAAGTCTATTATGATAGACTTGAAAATGATTCAAAGCATCTATACATCACTCATCCAGTAGCTCCAACTCATTTAGTCTTGATACTCGGTACTCTTCATCAGTGATGAGGTTTTACAGTGATATCCTAAGGGATGGGAGCTTGATCTCAATGGGGAGTACCGCTTCTAATCCGTAGACTAAGGAGAAGGGGGTGGCACCAGTGGGTGTGTAGATGATGGTTCAATAGGCCCAGAGGGCAGGATTAAGTTGTAGATGCAAGTCATTACCTATGTCATTGACTATTTTCGTGAGGATTTTTAGAATGGTTTCGTTAGTAGCTTATGCTTGGCCATTGCCTTGGGGATAGTATGGGGTGGAGAAGCGATGTTGGATTTTGAATTTTTCACATAAGTCGTGGACATCCTAATTTTTGAATGGTGTTCCATTGTCTAAGATAAAGACTTGTGGAACACGATATCAGAAAATGAGATAGTTAAAGATGAACTTTGAAATCTGCTTCCTAGTTATGTACATCATGGGTATGGATTCCACCCACTTAGTAAAGTACTTCATTGTGGTTATGATGAATTTGTGGCCATTAGATGAAGTGGGCATGATTTTTCCAATGAGATCAAATCCCCACTGTGAAAAGGGCCATGGTGTGATGATAGGATGAAGTTCTTGATCTAGAGCATGGATAAGGTCCCCATGCTACTGACATTGCAGACACTTTTTGGCATGATCATCTACTTCTCTTTCCATTGTGGGTCAATAATACCCCATCCTTAGTAGTTTCTTGGCTATGGTTATTCCACTCAAGTGTGAACCACAAATACTATTATGTACTTCATTTAGAGTAGTCAATGTCTCCTTAGTGTTTAAGCAGCGTAGTAGGATTCCTTCTATGCTCCTACGATATAGGGTATCTCCTAGGATGAAAAATCTAGATGCCTTTTTGAAAAAGTTTCATTTTAGGTTTGATGGTAGGTAAGCTGGAATGACTCCTATTCAAAGGTATGTATAAATGTAATGGTACCAAGGATCATTGGGACCAACAATTTCGCACATTAATTTTGATTTTGGTAACTCGAATGTGGGCATGAGAAGTTGCTCTATCGAGAATTCATATTTTGGAACACTGTTGGGGATGTCCAGTAGGGACCCACTTCTTTCCATGGCATCTATTGCTCTATTGTTAGCTCTAGGAATCTACTCAAATGTGATTTTGATGAAGGATTCTTTGAGAGTCTCCACCAATTTCTTGTATGGAGTGAGTTTGTCATCCTTGGTCTAGTGTTCATCATTCACTTGATTTATGATCAATTGGGAGTCTTCATACACTTTGAGAGCTATGATGTTCCATTGCACTACTATTCTAAGACCTATAGTCAAAGCCTCGTATTCTGTAATGTTATTGGTGCACGAAAATGCCAGTTTGTAGGACCTTGGTATGAAATCCCCTTGTGGGGTGATGAAGAAGACACCAGCTCCTGATCTATGCTGTGTGTATGAGCCATCGAAGTATAGTTTCCAGTGGTTGGCTACGTTGAGATTGAAAATGGATTCATCTAGAAACTCTGAGACAAGAGGGTTCTCGGAATAGATTGGTGCTTCTTCAAGTTGCTCTGCAATGACTTGTCCCTTGATTGCTTTTCATTCCAAATATTTAATGTCATATTCTAATAATATCATTACCCATTTTTCCATTCTTTCCATGAGAATTTCCTTTGATAGTAAATATTTGAGAGGGTCGATTTTGGTGATAGGCTTTATCTTGTGTGCCAACATGTAATGTATAAATTTTTGTGATGCAAACACTGCTACGAGGCATGCTTTCTCAATAAATGAATAGTTTAGCTCATGCCCAACCATTGTTCTACTAATATAGTAGATAGCCCTTTTTGTCCCATTTTCATCATCTTGAGCTAAAAGAGCTCCAAGGGTTGCTGTTGTTGCCAACATGTATAGAATCAATGGTTTTCTTGGGATTGACAGCACTAAGACTAGTGGTGTCAATAGGTATTCCTTGATTTTGTTAAATGCCTCTTCACACTTGCCATCCCATTTGTATGCTACTCCCTTGTGGAGAAGGTGAGAATATGGGTTTTGTTTATCCGCTAATTGTGCTATGAATCGTCAGATGGATTGAAGTCTTCCTTGGAGACCTCTAAGTTGCTTTAATGTTTTCAGTGCCTCCATCTAGACTATTGATTTTACTTTTGCTAGATCCACCTCAATGCCCCTCATTGATACTATGTACCCTAGCAATTTTCCCTATTGCACACCGAAGATGCATTTCTTTGGGTTTAGTTTGACCTTGTACTCCTCCAGTCTATCAAAGATGGCACCTAGGATTGCTATGTGATCTTTTTTTTCTTTCTAGACTTGGCTACAATGTAGTCAACATAGTCTTCAACCATCTTGTGAATCATGTCATGGAATATCAATGTCATAGCCCTTTGATATGTTGCTCTTGTGTTCTTTAAGCTAAATGGCATCATGTTCCAACAGTATGTCCTCCATAGACAAGTGAAAGCTATTTTGTGTTGGTCCTCTTTAGCTATCATGATCTAATTGTACCCTAAGAATCTGCCCATTAGTGACAACATCTCATGTCCCGCTGTCATGTCTACTATCATGTCGATGTTGGGAAGTGAGAAGCCATCCTTTGGACATGCCTTTTTCAAATCCCTGAAGTCTGTGCAGATTCTGATATTTCTGTCAGGTTTTGAAATAGGTACCAAGTTTGATACCCACTCCCGATAGTCTATTGGTTGGATGAATCTTGTGTCTAATAAATTTTTTAGCTCCATTTTGACCAAAAGGGTGATTTGAGGATGCATTTTTTGAAGCTTTTGTTTGACAGGCTTTGCTTCTGGATACACTGCTAAGTGGTGGACCATAGTCTTTTGATCAAGTCATGGCATGTCAACATAAATCCATGTGAATTTTACTTGTCTTTCCCTTAGGAATACTGTTAGGTGCTCTTTCTCTTTTGATAGTAGTGATTTTGCATAGAATGTGATATGCGGGGTCTCCTTTGTTCCTAGGTTGATCAAATTGTATTTTTCGGCCAAGACTGTTGACTTTTCCTGATGAATAGCCCTTAAAGGAAGATTGAATCCCCCATCCTCAGGTGCCTCATAGAGGTTTTCACCATTGGATATGTTCTTTCTTTTTAATTTTTTCTTGTTAGAGAGTGCCACAGTGTGGTTTTCACTCAAGGACTTGGATATGATTCTTAATTTCTCACTTTTTCAACTAAGGGATTCAATCATTTCCCCATAATAGGCATGTGTGTCCAACTCTATTATAAACATTACTTTATGATCCCCATCTAGAATGTTATCCCGCAATCCCATGAATTCTGAGAGTGCCTCATCATTTTTAAATGTATCAAGAACTGGTGGTCCTCATTGGTTGTAGTCAATGAGTTGGGGATAGAATAGATGAATCTCATGATTTTGATGGTTTGTTTCAAAGGAGAGGGTGCTAATCATGCAAAGAGTGGTATCCTCAAAAATCCTAGGTAGATTGGATGTGGGGTCCTCATCATCAGTACTACTACAATTTTCAATTATAAAGTTATCGATGACTTTGCTTGTGGATATTGGTAGGTGTACTTTTGTTGTAGTTGGCTGAGGAGGAATATTAACCATTCTAACTAGAGGACTTCTGCCATGTATGGTTATACTCAGAGGGGTACATCCAAGGCCAAGATTTGTTATCAATCATGTCTCCGGAATTATAGGTGTTATAAGCCCATTGTCATTTTGTCCTAGTCTTTGATTTCTATTGTAGCCCATTGTGAGCATCATTTATAGGCCCTTGCTTCTCTCATCCATTGGTAAATCAGGTGCTGGTATTTCATCTTGATATAGCATATGTGATGGATCTTCCTCAATAACCTCCTGGCCAAGGTCTCCCCAACTTGTGAATTCAGGATAGTCTTCAAGAGACATTTGGGATGTGGAAGCCTTATTGATTTACCGTCATCCCCGTGATCTAAGAGATTGTGGTAATTCTCCTACCACAAAGGCACTATTAGGGATCTTGTAGCTTCCACAACCATTGTCCTGGATGATAAGCTTAATGTTAGAAATGGTGGGAATGGCGGGTGTCTCTGTCTCAGAAGTGGATGTGAGAGTGGTGGGATCGATGTAAGGTGTGGATGGGCCCTCATCATTTTTTGGTACTTGGGAGATTTTGTAATATTTTGCTTCAATATTTTTGTAATACGAGAAAGGTTCGGGATCTCCATGGATGGTAACTTCTTGTCCATTATGTGCAAATTTCACACATTGGTGGAAAGTTGATGCTACTAATTTCATCACATGGATCCATAAACGTCTTAAGAGGATATTATATGGAAAGTCAAGGTCTAAGACTTGAAAAGTGGTTTCCATGATGGCAGGCTCTACTTGAATAGGGAGTTTGATTGTGCCTTGAGATAGTCTTTCTTGGTCATCATATCCTCTTACCATGATGCCCTTTCCTTTGTCAATGGAATTTTTTGATATTTTCAACTGCTTGATGAGGCTTAGGGAACATATGTTCAAGCCCACACCTCCATCCACCAAGACCCTTTTTATTTTTCTCTTGTGTACAATGGTTTCCAAGTGAAGTGCACGGTTGTGAGATGGTTGAGCAGGGAAAACCTAGTTAGACAATGTAAGAAGATTAGGCGTAATGATATTTCTGACCATAGCTTGGAATTGCTCCACATCAAGATCTACAAGGATAGTGGATGAGGCTAATGCTTCCTCAAGGATCTTCTTATGAGATGATGATATTTTCAACAACTCCATGATGGAGATGTGTGTTGGCATTTTCTTGAGTTGATCTAGAACATTGTAGCCATTAGGAATGGATCTAGATGCAGGGACTTTGTTTGGTTGGGATGATCTTGTGATGACTCCACAATCTTTGGCATGGGAACCGTTGATGGTGATGACCATATAGTCTTCATTTAGGGAGGCAATGACTGTTTCATATACATGATTTAATTTTGAGTGGGTGTCGTTCACTTTATCTTTATTCCCTTTGTTGCCATGATTCGTCATTGGATTTGTATATATCTTAAGATCCTAGTTTCTTGTAGGTTGTTCCACATTTATGATTCCTTTATTGATGAGATCTTTGATTATATTCTTCAATCTCATGCAACTGTTTCTGGTATGACCTTTGATTTTATGGAATTCACAAATTTGATTCTCATTATACCAAGGAGGTTTGACATCAAGTTCTTGGTAACTCTCAAAGGTAGGAGGCTTGATGAGTTTTTCATTATGTCCTCAAGTGGCTCCCCCAAAGTGGTGTATTTTTCTTTGGGTTAAATTTTGTGTTGTGGTGGTCTTCTTTGATCATTGAGGTTATTGATGGTTGGATTGTTGTTTGGTTGGTGTGTTGTGTGATGGTTGTTTTGATGTTGATTTTGGATTTTTGGTGTGAGTGTGTTTTGGCGAGGGGCACTAATGACCACCTTGGCCGCATTGACAACACCATCACTAGTAATGTTTTTTTTCCTTTCCCACGTGCAAGGTTTATCATTGTAATTGGATGGTGGGTGGTATTTTTTTGTTCCAGGTATGATGTTGATTCCGCGGGTTGAGTCATGAGGGCTCTTATGATACTGAGTGCTTTGGATATCAATTGATCATATGTGGTGATGCCTTGAACCTTGAGATGAAATGCCAAGTGGCCTTCAAGGTTACCTATGATGGTGCAAATTTTTTTTCTTTTGGCATGGTCCACTTGCTCCGATTAGCCTTGGATTTCCATCATTGTAGGAATGAGGTGAATGATTAACCCTTTCCTTTTTTCAGAGTTAAAAGTTCTTCTAGACTAACATCCATTGTGATGTTGCATGCATAATTTTTAATGAATGCGTCCATAATTTCTTGGAATGTTCTAATGCCTGAGGGTAAGTGAGAGAACCATTCCATAGCATGGCTTGCCAAGCTCCTAGGAAATAGCCACATCAGATAAGTATTATCATATGCGACCTCCATGCAATGAACCTATAATTCCTTGATGTGATCTTCAGGGTTTCCCATCCCTTGATATTTGTCAAATTTGGGGATCTCAAATCCCTTGGGGAATGGTTTCATTACTAAGCTCCTATCAAATGGATAAGGACACAAGTTGCTAGGTGTTTTGGTTGTTCTTCATGATTGAAGTTCAAGCACTTGTTGTGAGACCAACCTGATTTGTGTCATCACTTCATTTTGTGGATCAAGGTGTGGGATGAAAGTGTTTTGGGGTGTTTCAATCGTGGGTTGGATGGGTGTGTTGGTTAGTGTGTTGTTTGATGTATCTGTATGTTTTGCTGAGTGAGGTAGGCTTCCACCTACTTTTTATGAACAATGCTTGTTGTTGATCTTGTTGTTGTTGAGCTAAGATTTTTTCTTGTTGTTGCACTTGTTGTTGTGAATGTTGATGTTCCAACAACACTTCTTGTTGGGCTTATTATTTTTCCAACAAAACTTGTTGTTGGGATACCAATTGTGCTGCTTCTTGCTACTCTTGATATTGCTTTATTACTTGTTGATATGCTTGCAATTGCGCTACTTTTCTTTGTGCAAGGAGTTGTGCTTGATATTGGGCTTTTTGTGCCTGATATTGAGCTTGCACTTGTGCTGCATGTGCTTGTGTTGCTTGTTGTTGCAACAGAGCTTGTCCTTGAGTAGTATTTATGTGCTTGCAATGCTTGAGAAGCTTGGGCGGCTTGTTGTTTTTGTTGAAATAATTATTGGGCAGCTTGCGTAGCTTGAGCAGCTTGTTGAGCAACTAGGTGTGTCTTTTTTTTTGTACTTGTTCGAATCCCTTTTGAAAAGAAGCTTGTAATGCCACATTGTATTGGTTTGATATGGTTGATGTTGGTGGTGGTGGGGGTGGTGGTGGATTCAGAATGGTGTTTGTGGTGGGTGATGATGTTGTGTTGATGTTTTGAGTGTTGGATGGTGGTGTTGATTTGGTGGTTGGTCCTTGAGAGACCGTACTTTGTGATGTTAGGGGTCTGTCTAATGATGTTACAATTGTTTGTGCATTTTTCACTTGTTGTTGTGATGTCGACAATTTTTTTTGAGAGTTTGACATAATGCTTTGGTTGATACTTGGGATGTTGTTTTGATCAATACTCGGTAGAGGGGGAAGCTCTAAACCAAGGAGTGGTGTGGATGATAATGGCAATGGTGGGAGAGGTGGAAATGTGAGGGGTGTAAGCTCTTGCAAGAATGTTGTGGTGTTGAATATTCCCCCTAGTATGAACATATCTCCCTCTTCTTGTGAATTTGTGAGGAGAGGGTTTTGAGGTGTTGCATGAAAAAATGATGATGATGGATCATGATGAAAGGTGAGAGGGACATTTTTGTGTAATGGATTTTTGGGTATGTTTTGTTCCAATATGGTGTTTGCATCCAAGTTTTGATAATTAACAAGGGAGTGTGTTTTAATAGCATTGGAAAATGCATTTCCCTTATTAATGTTAGGTTGGGTTCAAGCAAAAGATTTCGTGATTTGCATAATGTTTTGTGTGATGTTTTGAGATAGGGGTGTAGATGAAATGGGGATGGTGGATGAGATTGGAGGAAAAGATGTCTCCACTATAGTACTCACATCAAAATTTAAAGGTAACTTGGCCCCTTTTTTTGCTAGAAGAAGCATGTATAATTAAGGGTTAAGCCTCATCATGATGTTGATGATTTTATGGTTCTTGGAATTTTGGAGCATTTCAGTCATTTCTTCATGAGACATTCCAAAGGTAAGATCCTCTCCTTGGTTTTCTTCTTGCAGATTTTGTGATGATGAGAGGGTCAAAGGATTAGTTGATTCGATGAGATTCATTTCAACATTTTTTTGGCTAAGATCACTTGAAGCGGGTGTTTCTTTGTTGGCTTCCATACTCTTCTTGTATTGAGATCTAGTTAAAACCATAAAACGAGGATCAATTTTTGAGAATAGGAGAGATGAATCTCTTGGTTCTTATGGATTGATCCTTATTTTATGCCTAAATTAGAAAGTTTTAGGATTCCTTGAGGATCAAAAGGTGATTATATGATGATGATGTTAGTGATGGATGATATGGATGGTTTTGGGTTTTGATAAATCTTGAATGAGATACTAGGCTTTTGCAGATTTTGATTTTGACTTGGATTTGAGATTTTGTCCTTGATTTTGATTTTGATTTTCTTTTGATTTTGAACAAAAAGACCCTAAGATATTGGATGATGATATAAGGTATATATTTGTTCAAAGAATGATGATATGAATATGTGTTGGGAAAGGAATGCATCTATCCATATCTATTCAAAACAAGATGATAGTTTATCCAAGTATACAAAGAAGGATGCATCTATGTATACTAAGCTAGACAAGATGATTTTGATAACTTTGACTAAGCATATGCAAAAGGATGCATCTACACATACCTAGCCAAAAGTGATTTTGATAATTTTTTCAAGGATTTAGTCTCAAGGATTTTGATGATTTTGATTTTTCCAAAAATCCTAGATTAAGGATGATTTCAAAATTTTCCAAAAGGTGTGTGACGAGATGGTGTTGTTTTGATGTTTTGAAGGATGGATGAAAAATATTTTGACTAGTTTTGATCAGAAGATGAACCTTAAAAAGAAACTTTGTTTTCCTAGACCTAGGTATTGGAGAGCATTCAATGCTTCTATAGACCTTTGTAACCAAAGAATGATCCAATTTGAACATGCAATTTGGATTTTGAACCAAGGGTTTTTTGTTTTGGGATTTCAACTTTTGAGAATCATGAGTCTTCAACACATATGAAAGTTCATTTTTCTTAGCTTTGTTTAATGGATTATTTTACCAAAAACACTTTCTTTAATTAAGTTTTCAAACTAGGATTTCCAATGTCTTAATTTCTTCAAACCCCACAAGATATGTTATGTGGAAATTCAATGAACTGAAGGCAAGGTTTTTCCTATTGTTTACTTAAGGAGACAAATTGGGATATAATCCAATGTTTAGAAACCTCTAAAGATGTGAATCCCAAGGGAAAGGAATAACATACAGATTGAGTCAATTGTATTTTTCTCTAAAAGGGTTTGGAATTTGGATGATGATGTTAAGTGTTTGTTTTCAAGATGTTTTCAATTAAGCAATGCATTTTTTAACCTAAGAATAAGTACAATCCTATGGATGTGTAAGACAATATTTGTTGGATTCCCACTTGGACAAGTGCAACTACGCTTATCTCTAGCGAATGGTTAGATGCTTGACCCCACTAGCTCCCCTCTATGAAACTCACATATACGGGGCAGCCAAGCATCAACATCCATGAAACTCCCATGGCATGTTTTCCATTTCTACTAGAAGACAGTAAAAGTGTGGGGTGGCTTTAGAATAACCGTTCTTGCACCAACAAATAGATTAAAGTATTTTGACAAATTCTAGCACATGGGTTTTAATAAGGACTTTTTCGTTCGTGGAGATTGACCCATACGACAAGAACTCCCTTTCAGATCCATCTTGTCGGAATCAACCACGTGATATTTGTGTTTACTCCAATAACCACATTTATATACCAGTTGGAAATACTCTTGGCTTTAGAGTGTTACCGGTTGAGTCATTCCCTTAGGTGAGTACTTTTTTCCCAAGGTAGGCCCTCTAAGATAAACAAAAGTGAATGAAAAACAATACTCATAAGTCGATCAATATTTGTTGGCAACAAAGAGAGAGAATATACGCAATAATGCCCCCACTCACACTTGCACAGGATTTTGTTCAATTTTAATCCAAATCAAAGTGTGGAGGTAATTGCTTTGTCTCAACCTAAAACCATGAAAAAGGCCTTTTTATTCTCAAGATCACTCTAAAGCACTAGAGAAACGCATATGTCCTTTTTCAATGCCTTTAGTTCAAGTAAGCCTTCACAAAACAAAGTTGCACTTGTTCTTTTTAAATCCTCAAAGAAAAATGTGAGTTCTTTTTAAGCACCAAAAGACAAGCGAGAGATACTTTATTCAATTGTTGATCCAAGAAAAAAAAAAAAAAGTTGTGGTTCTAATGTTTATTTTAGCCTTTTTGCAAGAAATGGAAAGATTCTTTTTAAACCCAAATGAAAATTAGTGTCCTAAGAAAGAAAAGATAACAATTTTGTGAAAAAAGTGTTAAGAAAACACTAAAGTTTTTAAAAACACTTTGATTTGATGAAACATCCTCCTCATGCTTCTCCTTTCTTCATTTTCTATTTCCAACCTACAAGGAAGAAAAACCAGTCAGATTTTGGAAAATACACAAAATTAAAAGGCAGAAAACAGAAGACCAATTAATCATCAATCAAAAAGCACATGCTAAAATTAAATTTTCCTTTTTTACTCCCTTCCAGCGTCACAACTTGTAACTGGCTCATAGTTTGATTTCTGAGTGGTGCCCTCACAACGCCGCTTACTAGTCAGCGTCGCTCTGTGTTGGGATAGAGAGCTCAACTGTGTTGCATTTTTCACCTAGCATCATAGTTTAATATTTTTTTGAAAATTCCTGCAGGTCAACAAGTCCAGCAGCGGAGTTAGAAATTCAAATGTTTTGGTGGGATGAGTCCAGCATCATAGTTTTAATTTCAAGTGGTTCCAAAACAGCGATACTGAGCTCCCAGCATTGAAATTTTCTATGTGTGGGTAAAATCGCAAGAATTTTAAGAAAAGATGAGAAAGAATGATATCCAACCCTCCTGCCAAATGTGTGAACCCTTTTCCTAGTACTTGCAAAACAACAAGAATAAACAAGTTAAATAAGGAATTGCAAGCTAAAACAAGGATTCCCCATGAAATCCATTTACAACATTCAAACTAGGTAGAAAATATTGAAGAACACAATGGAAATTCCAAAACAAAGATTGAATCCTAATTAGAATAGCAAATACATGATCCCATGGGGGAATTGGTGCCAATTTGATGTGAAAATTGGCCCTTTCCCAATTCCTAGGATGCAAACTTGATATGTTAATGAAGATTTGATCCACTTTGTTGATGTTGAAGAGTGTTCCAAGCTAAAATCTGCAAAACCTAACTATGATTCAAGAATGATTGATGAAATTTGAGGGATATTTGGGCATGGTAACTTTGCATAATTTTTGGATGATGAAATAAGTATATGAGCTCTTTATTTATAGAATGCCAAGATGGATGAATGTCCAAATTTGAGCAATGTGGGACTAACATTCATCCAATGGCATGATGCCACTTGTCAATCTATGAATGGATGGAGGATGTACAAGATTTGAGAATTGTGCCAATAAATGCAAATATTTGAATTTCAAATTTGTTGAAATGACTTGTAAGAGGGAAGGGAAAATGTAATAAATGCCACTTGGCTTAGGGAAAAGGACATGTAAGATGAAGTTATTGCATTGTTGGATGTACATGTTGACTTGGAATTTTTGAATTCAAATTCAGAGAATATTCAAAAAGATGTCTTGTGAGGAAAATAGAGATTTAATAAATGAATTAAATCTATTTTCATGTGCAACTTGCATTATCTAGAGGATCGGACATGACATGAGATTGAATTAATCAAGGGTTAATTAATTTAATGAGAGAGGTTAGATGATCTGACCTATTTGACTCAAATTTATGGATTTATTTAAATCAAATAAGAGAGGAATATGGTAAGAGATTAATTAAGGATTTTGATTTATTTAATTCAAAGAGATGGTGTTGGATTAAATCAAATAAGGTTTTCATTTATTTAATTTAATGGATAGATTTTGGAGATTTAATCAAATAAATTGATTATTTAGTTAAATAGGGATAATTAGATCAGATGAATAGATTTAATTAACAAGAGGGAGTGACTTAATTAGACAAAATGATTTATTTAATTAAAGGATGAAAGTTGATGAATTTAATCAGATAAGGAAATTTGATTAAATGGTTAAACTAAGGGATGGTTCAGGAGGAAATGATGTTAGTAGTCGGGATCAGATGCATAATGTCAGTCAGTATATTTTACATGTCTACAATTTCCATAGTAGGTTTTAGCATTTGAACACTGATGTATTGCGTATGTTCCAAATCCTTCAATGCTTTGACAACTCAATCCAATCCTCCCTCAGGTTCTCAACCCTAACCAATAGTTCATGTAAGTGCAAGACTTCTCCATAATTAATAAATAGATCCCGTGGCTAGCTTGCAAATATTATTCATTGTTTCTACTTTTTAATTATGTTTATTGATTTTTTTGATATATTTAGTAATATTTGATCCTCTCTCACTCATCTTCTTTACCCCTCCATTGACATGCCTTTCTCTTCTATTTTCAAGTGTTGGGGTAAAGCATAGATGACAATTCCAAAAGATGAAACTCCACAAAATTTCTAGTGGGAATTTCATATTGCTTTTGCTCGAGGGTTTGGCTAAGGTCCATGGGGCTCCATGATTCCAATATGGAAGGGTGGATAATGAGCACAGGTTTTTGATTTTTCCATTTCATTCCATATATATTTTCTCATATAGATACTTGTATAGAAAATATGGTTTGTAACAACATGTTTCTTACGTACTACCAAGTGATCACATCTTCAACTTATGTGCTATTTGTTTAAAGTTTCTATTTTTTGAGTAGGCATCATTTAATCATGCAATATGTGCAACATATGTATATGTACAAAAATGACTCTTTTCAGAATGTAACTAAATCAATATATTGTCTTGGATATTTTTTACTGGACTTTCCCCTCCAACAACATTATTTAATTTGACTCTCCAATTGCACTATGCAATCATTCATTTTAAAGTAGAATTTTATATTCTCAATTGTATTGTAATAGGTAATACTTCTTCTCTATTGAAATGCTTACTATGGATTTTGGCTCATCTGTGATTTAGCTATAATTTTTAACTATTCTTTTAGGAGTTGTTTTACAATTTCCTTATTTTCTCTATAGTATTTAGTAGCGAATAATTTAGGTTGAATGTTAAATTGGAAAGCCAATTGTTAGATACAAATTCCTCTCACACCTTGTCTAGATAGCAATAGAATTACAAGTGTAGATGTCTATATCTACTTTCCATCTCTCATAAAAAATCACATGCATACTAAAACTTTAATTTCCAAAACTATAGAAAAATACTAATTATAAAAAAGTACTTAATATTGAACATCTTCCTTCTATGGAAAAAATATGTAATTATTTTATCCAACTTTTTAAAAAACACACATGTGATGACCCTTACAAAAAACTTCCATTCACTTCAAGATTAAATGACTAATTGATTCAATACACTACACAAAAAGTGACAACATACATGTACATCTATTACCATTAAATATTAAATTTAAATATTCTTTCTAGAAAAAACAATTATTTTAAATTTATTATTTAATTTAATTTTAAAGTTCCCACTTTTAAACAAATTTCAAAATTGATTTCAAAATTTTCTAAGTGTTGAGTAAAATTTATACAAAATGGTCTTCATCATTATTTGATTCATACAATGTAACTCATCTTTCATTCACGGTCACCTTTCTATACAAAAAAAACCTTCAACCCTCCTCAACACAAGTGTTGCCTACCGCGATTGACCCCTATCAGCTGATTGTGGTATGCCAATGCATACAACTGCTAATAGTAACAATTAATCATTCCTTCTGATTTTTTGCATATCAACGGAGGAGAGATTCTTCCATTCGGCTCTCTACCTGGTGTCGGTTTTATTGTCATTACTCACAGGGAGCCAATTATATATGGTCATGCACACTTAATTCCTCCCATCTATATTCAGCCTATGAAAAACATTTTAATAAATTATGAAGTGTTCAAAGACAGAGCTCAATGGTGATGAAAATTTTAGTTTCTCTCATAATGTTGGCCTCTCTATCATTAATAATTATGATATGTGACCCGTCGACACTTCCAACATTTTTATAGTGGGCGACAAGAAGAGATGGATACTTGGCTTTGATTACCAAGTGTGGGCACATGACAAACAATTCCATGTTGGAGACATGCTCATTAATTTCATCCCCATCCAATTACACTTTTATATATAAATGTACATTGCTCTTAACATTTTTAGCGTGAACATAAGCGTCTGTATTAGCATTGACCATTTCATAAAAATTAACACCCATTTTGTCTAAATGTGTATTGGGTGGGTGTTACAGTATTCAACTACCCGAAGGGTGTTCACAACATGCTAGTGGTAAATGGGTCATCATTCACAAACTGTGTTAAAGAACCAATCTTTGCTCTTAAGTTTGAGAGAAGACCTTAAAATTAATAAAAGTGGCAATATATGGTTCATATGTGGAGTGGGGCAGCATTGCAGAAATAGTCTAAAGCTCAAAATAATAGTAACTGATGAACCATCCCCTGCTGTTTCACTTGTACCAGCACCAAAATCATCATACTGGATTGGAGATTCAGGAGAACAATGGCCTACTCCTACTCCATCTTCCGACTATCGGTCATGGCCTTGGTAAAGTGCTTTACTTACAAATTCCTACAACAAGCTTGGTCGTTCTACAAGTGCCTTTTTTGTTTAACATTTGTGTAGTTATATGTTCAGTCGTGGCAGAAATTATTTGCAAGAATAAGATATAGAGCGGTTTTGAAGAAAATGTTCAGCCGTGGTCAGTGATGATAATTTAAATTCATTTGAAATTCTATGCAATCAGTCTCAACTCCTAAACACGCTTCTAAAAAATGTCATTTTGTATTTTGTTCATGCCAAAATTGAGTTGGCTGTAAGATAATATTATTCTGTCATTTTTCATTCAGAAAATTGAATTTGTTATAAGTAAATTAATTATGATCAATAAAAACCAACTGACCAACTGGCCAGGACCATATAGAATCATCGAGCACCATGCTGACTTACACTGCCCCACCTCAATCATATTGTTCACATTGTGTCTATTTCACCTGTCCTCATTAAATACTACATCTAACAACAATATGCAGTGTAAAATGGATTTAATGTTGTTAGATCTATAAATGAAACGTATGAGCCTGGCTTCAACAGCGCTCAAATTTGCTGAGTTCTCCTCTGTTCAGTGTTTCTGTCTTCTTGTATTCTCTGTGTCTCTGCTCTACCTTCAATCTATCAATATGGTATGAGAGCTTCTCTAAATCTTGGGCAGTACTTCTGATTTTGTAGATTGGATTTTTTGAATCTTGCAAGTTGAAATTTGGTTGAAGAAGAAACAATATCAATTCTGGAAATTTGGCGAGAGATTTTCATTTATGCATTAATTCTTGTTTGAAATTTATTTCAATTCTCTTCTCAAAAATAGGGAATGGATTCTATTGGGATTTCTATGCCCATAGTTAAATTAAATGGAAAAAATTATTATGATTTGGTATCTCATATAGATATTGCTTTAACATTTCAAAAATTTATGAGATTATTACTCGCAGTGAACAAATACCAGCAAATCCTAGAAAAAATCAAGAAGATTGGGATATAAGGGACAAAAAGGCACCAACATTATTCAAGCTCACACTTTTAGAGGAAATCCTTCCAGAAGTTCAAAATGAAAGAAATGGAGTTAAAGTATGGGATATTTTAAAAAATACATATCAAAATTTAGGTGATGTATGGATCCTATCTCTCACCTCAAAGTTATATAATATGAAATTATCAAATTCAGAGGAGTTAGTTCCTCATCTAAGTAAATTAAAGGAAAAGAAAAATGAGCTTTCTTCTCTTGGAAAGAATGTAGATGATAAAGATTTTGTGCAAATAATATTACAAAGTCTTCCAGGATCCTATCAATCATTCATAAGGGGACTAGATATTGTAGATAAGTTACAAAGTATTGAATCTGAAGAGTTATGTGCTAAGCTAGTGCATAAAGAAAAACATGAAATTAAAGAAAGAGAATCTTTAAATGGTGAGTATCAAGCATTCATAATGAAGGAAAAACAAAATTACAAAAATTCACAAGATAATCAGTGCGGAGAAAGGAATTAGAAGATGAAATTAAAAATGTCCCATCTAAGGATTATAATAAAAGAAAATGGAAATGTAATTATTGTGGGAAAATGGGTCATAAGGAAAATGCATGTTACAAGAGAAATAGAGATACAAAAAAGAAGACAAACAAGTTTACACAATCTTTTGATTCCAAAAGAAATGCTTTTTGTGTTGCACTTAAAGAAAACAATTCTTTTAATGATGAATGGGTTATTTATTCTTGTGCTACACAACATATGTCTCACAACAAGGAACAATTTAAATCATTAAATGAGAGTAATGCAGAAAAAATATATTTGGGAAATAATAGTGCTTTAGAAGTCAAAGGGATAGGAAATTTTCAAGTTGATAATTACATGTTTAAAAATGTGAAGCTAGTTCCTGATTTGGCAAAAAATATTCTTTTTGTATCTCAAATTGCAAGCCATGAATATAAAATAGAGTTCTACAATGACAAATGTTTAATCAAGGATGTAAACAATAATTATGAAGTGATTGCAATTGGTAAAATGGAGAATGGATTATATAAATTTAAAGAATTTATGTCTAAAGGTGGAGATGATAATATGTGTGCTATTGCCAAACATGATGATATGAGCAAGTTCTGGTATGAGTGTATGGAACATATCAACTATCAAAGTCTCAAGCTTATGGGGAAACTATTTATGGTGTATGGGCTTCCAAAAATCTCATCAAGTCACAAAGTGTCTGAAGGATGTGCTATGGAAAGACATGTGGAATGTTTCCCACAAGGTAAATCATGGAGAGCAAAGATTTCTTTACATTTCGTTTATAGTGATGTAATGGGTCCTTTTAGAATACCATCACTTGTAGGATCAAGGTAAGCCCTCACCTTTATTGATGATTATACTAGAATAATTTGGGCATATTTCCTAAAAGGAAAGGATGAAGTGTTTGATAAGTTTAAAGAGTTTAAGGCATTAACTGAAAATCAAAGTGGAAGATCTTTAAAGATAATAAGAACAGATAGAGGAATGGAATATATGAACAAATCCTTCTTAGCATTTTGTAAACAACATGGTCTAAAGAAGGAATGAACTGTATCCTACTCACCCCAACAAAATGGAGTTGCAGAAAGAAAAAATAGAACTATAATAGAAATGGCTAGATGCATGCTTCATTCTAGAAATATAAAATCTAACTTTTGGGTTGAAGCAATCTGTATTGCAATCTATATTTGAATATAACACCTACTAAGGCATTTTTGAATATAACACTAGAAGAGGCATGGAGTGGTAGAAATCGTACAATATCTCATTTTAGAGTTTGTGGATGTAATGCATATGCCCGCTTTCCTGATGAAAAGAGGAATAAGCTTGAAAGGAAAATTGAGAAGTGCACAATGATTGGGTATAGTGAGGAGTCAAAAGGATATAGGTTATATAATCTAAAAACAAATAAAATTCATATAAAAAGGAATGTATGGTTTGATGAAGATATTGAGAGTGAAAATTCTCCTACATTATCTTACTTTGCAATATGGATTGATGAAGATAAGTCTACTAATGATTCAAATTAGGGTGTACAATCTTCTGCAGGAGGAGAAGGAGCACAAGTTGAAGCATCAAGTGAAAGTGATGATGAAGATACATAGAATACTAGAAGCATCCAAGAAATCTATCAAGAAGGAACTAGAAATATGTTTGCTAACTATCCTCTTATGACTAGGGTAATGAAGGTTGACACTCCAAGTACATATGAAGAAGCTAAAGGAAAAAATGAATGGGAAGCAGCTATGCAAGATGAGTACAACTCTTTAATGAAAATGGAACATGGGAATTGACAACACTTCCAAAAGGAAAAAATGGGGTTGGTTGCAAGTGGACCTACAAAACAAAGTTCACATCAGATAGAGCCATTGAAAAGCACAAAGCAAGGCTAGTGGCTAGATTCTTGTCACAAATAGAATGTATTGATTATATTGAAACCTTTTCTCTAGTTGCTAAAATGAGTTCAATTCATACAATAGTTGCTCTAGCTGCAAAATTTGGTTGGAAAATCTTTCAAATGGATGTAAAATGTGCATTTCTACATGGTGATCCAAAGGAAGAAATTTACATGCATCAACCACCAGGATTTGTTAAAAGTGGTGAAGAACATCTAGTGTGTAGATTAAAAAAATCATTATATGGTCTTAAGCAAGCTTCAAGGCCATGGTATTCCAAAATAAATGAGTACTTTATAGATGTATGATTTAAAAGAAGTAAAGTTTATCTAGATGTGTATCTAAAATGTAGTGACGATAAAGTTGTTATTATTGTATTATATGTGGATGACTTGATTATTACAGGAGATCACACACACAACATTTAAATAACGAAGGTTGAACTCAAACAAGCTTTTGAAATAACTCATCTAAGGTTGATGCACTACTTTTTGGGCATGCAAGTATGGTAAGAAGAAGGAAGGATCATGCTTTCTCAAACTAAATATGCTCTTGATGTATTGAAAATATTTAATATGAGTGATTGTAAACCATCTTATACACCATGCAAAGTAGGATTAAAATTGAGTGCTAACTCTACTCAAAACAAGGTGGATGGAAAATTGTATAAACAACTTATTGGGAGTCTTTTGTATCTTACCATAACTAGACCGAATATTGCATATGTAGTTGGTATTGTATATGGGTACATGGTAGATCCACACATTGAACATTAGGAAGCAACCAAGAGAATATTAAAATATATTAAAGGAACTTATCAACTTGGAATTGAATACAAATATGGAGGAGAGCCTATTCTAAATGGATATACAAATTTTGATTATGCAGGTGACATTGATGATAGAAAATCAACTTTTGGATATATGTTTCATCTTGGGTTAGGACCAATTTAATGGAGCAGCAAGAAGAAAGCAACACTGTCCCTATCATCAACATACGCTAAATATTTTGGTTCACCAAAGGCATCTCAAGAAGCATTGTGGCTTAGACTACTACTTTAAGACACGTACCATTCATAAGACTCTCCTACTATAATATTTTGTGATAATCAAAGCACTATTAAGCTAGCAAAAAATCTTGTATATCATACTAGGTCTAAGCATATAGAAGTGCATCATCATTTTGTTTGTGACTTTATTTAAAGTCAAGTTATAGAGCTACAATTTTGTGGAACACAAGATCAAGTTGCTGACATAGTTAAAAAAGAATTCCCTATTGTAAAAAAAAGCAAACTTAGAGATTTTTAATAGCTCAAGGAAATTCCTATCCTCTCTAAATAAACATTATTGGGGGGGGGGGTGGGAACCCAACAAGTGAATGTAATACATAAGTGATAACTCCTATTATAGTAATAAATAAGTGAATGTAAATGGGTGCCTAACAAGGCTTTAGGCTGGGACTCATCTATTCTAGATTAAGGGGGGACATTTAGAATAATTAGCATAATTAATTTATGGGGGGATGTTAGAAGTAAAGTAATTATGGTTGGCACAGACCAACTGACTAGGACCATCTTTAGAATCATCGAGCAACATGCTAATTTCCACTGCCCCACCTCAATCATATTGTTCACGTTGTGTCTATTACACCCATCCTCATTAAATAATACAACTAACAACAATATACAATGTAAAATGTATTTAATGTTGTTAGATCTATAAATGAAACATATGAGCTTGGCTTCAGCAGCGCTCAAATTTTATGTGTTCTCCTCTGTTTAGTGTTTGTGTCTACTTGTATTCTCTCTATCTTTGCTCTACCTTCAATCTATAAATAGAATCTTATTTTTACAACTATTTAAATTTACATAAGACTTTCCTAACTACAAAAAAAAATAAAAATTAAATACATTTGTGCACAAAGATGACTGACAAATGATTAGGATGTGGACAACCGCAAAGATATTCGATTAAAGTTTCTTCTATTTAATCAAAATTTACATATTTAACAATATGAAAAAAATTATTTCATTAATCTTTTAAATGATTGCTCTTTTATCTAGTTACAAAATATAAAATATATAAAAAACTATCTTTTTACTTATAATATTGTGTATATTAATATTACATTCCCCATTAATCCATAAGGATGTTGGTAGACTAACAACATGTGCCTCTTTTCCTTGATAAAATACTTTAGTATTTTTCTAAAATGTTTTGTTTGGGTGATAACTTTCTTCCTTATAAAATCAAGCTATGAACTTGGAATTGGAAATTTTATTTGTACTTCTTTTTTTCAAGTTGAGTCATCTTCTCATGATGCTTTATCATTTTTTTAGATAATACCATGCACATACTCTATGAATATTTTTACCTTCATTTTATTTTGAGTGATGAAATTTGTAGAGAAGGGTTGTTCAACTTCTATCTTTGTAACTTCTATGAGAAGAAACTAGCCAACCAAGGTTGAAAGTGCCTTGAGTAGTCCAAAAGTGTGCTAGCTAGACTATTTCTTTTGAAAGTGGGCAATGCAGTTTATCCCAAAAATGAACCTATTTTATACACAATTTATTGTAAAGCATAGCATCTAGAGAATGACTATTAAGTTATAGTTTTCCCAAGACCATTACTACTACTTTTTGTAGGGAAATAAACCTTTCCTTAACAAATAAAACTTCATCTTTTAGTATATAGACTCCTTACCTTTAGAAATTCCATAACAAGGAAAAAAAATAGAAATATTTTAAGAGTTGAAAGAACTATAAATTTATATGTAGGAAGACCTTTAAGTGGGGTAGGAAGTAAGAAAACTAGCAAAAATAACTAATTAAAATTAAATTGATTGAAATGTAGAAGTTGAAAAACCAACTTTACAGTTCCCAAGAATCACCTACAACCAATCACCTATCACATGCAAAGATATTTAGAACAAAAACAACAGAAGTTCTGTAAACCCTCAGAGCCAATGTGTGCAAGCAAAAATCAGCATTGTTGATTATTGAATGAATTGTTTTACAAAATAATACAAAAGCATTCGAAAAGGAAATGATCCAATAAAGAAGGAAAAAAAAACCCTAATCTTATCTTGAGCAAAAAGATAGCTCAATAAGATAAGATAAGAATTAAATGATAATTATCCTAGGAAATAAATAATTACCTAAGTAAACTTATCCTAAAGTGTAATTAAATAATTAATTACACCAACAACCCCTCATAAGTGCAATTTAGGGAGAAGCAAATTATTATGAAAAGATGAGTCTCGACAACAAGGTCTGATCAGGTACTCATTTACAAATGCAATGCAAACTAAATCAAATAGGGTAAAGAAGAAACCACATGTGAACAAAAATCCTCCCCAAAAATAGAATGCAATAAACTACCTAAGTGATGAAAGATGGAGGACTCCATAGGACCCCCCAAGGACACCATCCATCACAAAGATACATAAATGAATTCCCCCATAAGAGAGGAAGAAAGAGACCACAATTCCCCCCTAGAATGAAGTAACTCCAAAAGAAGTGAAGAAACTGCATCTCTAGAAAGAAGTGAGAGGGAAGAGGCCGAATGAAAGAAATCTCTGAAGGTGGAATAGGTGCAGCCCAAGATGTCTCCATAGAAGCAGGTGTGACCTCAAGCAATGAAGAAGCCAAAGTAGATGAAGACTCAATAGAAACCTCCAAAGATATATGATCAACTGGATCCTGCTGCACTGAAACAAAAGAAGAAACAAGAGTTAGAGGAGATGGAATAGAAGGCTCGAGAATAGGATCCGAAGTGAGAACACCAATGTTCAAGAAGCCAAATCTCTCCTCTGAATGATGATGCGCAATCGAAGTGTGAGGAACAACTGTAGGAAGAAAAGCACCACTAGTAGCAAAATCAGTGAAAGTATACAACCGACATGAGTGATCCACTATCCTAGTAGCAATAACTACTCTACTCTCCAAGTCTTTAATGATAACTGAATTAGGTGTGAACTCCACAGATTTCCCATTGCCCCCATGTGTTATTTGATAGATGGAAAGAAGGTTATTTGTCAAGTGAGGGATACACAAGACATCCTGAAAGGAGTGGTCCCCAAAACTAATAGACCCCTTCCCTATAACACTCATGTAAGTGTTGTTTCCCATCAAAATGGGAGACATAGTGCAAGGTTGAAAGGAAGTAAATGCAGTTTTTGAAGATGCCATATGATGAGATGCTCTTGAATATAGAAGCCATCTCCCTGATCCAATACCTAAAGAAGCACAAAGAGCATGTCCCTTCATATCCGAGGAAGTATGTAAGCTAGCTGTGCCTATGTTATGCTGCGTGGAAGAAGAAGAATGAGGTGAAGAAGATGATGCAGACATCCTAGAAGGAAAATCAATCTGGTGTTTCTGAAGAAGATGTACCAGCTCATCAATGTCCTTCTTGTAACAATTATGTTCTGCATGTCCTTCCCTCTTGCAATATGCACATGCAGACTTCCCCTTCTGAAACGATTTCCCCTTAGAAGAGGAGGATGAATCTAAGGACTCCTTTTGCTGCTCATGAGATTTGGAATCCTTTTGTTTCTGTTTCTTTCATTTTCTTGTAGAAGCCTTTTGATCACTAGGCTCTTGTGATGTAATAAGTGCTTGTGAAGAGGAAGAAGGTTTCACCATTCCCATGCTAGCTAACTTAGCTTGCTCTCAAGTGAGAGATGAAGCAAATTCATCACGAGAAGGAATAGTGAATATCATACCAAGTGCATCCCTAGTGGCATAAAAGGTAGATACAAAAACTGAATAATCTGGTCCAAGCTTAGAAAGAATGGAAAATATCAACTGAGAGTCTTCTTTCTGAACACCACACTATGACAACTATAATCTAAGAGACTTGAGTTTGGTGAAAAACTCCTGGATGCTGTCAAAATCTCTAGGATTGAAGCCAATAAGCTCATTCTCTAACTGAAACCCTCTCATAGTATCTTGCTTCCCAAACAAAGACTCCAAACTATCCCATACCTCATTTGGTGTGGTGCAAGATTCAATGTGGAAAAGGAGGTCAGAAGAAAGGGACAGACATAATGTTCCATAAGCTTCATCACACCTATTAAACCATTTTCTCTTTTTAGTAGCACTTGTAGGTTCAATTTTTGTACCCATGGTTACCTTATAAAACCCTTTATGTTTCAAGTGAATTTTTTTTTTTTTCCAACCAAAAGAGTTGAATGGAGTAAGGGATGCAATGTGATGTAAATCCATGACATAAAACAAAAATATATACTCTTAAACAAAAAAACAATGCTTGCTGATCTCAAAAAATTGTCTATTTGCACACTTCCCAAGAAAATAACTGAAAAGGTAAAATATGAGATCAAAACAGAAATATCAGATACCTGGTTAAAAAAATCTAAAAAAACAAGTTTGATATCTGTGTAGAGCACTGAACCATCTTTCCAACGCCTATTTGTTTTCGAAAACCGGAACTAGGACGCAAAAGTTACACCTCCCAGAGTGAAAACAACAACTTCTGGCTTTGCCAGGCAAAAAAGGTATCAAAACAGAAAAATTAGAAAGAAATACCAGTACCACTGGAACGGTGTCAGAAGTATCTTTTTGACGATATCTCATTTTTGAAAAACAGAGACCATATGCTCAAGATATGACCATTTTACTAAATATGCTCATTTAGGCTTTAAACCAAAAAATTTATTAATTTAAAGATGAAAAAATTAATAAAATATTTAGCTGAACCTTCATGCATGAAAATCGAGGTAGCACAAAAATAAAAAATGGCATGGAAATCGATGCAAATATTGATGCAAGTCTCAAAAAATATGGCACGAAAATTGATGCGTCTGTATGGATTCGTATGGATTTTTCTGGCAACTGTTTTGAAATTTTCCAAAAATACTAAAAAATTAATTTTCAGCAAACCCTATCATATTTTATATGAAAATAGGGATTTTTGGGCCTTCTGAGTGCATCTATGAGGTCTGTTTTACACTAGAATGCACTATTTAAGAGATCAGAGTCAAAATTTCTTTAAAAAATGATAGAAAACCCCTCTGATCTGACAAAAAATACTTTAATAAAACCCTTGCACAAAAGAAAATGTGGTGAGAGAATATCTTCAAATCATGAATAGGGAGCAATAGGTCTAGAGCTCTGATAGCATTTAGAAGTTGAAAAACCAACTTAACAGTTCGCAAGAATCACCCGCAAGCAATCACCTATCACATGCAAAGATATTCAAAACAAAAACAACATAAGTTCTGTAAACCCTCATAGCAAATGTGTGCAAGCAAAAATCAGCATTGTTGATTACTGAATGAATAGTTTTACAAAATAATACAAAATCCTTTGAAAAGGCAATGATCCAATAAAGCAGGAAAAAACAACCCTAATATTATCTTGAGCAAAAAGACAGCTCAATAAGATAAGATAAGAATTAAATGATAATTATCGTAGGAAATAAATAATTACCTAAGTAAACTTATCCTAAAGTGTAATTAAATAATTAATTACACCAACATGAATTTTTTTTTAAACTAATCAAGAATATTTTTTCATTCAGGCAACTAGGAGGACCAATAGAAAGTGGATGACAAGATAATCAATAAGTAATTCCTAAAATAGTCTTGCAAGAAATATGTTTATGAGAATAAGATATTGAACGATTTTCAAGAAGTCCAACAATGGTTGGGAATGCTCATTCTAATTCATTTGAAATTTTATTTAGTTAATTTTCCTTCCTAAAGGTGCTACTAAAAAGAATAATTATGTATTTTCCTAATGCAAAAATGATTTAGCTTTGAGATAATTTTAATCAAACATTTTTCATTCACAAAATTAAAGTGTTTAAATTACAAGGACATTTAAATTTTGTAGAATATTTTTTTAACTACAAAGAAGACAAGAATACATTTTTGCACATAAGATGATTGACAAACGAATAGGACATGGAGAATTACAAAAAATCACTGAAAACTTTTTCTATTAAACCAAAATGTAAATATTTAGCAATATGAAAATAACAATTTAGTTAATCTTCTAGATGAATTTTTTTTAGTGTGATTAGGAAATGTACTATAGGAAAATTTATCCCTTTTTCACACTTAAGTTGGGAATTAATATTAATAAAAAGGACTAAATTATACCTTAATTTAGTGTTGTAACATGTTTTACATATTCACATTAAGTTTAGGGCCTTATTATTTAAAATGGACTTAATCATGCCTTATTTATGGTGTTGTAAGGTGTACCTTTACACTTTTACACTTATCCAGGGCCTTATTAATTAGTTGATGTTAATTTTCCTTAATTGGCCCATTGAGTTCAAATCCAAGCCTAATTAACTATACTTTCTAAATAGGAAAACCCAACATTCATTAATGCCATACCATAACATTTATCATTGGGAAATGTGTGTCCTAGGTAAGTGATCTAGGACTCATTCAGACAAGGGCGAATGGGTCCTCACTTAGACCTAGGACCCTAATTTAAATTATGTATTTGGTGGTATTTTAATGATTTCAAATGAATATTCACATGTTAGCTTGTGTTATTTTAATTTTGGTAATTAATGTTAACATACTTATAAATAAGAGGTCATTTCACTATGTTTCACCTAGAGGAATTTCATGCAACCTAGAAATTTTGAAGAGACCATTCATATAGAAATTTTATGATTTCATGGGAATATTAAGAGAATTTCAAGATATTCAAGGGTATATTTATTGAATATTTATTGTAGCAATCAAGATCCTATGTTCAAGTCAAATTCTTCTTGCATCATGCATGTTGTTTGAGCTAATATGTTGATGTAGTGTTCAAGATCCATTCAAGCATTCAAAGGTATTGTTTCAAGTCAATTTTCAAGATGAAGAGCCATATACATTGAACTCATTTCATGATAGCTGCAGATCCATATTCTAAGGTGCATACAAGGGTTTGGTGAGTTGTGACATAGGCCTGTTCATTCATCATTCCTTTCATGCTATTTCATTGCATTACAAGGTTTAATTATAGAAATGGGGTTTGACCAAGTCAAACCTCCATTCACCAACAACAACAAAAATTTATCTCTTGATTTTTGTTTGTATATTTTAGGTGGATGATCTCTTGAACATCAAAATTGCAAGGTTTTCAAAGTTGCATTTGTTGTCATCATTCCTACAATTTAATGGAAACTCACCTACAAGATTTATTTCTGATTGTCCAACTGTAAAAATTTGGGATCTAGCACTGCAGATACTAAAGAAGAGAACATCGAAACCATTTTTATAGAGCCCTAGCCATTATCCATTCACCATAAGATGAATGAGTCCTTAGTTAGCTTTGAAAACATATTTTTTGGTGACTGGTACACATCACTCTCCCTTTCTCAGATCTATAATTTGACTTTTGATTCCATCAAAATTGAGCTTAATCTATTGGATGCACTTTATAGGTTACATTTTGGAGTGATTTTAATATATTTAATCTTTCTCCCCAAAGTGTTCTTTAATCAGGATCCCCATCCCTGCATAAAAGGGAAATTTGTAGATTCACACTTTGACTTGATTCACCTCAAGGTTGTTAGTCATTTCATAGAATGTATCTCATTTCCTAAATGAAATTAGAGACATAGGTCCATCATATCCCCTTTGGTATCAATCATCATTTGAAAGCTAACCTATTTTAAATCATTTTATTTTGGTGAACCTGAGTTTGATCATTGTAATTTTTTATTTTGGAATTCATTTCTACCCTAGATTTAGATCACATATTCATTTGCATTAAATTGCATTGAATTGAGTCTCATTATTTTTATTTAACTTGAATTAACTTTGTATTTCATTTAGGAGTTTTAGGATTGCATATTTGCACTCTTTAAATCTCAAAAATTAAAAAGAAAAGAGTAATTTTGAAAATCATTTACAAAGCATTGCATCATCATTCACTTACATTTTATAATTGAAACAAAATTACACATCAAATTAGGTCTCATAGTTTGTCATTTTCTCATATTTTTACACTTTCATTCAATTTTAATTTCACAAAAAATAAAAAATGTAAGTGTTGCTTCTAATCAGAATGTGGAAAGCACTTAAATCATCTAAAAAATATGTAAAAGCATTTTTAAAAACCATAACCTAGGACCCATTCACCCCAGGGTGTATGAGTCCTTGCTACGGTCATTTCCTAATTTTTTGGGCATTAAAACATTTTTTTCTACATTTCATTTTGTTATTTTCAATCTTTTCTTTCAGTTTATAGAATTTTCATTACTTAAAATTGATCATATTTAGCTTCATTTGATAAAATTAATGCATTGTGTGATTTCAAAATTGTATTTACAAGAAATCATTTTAACTTTTTTGCATTGCCTAATCCAAAAATTACCTTATTTAGAATCTAAAAATTGCATTCTAGGTCATTATGTTGAATTTCACTCTCTTCCCCTTTTGTGTTTACATTAAGTTTGTGAAACATGTTTGAGCTTTACAAATTGGTATCCTATTAAAAATATTGTTGTGAGACATAGTTTCAGAATCATGTCATCTCACAATACACCATTCATCATGGATCTTTGGTTTTCCAACTCTTTCACTAATAGTGTTGATAATCAACCTTGTATGGATCATAACCTTCATACCTCATTTCCAATGACTTCGTTAACTAGAAAAAATGCATAGATGATGTTATTAATGTCACACAAGAGAACATAAGAAAGATAAATGTAGAAATAGAGAAATTACAAAACTTTGTGACTTTTGTAAACATGACTAGCAATGCCATTCTTGCTTTAGATAGCATGAGGAAAATGCTTGGAAACTAACATGGAATAGAGATCATATGAAGTCTAGCTTATATTGTCGATACAAAAACTCCTACAATGATTAGTTGTGCTCAAGCTTTAGGGTATACTCAAAGACAAGGTTGGAATTAAATTCCTCCTTCCAAATCCCTTACCTCTATTCCTACATACACTAGTACTCATGTTACCACAACCATTCAACCCTATAACTGTCAACACTTCCTTAGGTATTTCCACTTGGAATCCTTCTAGCTTTGTGAATTCAAATTTCATATCTCCTCAACCATTCCCCCTAAAAAATTTACAAGTCACTTGCCCTACACATACATACACAACTCCACCTTATTTGCCTCCATATCATAATAACAATAATCATCCAATCCTTAACACACTTTTGCAAAATATGTCATCCCTTCAACAACAAATCACCACCCTAAATCAAAACAATAGTGGCCAAACGTCACAATACATCAAATTCAATACCTTATCCTTGGAGATATTAAGAAAAAAAATTCCATAAGGTATAGAGGTTCCTAGGTTTTAGAAATATTGTGGGGAAGGAGTTCCCATTAGTCATGTTTCTACTTATGCAACCCTATGTAATGACATCATTTTCTAGGATAAAATCTTGACTAAGCTATTCACTAGATCATTGAAATATGTTGCTTTAGAGTGGTTTTTCTCCCTACCAAATAATCCAAATGGTGTATTCAATTAACTTATTGATGCCTTTTACAACCACTTCAAAATTCATGTGGGTCCCAAGATCACCTTAGCTGATTTGATATGTAAACAAAAGGTTGATGAAAAAGTCATGAATTTCATAGCACGATATCAAATACTTTATTAACAAATAAACATTAAGATTCCTGATGTTAACCTTCAAAGAATGTTTACTTCTAACTTGGAAGATAAGATCCAAAATAAGATTGAAATGTGGAGATTTCCTTCCTCAACACAGTTATGTACAACCTTTCATGATTACCAAAATTTTGTTAGTAGTCATGAAGTGAAAATTGCACTAACTGACCTAAAAATTCTGAATCGACACCTTAAACCTATTACCAACCTTTCAAGAAAAAAATAAGAGCTTCCTCCAGCTTAATCCACCTTAATCCAATAAAAATGTTAACACCCAAGTGGATGATATAAAGAAGAAAAAACCATGTACCTTTATGGAAAGAAATAGACAATTCACACCTCTACTCAATACCCTCCATAATACCAAGTTGTAGCTCTTAGAGGAGAATTTTATTTCCTTTCCTCATGTAAGAGATCCTGATCCTAGTAAGCCTTTACCTCCAAACTATAGACCAAATGCCTACTATCATTTCCATTGATAAATTCGACATGATACAAAAAATTGAAAGAATATTAAATATCTTGTGCAAGACCTCATTGATTCTAGTAATATCCAAATTGGAGGTGTTAATGATCAATGGAATAAGTTTATAGCTCCTATGAATTTTATTTTTAATCTTTACCAATCCCATGCCTAAACCTTGGATGGGTTTCAAGGTTGAAGACACTATAAATACAAGTTGAGAATTTTGTGAAAGGAAAGATAGATGTGAGATAGATGTGAGATATGTATTTGAGACAAAAATTTGAGTAGAGTAGTGTGAATTTACTGTTAGGGTTCTAAAGGTAGTGAGGAAGGAATCTAACATCTTTTATGTGAGATTGCAAAAGTGTGGAAGTAATGGGTGATCCCATAATAGTGGTTTACAATTTTTGGCCAAACTGGACACTGAAATTATTATTTTTAACTAAATCTTCACATTCGGGCACCTATAGCGGCTAAACTGTGAGGAATTTGAAGATGGTGCAAACTAGAGTCTCATCAAATTTTGTCTGGAGATTCTAAAAATATTTTTTCAAAATTTTTGGAATCAAATTGCACTTCTTTTTCATCTCCCACGAAAATTGATTTTTTTTTCAGAAAACAACATTTTTAAAAAGTGACGCACACGTATAATGCATAACTTTTTTTCCATGAAGGATAAAATTCTAATTCATTCAAATTTAGATTTGTAACTCTGATATCTAGTGCTTCCACTTGGTTAGATAGTTTTTTATTGAATATTTTTTCTTAATCAAGTTTTAAAGTCAAAAGAATTACAATTCAAACACATTGTGACCGTATAACGCGTAACTTTTTTTGTATATGTCAAAATTTTTATTTTTTATTTTTTTGGATCAAGGACTTCAATATCTGGTGCACTCATATTTTTCAATTTTTTTTTTGATAATATTATATTTTTCCACATGTGAAGAACAAAGAAATTCATTTTCGTTAAAAAACCTATGTTTAATAAAACTTAAAAAACAAATACATAACAAAACCAAAACATATTAAAATTATATTCATTGGATAGCTTGTTCTGAGGAATAGCATAATGATTTCAAATAAATTTTAAATGAATTCATTTAATCCCCCAAAATCTAAATCAAAAGTGATTTTTTATCAGCATTTTGATAGGTGTAAAGGAGACGCATTTATAGGTATGGTTTGAAACTAGCAAGGTTCTATCCAAGGGGGTTTGATCTAAGGTGATTTGATCAAACCCTCTTCAATTGGAATCCTTAAAATGGAACTTTTAAAGGCTTAAATCATTATATTTTCTAAGAATATGTGATTTCAGCTAAAATCCGTTCCTCTCAGGAATTGTAAACCACTATAATGACAGCACCCTAATTGTTGTGGAATCTTTGTTGCATTGAGATATTTTTTATTTTGTAATAATCCTCTTCTATCTTCTTTAAAATTCTATGGTAGTGATCCCTCCAAGTAGTGATCCCTTATTGGATAGTGAGTCTTATTATGGCAATGAACCTTTGTGGAAATGAGCCTTTGTATTCAGTTTTGGAATTTTTTATATTGTGATCTTATCCTCACCGTGGTTTTTCCCTCATTAGGTTTTCCATGTAAATATGACATTATTATGTGTATGGCTTTTCTATTTCTAGTTTTTATTTTTGTACTTAATGATTAATCACACTAGCAGATTAAAGGTTATGTAAATGCTTGAAAATCTAACTTTTGTTGAGGATTTTGAAGTTTAAAATTCCCCTAGCTGATTCACCCTCCCTCTCAGTTATCTTTTTCAACATATAAATCACTAGAGACAGACCTTGAAGGTTCTTTTTTGAGGGTTCCATATGGTGTGATGCACTTAGAAGATGTGTGAGTCTATATTCACACAAAAATGGAAGAATATTATCATATGAAGATTGTTGAGTATTGGGTAAATGAATCGATAAGAGATGATTTTGGATTGAAACTTGAATATGAGAGTTTTATGGAGAAGAAATTTTATGTATAGAATAATTCCACCAAATTTTTCTATGAGGATGAGCTGGTCAAGTACATGCTCAACAAAATTCATGATAAGTTCCAATGGCTAGATATGTCACATATGCTAAACAAGGAAGTGTAGCATAGAAAAAAGGAAAATTTCTTGATATGAGAGTAATTAATAATAAATTGGATCTAATGTTTCCTTGATATAGTGTTTTGAGGTGTTTTACACACCCACATTAGATTTTGGAGCCTTACAAACTGAATAAAATGCATTTATCGATGTCTTGTAAAGGTGTTGTAAAGTGTTGTTAATGACTTTCGCACTTTTCTAGAATTTTATAAAGTATTTAAGTCTAATGGACCTATTTTTCTCTTAGTTCAATATTATTAAATATATTTAATTGCATTCTCACATTAATCGAGAAGCTATGTAAATAAAACTTTGTTTTAATCTAGTGTTGTAATGTGTTTTAGACATTCACATTGGAGGTTGTGCCCTCCTAGGCTATGTGGACATCATTTTCATGTTGTAGAGTGTACTTAATTACACTTTCACATCAAAATTTCTGTCCCTATCCCTAATTTACCTTTAAATAATCATTAATAGGCTCTTATGACCCCATATTGTTCATCCTAAGGCTTATTTTGATCAAAGACCTAGTAAAATCAACATATAAACCTAATTTCTTCACTCCCCGACATCCCAGCTAGCAAAAGAGCCCTCTTGGGACCCATTGACCACTTTGGGTGAATGAGTCCCATCCAAGTAGGACTAAGTCACCCAAGATGGCGAATGAGTCCTATTTGGGCCATTTTTGAGGTTTGAGCAAGAAAAAATGGGTTTTAAGTTGAATTTTCACCAATATTGGCCTTGGCAATCAATTTAATGTCAATTTGAGTAGGATTTCCTATATAAAAAAACTTCTAAACCATAATTAATTCATCATTTATCATCCATCTCAAATCAAGCAAGCTAGGGTTAGGTCATTTAGAGAGCATTCAACATCATTTTTCAGACATATAAGGGCATATTCTCCATCCATTGTTATAGAATTCAAAATACATCATCATTGAAAGTTTCTAATTCATTATTTTATGTTATTTCTTCATATTATTTCTTCATTTTGGTTTAATTACCTAAAAGGGGTTTCACTAAGGAAAACCCCCATGCCCTAACAATCAATATTTCTCTCTCTCTCTCTCTCTCTCTCTCTCTCCTTATGTGATTGCATATCTAAGTAATTTGAAAGATTGGAGATCAATGAAGAGTAGGTTGCAATTTTTTTGAAAACATTTCCTTATTGGAAAGGTCGAAATATCCACAAAAAAGTCATTTACAGTGTTGAAAATCAATGTTTTAGATTGGGACACCTGGAGGAATAGAAGGAGCACACCGAGAGATTTCATTTCTATTTTTGAGTTTTTTAGAAAATTCAAAGTGGACTCATATGCCATTAGTGGCATATGATTCCCATTGTACCTATTTTTTAGAGGTTTTTGTAGATTTGGATACCCATTTGGCTAAAATAGGCTCCAAAATAGTTTTCTAGATCTAGGATTAAGCTGCCTAGATTGGCGTATGAGTGATGGTTAGCTTCCACATCAAGTTTTTTAGGATTCTAGACATCCATTTTATCCTTCTTTAGTTTACAAGTGAACACCTTCAATTTCATCACTTTTTGTTATAGTTTACTTGCATTTCTAGGTCATTTTTCATATCACACCATGTTTTCAAACATCTTACATTTCATAAGTTTTGCATTAATAGTTAATCTCTTTATTAGTTTTTAGCATCTAGGACATTCCCGTTTCACATATTTCAATCACATTTGCATTGGAATCTCAAGGGCCAATTCTTGCATGAGCCATTAAGATTTTTGGTAACCCTATCCTTTTAGGTGCAAAATCCTAAAAGTGTAAGAGAGTCACCACACATCCAAAAAAAATTGGTTCAACAAGCTATTAGGGTTTTTATAGGTTTATGTTATGAAGGACCCATTCTAAAAATGAAGGTTGTGAAGAATGAAATGGTAATGAATCTCATCAATACAAAATTTTGTAAACATGCCCTAATGGTGAAGGACACTAATGATCCAGTGGTGAAGTATGCATTATTGATGATTGTCTATAAGATATTCTACACAAATAGAGAAAATTTTGTGTTAGCTATCACTAGTCACACTACTCATTAGATGGCAAAAGAAGGTCTGGATAAATAGATTTGTGTGAACTCTTGAGACAACAGTTGATGGAGAATATATATAAGACCAAAGAACCTTAGCACCCCTTCTAGTATGCTACCCTAATTGTATGTTTATTGTTTTGCTTTCTTAGAGAAGTTTCTAGTAAAAATAATCTTGTGTTGTTGAAAAAAATTCCTATTGGAATGCAAATTAGAGACAACAGGAGAAGGTTATTAAGCCTAGAAACTAAGAAATCTATGTTATGGGGTTTCTTCAAGACTTTTCAAGGAAAAATGAAAGAAAGATACATAGTTCTAAAAAGTGTAGTTGAGAAGTATAATTATGATACAACCTTCATGGTTATCAAATATCATTGCATTATGGAAGTAGTTGAACATAGAAATGTTTGGGTTCTAGAGCTTGGTTGTGAGGTAATTGAAATAGATCTTATCAATTTTGTTGAAGTTTTTTTGAGCAAACAAATAGATATATTTGTGGATAGATTTGGTACATTTGTATATAAATATAGTCAAATGAATCTAGAGAAGAGAAAGAAGGATATTGAGAATAATTTAGACAAGATGCGAACTCAATTAGAAGAAATAGTTAACCCACCTAAGGGTTCTATAGAGAAATTGAAAGCTACTACTATTTCTCTATAAGGTAGTCCAAGTAAAAAAAGGTTAGTTAGGACCTATGGACCCTCTCCAACTATTACTAAGGCATCTAGAACAAAGGCTGTACAATAAGTTGAAAGAAGAAAGAAGCATCTATGCAAAAAATTCCTCCTAAGAGGAGAACAAGAGAAAATGCCACTAGTTTACTTACATTAGCTTTGAGAATGAGGAAGATGTAGAAAAAGGAGGACAACAATTGATTTGGAACAAGTCTCAATCCACTATGGAAGAGACTAGTTCCAAGAGAACAAAGGTTGATATTTTTTATAGTAAGAGTGAAGAGGAAGTGTAGAAAGAAAAGAAGGAATTTATGATTTAGAAAAGAGAAAAGATGATAAAATAAGGAAAATCAGCTAGAGGAAAGGGGAAGAAGAATGAAAATACCCCTCTAGTAAGGGAATAAATCCCCTTAAATTTTTGTGCTTTGTTTAATAATATTGTAAATGGTTTTTACCATTTACCGACTTAAGCTTACATAGGGACATTGCATTTACAATAGTTTGCATTGAATCATTTTGGGTAGTTTTTCTTTTATGGGTAGTTTTACACCCATCACCTACTTTCCATGCCTGTTTAAGGAACTTTTTACAATATATAAATCATATTATTCTGAATACATTTATCTCTAGTGAAGTAGCATAGTGCTCCTCTCTATCTCATGAAGGTTTATTTTGCAATTGATTTTCCTAGGTGCTTTTCTCTAAAAAATATTATTTTAAAATTTTGTTTCTTGGAAGAGACAACTAAAATGTACCATGACTCTAATGATGAAGATAAGGAAACCATTGAAAAATCCATCATTAACTATAAGGTAACATTTGACACTAGCTTGGATAAGATTGACGATCTATTGTTTGGGCACTTTAAAAATGTCTCATTTGTAAGAAGGAAAAAGGCTATTGATGAAGATGTGAAGATAAAGGAAATTTCCTTGGAGAAGATTGGTTCTTCTCTAACACAGGAGGATAGATGCAAAAATTCTAAACATATAGTAGGAAATTGAGAACAAAAAAGAGTTGACACTCTAATAAGAAGAGAAAGAAGACATTAATAGACTAAAGAATGAAACTCAATGGAAGGTAGAAGAAATTTATAAAGGATTTTGAATCCCTCAGGATAGTGAAGAAAAAATGTAGAAAGATTAATCTAATCTAAAAATAAATGAATATGATAATACACAACATGACCATGTGCTTGAGTCCAAGGGTGAATAAGAAAACATGGTTTCAAATAGTACCCATTTGGCAGTGGAGAATGTCGTTGATGAAGAAAATAATTATATTTATGCAGGATGCCCAAAGAAAGAGTAAGCTCAAAATGATTAGAATTTTCCTCTAGACATGGAGAAAGATATGGAGTAGAAAGAAGAAGAAATCTCAGAGAATTTTGAGGCACAAAAGGATGAAAAATTTTCTCCTCCAAATAACGAGAAGCCAGATAAATAAGAAAAGAATGCAGAAGAATACTCTGGAAGTAAAGAGGAGAAATATAATAAGGAAGAAGAAAGTGTAAATTTTGTGGTCAATCCTCTAGAGCCTCTAGGGATTATTTAAAGGATTTTTTCTAGATATGTAGCTACAATTTAAAGCAATGGTGTCTACATAGCTCCTATAGATACCCATGCAGCAATTATGAGTTGATCTATAAGCAAGATTTCTCTCATCCATAATCTAGAGATTGGTGATGCATTTCATACCTCTATAAGGAAATATTGCAAAAAAACCAAAATAATATAGAATTGATTGAGGAAATTGTTATTTTAGGAATACTCATTGTCACTAAGAGGGTGGTTGAATAAGTGATATACAAAAATAAAACAATTAAAAAACTTTAAAAATTGGACAAGAATAAACTTCAATGTAATCACATAAGATCACCATGACTCCAAAATTTATAATTGGAAAAAAATATAAGGGAAAAACCATTATGTGAGTTGGATCAATCCATTCCTCAAAAAATGTTTACTATTAGGTCTCACTGACCAAAATCTCATTGATTACAATAGAGCACTAATTCCACGATTAGGTCTCACAAATGAAATTCTCACTTAGTACAATATGTTTAGGAGCACCAACTCCAAGCTCTTTATGAGCACCAACTCCAACAACCTTTAGGAACACCAACTCCACTAAGAAATGAAAAAACTAAAATTACAAAGTACTACTCTATTTACAATACATTTTATATTTTCAATATCCCCTTTCCACATACAAATATTCAATATGTAATCTTCCTTGCATACATGAATGAAGATATCTCTAGAAGATTCCCCTTCAAAAAACACAATGAAAAAATTGAGATGAAAAATGAACAATGATGTTGCATACACATGTCATAGATTCTTTATAGGAATATTCTAATCCCAACAAGCATAAAAAAACTCAACCTCTCACTACAACGTTCTTTGTATGAACAAACCGATGACACTAATAGACTTTAACAAAATAATTTCCTTGTCATAACTCTCAAGTCAAGGCACATCTCACTGACATTTATAAACCAGTGTAAGACCATAAGAACATCAACCTCTCACTAAACCCTTCTTTGTATGAACAGATAAATGACACCAATAGAGTTTAAAAAAATAATTTCCCTATCATAACTCTTAACTCAAGACACATCTTACTAACATTTACAAATCACTATCACTATTTTTTCTTAAATTGAAATATAAACCACTTGTAATCACACTCAAATCACACAACACTATGCATAGGTGAATACATTTCATGAATATCTTATATACTATTACTCAAAGTCCTTTTCTCATCAAAGGAAAATAAGAATTCAAACTGATGTTCATATGCGTAGAGAATCCTCAACCTTTGCACTTTTCTTTGCATGTAATCTTCTTTGAATGAACAACAAAAAATTGACATCCTCTATAGACAATGTTAGACAATCTTATACTTCCACAAGGACACTTTCACATCTAGAACACTATTATACAAATTCGCAAACTATTCTTACTTCAAGGTATGTGTGGGATCATGATGGGCCAAAAGTGGTAATATGATGGGTATGTGTAGGGTATTTGGCTAAAGATTCTTTTTACCCAAAATTGATGAAATGAAAAGGGTTTTTAAAGGAGATTCTTAGCTTTCCACCAATATAAATTATGCTTTACTTTTAATTTAATAAATAATTATTATTCATTTTCTATTTGAATTATGACTAAAGTCCTGATTGATAGGCTAATTAAAAAAAATATATAGCTTTCAAACAATATCACATTTTTTGAATCTGAAACATGTGTCACATTTTATGCTTTAGATACTATAGGATTAAAAAAAGAAAATTTGAATTTCATGAAGTTTTTACCAAGTTAAGGTGGTCATACATATGAGTTTTTATATTTTTTAAATATTTATAATAAAAAACTCATAATTAATTATTTACTTGGAAAAAATTTACAAAAAGCTATGCATCACATTGGGACATGAGTCCTCTACTTATATCTAAAATCTTATCAAAAAATATTATCATTTTATTGTGGTTAGGGTGGTCAAATAGACACCTACTTATTTTTTCCTTGAAATTTAAGTACTACTACATTGAAATTTCAAATTTTCACCAAATAATTTTTTATTTTTAAAATAAACCTAGTAGTTTAGAAACTACATTCAATTTTCTACAGATTCTATTCATACATATTTTTGAAATTTTATAGATAACTTATTCAAATATTTACGACAAGTTACCTAACTTTTATTTTTCTTAATTTCATCGCCACTTAAGGGCCTATTTTTTCCATAATGATCCTGCACATACCCTTTAGGTCAAACTCATATCATTTGTTAAGTTCAGAAAACTCTAAATAATGTAGAAAAAACTCAGTTCATATATCATGTCATACAAAGGAAACATATCCACAATAGCACCAAATAGATTAGGTTATTTAGCACTTCCTCATTGTTTACTGACTTGAAAAAACCATGTTGTCATAGTCTTTCAAAAAAACTTCTCATAGAGCTCAGGATTCCACAACAAAAACTCAATACACTCACAGCCTTTCTCCAACCATAATTCTCCAAAAGAATTTACAAATATGTGCTTAACTTAACTATAAAAAAATCACATTCCACTACATATCAATGTGAAGCCCTCTAGAATAATCATTCTCAAATTTAGAGTCTTTGATCTGCAATACCCACCAAGTTAAAAATAAAATAATGTTCATTGATCTTCTCTTATAAAAACTATGTGCACTTTCATTCATCCACACATTTTTTAATTTCTTTTTCATAAACAAAAAAAATGAATAATTGTCGATTAATTTCTATCAATTACACACAAATTTGGTTGTTACGAAAATATTGGTTATAATATCAAATTGAACTAATTTTTTATTTCATTTGATGCTAACTATTTTTTATTGCAAATGTGAGTTGACCTACACATTTAAGTTTTCACTTTTTAGTTTGAGCTCAATTTCCTCAATGTGAAGTCAGCCTCCCCTTCTAATCATGGTTGCCACTTGTCTCTGGACAAGTTCATGTTGTCTTTGACTTTTAGGTTTAAAATAAAATCAATGAATATAGTTAGTTTGCACAGATTCACCATACAATGTGGAACAACGGAAAATTTTTCCTTTTCCTTGCTTGATTTGAGGATAGTTAATAATAAATTAAACTTGATGTCACCCTAATCCAATGTTGTGATGAGTTTTACACATCCACATTAGGTCTTGGGCACCTTTTAAGCTAAATAAACTTAACTCTGCCTTAATTTATTGTTGTAAAATGTATTTATCTACACTTTCACATTAAATTAAGAGACTTGTAAACTAAGGTGGACCTAATGTAATGTTGTAATGTGTTTTACACATTCACATGGGATTTAGGGTCTTTCTAAACTAAATAGACTCAATTTTTCCTTAATTTAATGTTGTAAAATATATTTATTTACACTTTCACAATAGGTTTTGGCCCCCATTAAATTTATGACCTTAATATATGCCCGTATGAACCAATATTGTGTATCCCAAGGAATATTTCAATAAAAAACATGACAATATCAACATAAAACTTAAAATTTTCACTCCTCGATACTTTAGCATGAAAAATAGCCCCTTTGGGAGATATTAGGCACCTTGGGTGACTAAGTCTCATCTAGGTAGGACTCATTCATCTAGGAAGGATAATGAGTCCTATTTGGCCTATTTTAAAGGCTTTGAGTAGGAAAAGTTGGCTTTAAATTCAAAATTCTCCTATGTTGTTCATTGGCATCAAATACATGGCCATTTGAATGGATTTCCTATATAAAAAGGCTCTTAAATCATTAGTTCATCATACATTCATGTTATCAAGTCAAGCAAGCAAGATTTAAGCATTTCAAGTCTTGATGAGGGAGCAAACCCGAGACACAGAATAACACTCAAAAAATAGAGAATAATATTTTATTCAAAAATATGGAACTCTTACATTCAAAGGATCTCAAACCCTCGAGCTCTGTGATACATGCAAGCTACAAAAATTTCAGAAAAAATTACAGAATTACAGAAAATCCTTTTTTCATAGTATGCGAATTCTTTCCCTAAAAAGTTCTCCAAAAAGATCGGTTTGGAGCCAAAAACAACATTTGAGATATGTTTTTTGGTGGTTTGGTGCCAAAATTACAATTTGAAATTCAAATTTAAATTAACATTTGAAAATTAGCACATTTCTAAAATATGCACCAACTTCTGGCAGCTATAACTTTGAATTTGACCATTGGATCTTCAATGATAATACCTTTTTAGAAATCTCTCGAAAAGATGATGTTCCACAAAGTAGGCCTATAGTGGACTAGTTTGGCATTTCCACAAATTTTTGGGCCCATCTGAAACTGTTTAGGGCCTCAAAATTGTAATTTGTCTACCTATTTCATAATTAAACCAAACCTTAGGAAATTAAAAATTAAATACTTTCTTTTTGGTTGATGAGAACAGCCCTTTGACCATGGATGCTCCTGCATCAAGTCTTCACAAGGTCCTCAAGATAGATCTCAAGATCAATTTTAAGGCATCTAAGGCTAGATTCTTCATCAATCATTGCAAGCAATTCAAGATCCCTCATCATGGAAAGGTTCTAATTGCATTATTTCATGTTCATGCTTCATTATCTTATTTCATCGTTTGCTTTAATTACCTCAATGGGGTTTGACCAAGGAAAACCTCCATTCCCTAACAATCAACATTTTCTCTCTTTCTTTGTACGATTGTAGATCTAGGTGTCTTGGAGCATAAAGAATCATTGAATATTAGGTTATATGCTTGTTGGACTTGTCTAACCATTTGCAAGGTCAAAATATTCACTAAAAGGTCATCTACAACCCCAAAATTAGAGTTTTGGATCTAAGAACACAAAGGAATAGATTGAGTAGACTGAGAAGAGTAGATTTAGACTTTGAATTTGTAGAAAATCCAAATTGGACTCATTCCCACAAGTGGTGAATGAGTCCCCCTGTAGGTGTTTTTCATAAATCTTTATAGATTTACATACCCATTTTCCTAAAACCTACTCCTATGCAAGGATCCAGATTTGGGACTTAATGGAACCTTCAAAATTTTCAATTTTTTTGTGTTGATGATGGAAAAGTTGATTTGCACACTCAAAAAATCACCTAAAATATAAATGCCCTAGTGACCTACTTTTGAGGGTCAAAGTTCAAAGCCAGTTGACTTTCATGTCAAATCCTTTGTTCAAAAAATTCATTTGTCATATGTGAGCATTTATGTCTAATTTCAACCTCTTGTGATGAGTTTCAATAGGGTTTTAAAACATAAAGTTGGAGATTTTTGGGCCTATTTTGCTATTTGCAAATTCTCAAGCCTACGAAGTAGGTTCTTGTTTGGCTGGATATTTCATAGTTGAATTATCATCACGACAAATGGATTGGTGATCTAAATTCCCCTCATATTCGTATGCTTCCTAGTCTGATTTCAAAGTCTCAAGATCTGATTTAATATTTTTAGTAGGTCAAAAGTGAATACAACTTTCTCTATTTTTGCATCTGTATTTCTTGAATGTTTTAAGGAGGTCAAGTGTGACCCTTAATATCTTGTGAATAATGTGGATTGAAGAAAATCCCTCTTGCACACATGCTCAATGGACCTAAATGATCTAATGTTACCAATGGTGTCTTCTCAGGAGGTGATTTGTTATTTTTTCAAAATGGTGACTTGGTGAGCCCTAATTAGTTTTGAATAGGTGTAGTTGCAAAAATGTTTGAATGAGCCATTTTGGAATTGAATATTTTACACCTCAAGATGAATTTTTCCAAATAGTTTGTTGCACTGAATTCTAGGATCAAATGTCTACATGCTTGTGCATTTTCATGACTTGAGGAGATCATTTGACTAATTTTCAAAGGAAAATTAGAAGCAAAGTATTCTTATATGACACATCATGTGGGATTTGGAATTTTTTGTAGCTTTTGAAATAAGGGGAGGAGTTCAAAGAATGAGGAAGCACACCTTAAGTAGGCTAGAAAACTATATTGTATAGTGTTGGGTGTGACCAAGAATTTTCGGCACTATTGGGGCAGCCATTTGTACTCGGTGAGAGTGATAAAATTTATTGTGCAAAGGAAATTTTGACACAATTTGTTGTAGGAAACATCTATGTTCAATGCTCAATGAATGGATGAATCCAACATATGTTATGTATGGGAGTAGCTCATGTTTACATTGAAAATGGATCAAAATGTTTGAAGAAACTTGGTTTTCATGCTACCACTCACATTCTATTTGATTTAGCTTGAGCATGATAGGAAGTGAGTGACGAGTTACCCATGGAATAAGAAGTTGCTGCAGGAAGGCATCTTTGTCTTGATGCCTGGTGCGAAAAAACTGAGCATATGATTACCTTTCCCTAGGACAATCTATGCCAGCAGTAAAAGTGTATCAAGATTGTTTAGGAATGCCCTATTTTAGCACTGAGAACCCTATTTTCATTGTATTTGGATTGAACACATTATAAATGCAATAGTGAAAAATATTGTAGGAAAGCATTTCTTGTGGCACCCTCAAAATTGCATGTAAAAATAAGATCGAGGAAACAAAGAGGGTGTTCTCAATTCCAAGCATTTCAAAGGTGAAGAAATGCATTGTTGTGGGGATTCATCACGCAACATTTTTTTAATGATTACACTCTGTGTGTTTTAGCCAGATATCAACAGTGAGAAATCCCTCATATTCACACCTTTGATGAAGAGATGATAGAATCTCTTATTGACCACCGTAAATATCTGCTAAATGTGTCCATTATTCGATGAGAAGCGACAATTCATGAGGAGTATAGAGGAATGGTCTAGGGAAATGAGTTTTGAAATCCTTATTTTTTGTGTATCATCCATCATTTTTCTATTGTGTATTATTCTCATCTCATTACTAATGGATGATACCACCCATTTTTTGTGCATCATGTATCTCTATTTTATTTCCTCTTTTCCATGTTGCATTAGCGATGAGAGAATCTATGTTGTTTTCATCGAGAATTGCTAATAGGTATCCCGTTTTCCATAATGCATTAGAGATATGTGATGGTAATTGTTGGGCTATATTGGGGTGACAAAGCATGGTGGGGAAAGGGATTATATTTTAATATTACCATTTGATAAAACTTTAACAAAGGAAAAAGTATGTGAGGTAATCCAAGGCAAATGAAAAGGTGGAGTCATGGGTAACTATTTTATTGCCCAATAAAATGAATTTTGATTCTTTAAGATAAATAAAAAAAAATTATTATTGGGCATTTAAATAAAAAATTCATGGCTAAAATGTTATATTTTCCTGAAAATTTTTTACAAGACTTCACATTTAAAATGACAAAAGCGATAATTTGGTAAATGCAAAATAAGGTGCACAGGTGAGTGAGCTTTTTCATAGCCTGGTAAAATGTGAAGGGTTTTCACGACAAAGATAAGAGGCCTTCTTTTGCTAGAAGTAAACGGTAATTGCACAGGTGAAAATTGAGATTTTAGAGCCAAGGGTTTTTTATACCAGATGAGGAATGGCTCATGGAGGAATTTTTATTCTTTCACAAACAAATATTTTTAACTGCAGAATCATGAAGAATGAAGTCTTCTCGAGAAGGGAAATTTTTTTTTATAGGGAAAATTAGTGATGAAGCGGGAATTCAAGTGTAGATGGGGTTTTTTCAAGCAGTGGGAAGTTATTAATCTACGAGGATGATTTGTCAAGGTGTTTGTAGGAGATATCCACTTCGGTTTTTGCATTTTCCTTTAAGTGTTATTTTATGCTCCATTTCTAAGGATCGCTATTTTGTAATTAATCACAAAGAAAATTTTGATGAGAATACAAACCATTTTAAAGTCAAGTATTAGGGTCTGATTCTATCAATATCTTTGTAATTTTGATTGCAATACTGGAAAAATAATATTGAATGGTACAAGTTCAACAGCATTTTACTCTACTATGTACTAGTTTTACAAATTATGAATAATATAATCAAGGTTATTTTATTTGTCTCTATCAAATTTAGATGGATGCATGGATCTATTCTTGTTTATTAATTCAAAGAATTACTCTAGGTTCTTTAATATGGCTATAAATTTGTATAAACTAAGTGTTAGGATGCTAGTAAGAAGTAAAGGTTAAGACACAATGCTGAAATACTATAATGCAACATTTTAGAGCTTCATATATAATGTTAGGTATCAAAATTATTATCAAATTATGTAGGTGTTTGAGTTGACTTCATTCCAAGGATGAGGCACTAATCTAGGTGTGCTATTCATATTACATATTTTGGTTAATTCAATAACTAATCACAATTTATAATCAATTTACTTATCAATCTTGTTATGGGTGTGTGTAGAATTCAATGAGTCGTGTCTCTCATGTTTAATGTGTACACTACCATGAAGGTCATCCATACCTTCAAGGTAATTTGTTTGTTAAGCATTTAAAGGAGAATTATTTGTTCACTGTGTCTTTGATATTGTGGCTCACAAGTATCTAAAAGCACATTGTTGGGATTACCCTATAAATTTTAGTAGAGCCTAAACTGTAGGGGAGAAAAGGTTGTATATCAAGCTTCTGTTCATTGGCCACTAACCTTGAATATTCATGAACATAAGGGTTGGCTACCCTTTAAATTTAAAGTTTCAACTAGAAAAAACACCAATAGGACTTATTTTCCCAAAATGGTGAATGAGTCCTAGTAGGCCAAAAATTAAAGGATCAACAACATTTATAGTCTCCATTCAAGTCTTTATAGGTTTCTAGGTGCACACTGATCATCGTACTATTTTTCTATGTTGTTTTACTAGAAATTTTAGGTCATCTTGTAGGTTATTTCATTGAATTATGCTTTTTCATTTCATATTACATTTCATTATATTTTGCAAGTTTAGACTTGGTGGTGAACCCCTTAGTAGATCATATTCATTTCTTGGGACAACCCTATTGCAATATTTAAATCTCTATTTCATTGAGACCTCTATAGTTGTCCTTGAAGGGAATCTCTTTGAAAGTGGGTGTGAATACATCATCATTCCCCCATTTTTTGTTGCTTCCATTTTGGTGAACCTACATTTAGAATACTATCTTTTCTAATTTGGAGTCCATCTTCATCCTAGATCTAGCTTGCATTGAATTTTGATTAGGTTTTGCATTAGTTAATTGGCATTCTAGGGTTTCAAAATTTTACATTAGTATAAGTGCATATATGTTACATTTTTGCATCTCAAATCATCTCAAATCATCTAAAAACTACATTTTCACTTAGGATACACATCATACAACATAAAAATCATCAAAATGAATAGAAATTTTTTGAATTTTTTTTTTTTAATCCTTATTGGGACTCATTTGCCACTTTGGGTGAATTAATCCTAGTGCACCCCTGAAACTACCTTTTACAACACTAAAAACCTTGTTGTTACACTTTTTTTTGTTGCGATTAAATATTTATTTCAATTAGTTTGGTTTCTTTTACATGCATTTCACTTAATCTAGCTTAAATTGGTCTATTTCATGCATTTCTCAATTCAAAATTTGCATTTACACTTTCATATTATTGAATAGTGTAATAAAATAATTACCTTGCTTCTAATCTGAATATTTCATTTAAACATTTCAATTTAGGTCATTGCATTGCACATTTTTGCTTTTCCATAATAACAAGTTTCCTTTCAAGAGACATGGTTTTGATATGGTTAAAAATGGATTGCATAAGTACAACATCTCCTCTTATGAGTTCAATTTAGATTACAACAATGAGTTCATTAAGAAACATGTTAGTTATCCTTCTACTATCTTTCATAATTATGAGACATCCTAGAGAAAGTAGATCAAACCATTGAAACAATCCTTAATATTACATTTCCTATTGGTGAGGATGATAGTGTTGAAAATCATAGCATCATACTTGTTCTTCTCTCGATTCCTCTCCTATTAGTGAAAAAGGTATCTTAGTGAAAGAAGGTACAATCATTGAGGGTCTTGATTGTCCCTCTCCTCATCCCCCTTTGATAGATATTATAAAACAAGAAGATGAGATCATAGAAATCACTTTTCCTAATCTCAATTCATCCCTTGATTGTGAGAATGTTTTAGTGAAAGGGGATAATATCATAAATATCCATGACAATAAAAAAATTTATTCTCCTAATATCCCTCCTCAATGTGAAGAGGATAGGTTAGTGTTAGAAGATGCACCTATTGAGATTCATGAGAGTCTTGTTCCTCCCTTCCCTGATGCTCCTACCATTTAGAAATATCTATTTGGTACACATGAAAATCATAGTTGTCCTTCTCTTTATGCCTCCCCTACGTGTGATGAAGCTACCTTACAAAATCTAACGATGGAATGTGTTGAACATCTTATGAGCTCTCCTACTAGGGTAGATACTATGACGTAAGATAATGAGACCCCAGAGAAAAAGGACAATCAAATAAATCCTTCTCCTAATATCCCCACTATTGATAAACAAGATAATCCAACCATTGATAACTCCCTTACTTGTGATGAAGTCATTTTAGAAGAACCAATCCCTGAATATCAAGACATTTGGTTTTTAGTTCTCCTAAAAAGTATCCTCCTAGGGAGGCTATCATGGTGAAATAAAATGACAACAATAGTCATGTGTCTTCCTTGGGTGATGGTAAAAAGGTGATACTAGATTTCCATTTATTAGAGATACATCAAACCAAGATCGTTGAGGTTATGAATGTGCATGTGTCCATTAGAATCCCCTTGAATATTATACCTCCTACATATCCTATGGGACATCCTAAGAATCTTCTAATCCTTTACCCACCTTCACACAAACCTCAAACTCAAGACAAACTTGAACTTATCCTTTACCCACCTAAGAATAATGTGTTGTAGTGGCTAAGTCATAATATTGGTTCTCCTACATATAACACTAGAAACAAGCCACAACCAAGCCAAACACCTCCAACATTCCTCCCTTTTCCTAACTCAATTTTCCCTAGTTCTCCCTATTTAACTTCTCATAGTGGTAAGGAGTATGATCTTACTGAACAACTTAAAAATACTCCTACAAAAATATCCCTATAGGATCTAATTCCAATTTCACCTAATTATCACACTATGCTTCAAACAACCTTGCAACAAGTTCCTAGCCCTTCTAATGTGAAACCGAATGACATAACGGCCATGATTTAGGGAATAAATGACGAAATTGTTTTCCACCAAAGTGAACTCCCCCTTTGGAGGTGCAAAAATAGAATGATGCTTTCATGGTATTAGTTCAATATAAAAGAATAGGGATAAAGAAAACCCTTGTTGACAATGGCTCGGTCCTTAACATGTGTAGCATAAAACTTTTGTATAGGCTTCATGTGTACCAATAAAAAAATTAGCTTGAATCCTTTTCTATCCATGTATTTGACAATGTAGCAAAAAAATCACTTGGTGTGATCACTTTACTTATGTGTCACCAAAAAGTGTATATCTTGCATGATATGGGCATAATTGATAATAAATTGGACTTAATGAGGCCTTGGTTTAGTGTTGTGAGGTGTTTTACACATCCACACTAGGTCTTGGACCCTTGCAAACTAAATAAAATGTGTTTAACGATGTCTTGTAAAGGTGGTGTAAAGTGTTCTTCAAGAATTTCACGATTTTCTAGACTAATGGACCTATTTTTCCCGTAATTCAAAATTATAAAATATATTTAATTATATTCTCACATCAATTTATAAGGCTTGTAATTTAAACTTAATGTTAATCTAGTGTTGTAATGTGTCTCACACATTCACATTGGATGTTGTGCATTTCTAGGCTATGTGGACCTCATTTTTATGTTGTAAAGTAATTTCACATTCAATTTTGTGTCCCAATCCCTAATTACTCTTTACATCATCATTAATAGGCCCCTATGACCCCCTATTGTGTATAACAGGCAATAATTTGATCAAATACCCAATGAAGTCAACCTACGATATGAAAATATTCATTCCCCAACAATCCAGTTGGCAAAAGGGCACCTCTAGGACTAAGTCACCCATCTTAGTGAATGATTCCTTGCCATGTGGGACTAAGTTGTTCAACATGGCAATTTAGTCCTATTTGGGTCATTTTTGAGGTTTGAGTGTGAAATTTTGGAATTTAAGTTTATTTTTCCTTCATCTAGGCCTTAGGGATAAAATTAACAAGAAAATTAGGTATATTTCCTATAAATAAAAGCATCTAAACCCTAAATATTAACTCCTCATTCATCATGTTCTCAAGTCAAGCAAGCTAGGGTTTTAGAAATCTAAGTCATTCAGAGAGCATTTTTTAGACATTCAAGGGCAGATTCTTCATCTTTTACTACAAAAAATCAAGATTAATTATCATGGCAAGTCTCTAACTCCATTTTTTCATGTTTCATTGCATTATTTCTCCATTTTTGTTTAATTATCTAAAAAAGTGTTTGACCAAGGCAAACCACTATGCCCTAACATTTAACATTTCTTTCTCTTTCATTGTGTGTTTGCAGATTTAGGCACTTTGAGGGTGTGAAAATCATTAAATATTAAGTTGAAAAGTTTTTGAAGACATCTCCTTGATTGCAAAGCTAAAATATCTAATAAAAGTCACTTTCAGGCCAAAAAATATGAGTTTTAGAAGTTGACAGCTGTAAAGAATCAAAGTGGAAACTGAGGGATTTCATTCCCCCTTTCAAATTTTTAGAAATATAGAAGTGGACTAAGTCACCATTAGTGGTGAATTAATCTCACTATACATTCCTTTTAGTGATTTGTATAGATTCAGACACGCATTTGGCCAAAACGGGCTTTGAAGCTTTTTTTCTAGATCTAGGACTAAGTTGCTTGGATTGGAACAAGTGTCCTAGTTGATTTTTGCATTAATTTCATTAGGATTCTAGACCTTCATTCCATCCTTTTTCATCCTCCAAGTGCACACATTTCATTTTGTAACTTTATGCCTAGTTTCAGTTGCATTTCTAGATCATTTATTACATGTTTGCATATCACAATGTGTGTCCAAACATCTCCTGTTTCTTATTTTTTGCATTAAGAATCACCTTTCCTTTTTTAGTTTATTGCATTTAGACATCATATTTAGGCATATTTCATACCTCATTACATTAATCTTGAGTGAAGAAATGAGCATTTTGGATCCATTTCTCTCCTTTTAGGTGAAAACCCTTAGAAGAGCAAGAGAACCCTTGGATACCCAAAATTAGTGTCTAGATTTTGGTGAATCTAGCTTTTGAACATTATTACTTCTGATTTAAAGTGTATTTGCATCCTAGGCTTAACTTTCATCTATATTGCATTAGGATGTGCATTGTATAACTTGCATCCTAGGGTTTTAAAAACTGCAATAGTGAAAATCTCATATATCTTGCATTATTGTACTTCATTTCATTGAAAAAATAGTAAAACTCTGCATCTTCACTTTACATATGCACCATACAACACAAAAAACATCAAAATCCATCAAAAAACTCTGAAAAATATAAAAAAATCTCTATTGGGACTAATTCACCACCTTGTGCGACTTAGTCCTTGTTCAGCCCTAAAACTGCCATTTACAAAGCTAAAAACCTTGTTTTTAAGCTCATATTTACTTCCATCAACTATCTGTATTAGTTGGTAGAATTTATGTAACGTGCATTTCATTAGATCTAGCCTAAATTAGATCATTTCATGCATTGTTTCATTTCAAATTTGCATTTCAAACATTTCATATTTCAGGTTGTTGCATAATGTAATAAAAAAATTACCTTGTTTCACATCTAAAATTTGCATTCAAAAATTTCATTTTTAATTCATTTCATTGCACTTTTTTTACTTTTCAAAGATAACATATTTTCTTTCAAAATATTTGGCTTTTATATGGTTAAAAAAGAATTACATAAGTATATCATTTCCTCTTAGGAGTTCAATTTTTATTACAACAATGAGGTCATGAAGAAACATGTTAGTCATCATTATGATCAAACCATTGACACAATCCTTAATATTGCATTTCCTATTGGTGAGAATGGTAGTATAGACTATCATAACAATCATACTTTCTCTTCTCCTGATACCTCTCCTATTCATGACAAAGGTATCTTGGTGAAGGAAGATACAAGCATTGAGGGTATTGATTGTCCATCTTGTCATTCCCCTTTGAAAGATGCTAGAAAACAAGAACATGAGATCATAGAAACATGCCTAAATATCACCTTACCTAGTCTCTCTAACCACGAAAATCAAACTTGTCCTTCTCCTAATATCCTTCCTCGATGCAAAGAGGATAGGTTGGTGTTAGAAGATATCTCTATTAAGAGTCATGAGAATCTTGACCCTCCCTTCCCTAATGCTCCTAGTGTTTGGGACAATCTATTTGAAACTCATAGTGGTCCTTATCTTGATGCATTCCCCACTTGTCATGAAACTACTTTACAAAATTTAAACTTGGATGACCATATTGAAAGCTCTCCTATTAGGATAGATAATATGGAATATGAGAATGAGACCTTATAGAAAAATAACAATCAAATAGAGTTTTATCCTACTCTCCCCGCTATCGATAAATAAGACAATCCAACCATTGATCGTTCCCCTACTTGCAATGAAGTTGTTAGGTCACAAAAACGTTGGTTGAGTAACAACAAGAGGTTTCCAAGCTCTTGCTATGTTGTTGGCTAACGTACAAGGCCAAATGATAAATTTGAACATTCCTCTCTTTAGGCTCTGCCAGACCTAGGTGGGTGTACCTATGCAAGTGGAGCAGACTTAGATTGTGTGTTCCCTATATGGGAAATCTATCCACAGTGGGAATTGGAAGTGGAGAGATTAAATCCTAATTTATTATAAATTGTATAAGCAATATCAAGGTAAAATTTAATATGTTCAGTTAACAAAATGTGAAGCTTGAATTTGGTATGATAAAGATAGAAAATGGGTGAGACCAGTGCCTTGTTACGTAAAATGGAGTCAGATGAGTGGCTAATATCTAGCAGAAACTCTAACTGTTTGGCATGCTAATATTGGTTTATAGCTTGTATAAACATGCAACAAAGCAATTACCGAGTTCTTCTTAATGATCCAAATGGTACTTCCAAATTACTGTGAATGACTAGAAGGATTTAATCTTTTCTTAAAATAACCAATTAATCATATCACACAAGTACAACTATAGACATGGAAAATATAACGACACACTTGACTTTGATTACTAACACCATTTCATCCTAAATCATCTTCTTAGATAATCATCACCCTTCATCACTTAATTAAATAAATCATTACTTATTTGATTAAGTCATTCTCTCTCATTAATCAAATAAATCAATGTTATTTAATTAATCTTCTAATCTCTATTTAAATAATTAATTTTATTTGATTAAATCCCTAAAGTCATTCCATTAAATTAAATCAATCCTTATTTAATTTAATCTAACATCATCACCCATCTTTAATAAAATAAATCAAAATATTTTATTTAATTAAATCTAAATCACATTCTTCTCAACTTTGATTTAAATCAATCCAAAAATCTAAATCAAATAGTCACATCAACTAACCTCCTATTAAATTAATCAAATCCTAATTAATTTAATCCTAATAATCTAAATCCTCTAGATTTTTCCACTTTCCCATGAAAACACATTTAATTGATTTATTAAATCCCTATTTTGTTTCAGCTTGGCATCTTCAGGGGAATATTATTTCAAGTTTGAAAATATCTCCAAGTGGTTTGTCCTTCCACTAAAGAATTTATCTCCCCTTACATGTCCTTGTGCATTGAGCCAAATGGAATTTAAGTAATTTTCTTTCCCTCTCTAGCAAGTCATTTCATGAATTTAAAAATCAACCTAATATCATTTATTAGCACATTGGCCAAAATGTGCTCAACCTTCAACATCTCACATATTGACAAGTGGTGTTTGGCCATTGGTTGGAAATTAGTCTCACATTCATCCATTTTCCCTCATTCTTCAACATTCTCATCTATAAATAAGAGGCTTTCATTCTCATTTGGGATCCACAACTTAGAGAAAAGTAACTCTCTTAACATTGAGAGGTAATTTTATCCATTTCATCTCAAGTGTTCATCATTTTCATGGTTTCATATCAAGTTTAGGCCAAAATTTCATCAAGGAGCTTCAATCATCCACAAGTCTTCATCAATCTTACATAGAAGTTGGGAAAGGGCCAAATTCCACATCAAATTGGCACCAATTCCCCCATGGGATTGAGAGTTTGCATGTTAAAATAGGATTTCAATTACTTTCTTTGCTTTGTTCTTCAATTTCTTTCCTATTCAAGAGCATTGTAGATGAATTTCATGGGGAATCTTAGTTCTTACTTGCATTTGATCCAATATTGTGGTTTTTTGCTATGTTTTTGTAGGTATAGCATTAGGGTTCTACATTTGGTGTGAGGAGGGAAAATCTCAAGTTCTTAACACATTTTTTGACAAAATTTCATGGTTTTTGTGATTTTTTGCATCTTCAGGAAACTACGTCACTATTAGTCCAGTAATGTTGACCAATCTGGTAGTTCCATACAACGACACTAAAAACTTGAAACTTTTCCACTGTCTTCCCACCCAGAAATTCAAAATCTCAAATTCTAATGCTGGGCTATTGTTCAGACATTGAATTTTCAAATTCACAAATTGCATTGTTGACCGAAATAGTACCACAATCATGCTCTTTATCTCTATGACAGAGCATTGCTATCAGTCCTAGCGGTGTCATATAATGTGACTAATCTTTTTACATTGTGATGCATATGTGGGTTGCACTACTGGGGTGGGGTAAAAGGCTGATTTTATGTTAGTTTGGCATGGACTTTTTTGCTTTTGACTAGCTATTGACCTTTTTTCTGCCTCTATTTTTTCTTATATTAATTATTTCTTGTAGGTGGAAGCAAGGAAGGAGCAAGGAAGGAGCAAGGAAGAGTTTGAATCATAGCCCCACTTATCCATTGTATCAAGTGTCTTTAGACACTTTTGGAAAAAATTATAATTCCAATTTTAAGGATTTTACCCCTTCAAGCTATTTAGGACTCACTAATTTCAATTTGGGTTTAAAACAAACAAGGTTAAAGATTTAAAAATAATTTTAGGAAAATTTACTAGATTTTTTTTAAGGTTAAAAAATGAAGAAGAAACTTTCATCTTTCTCTTTGGTGCTTTAAAAAGAATCAAATCATTGCTTTGAGGATTTAAAATGAACATGTACATCTTTTTTTGGTAATCACTTACCCAAAGTAATATCACTTAAAAGATGTATGCACTTCTCTCACACCTCACATAAATCTTGAGAAGCAAAAGGATTTTTGGTGACATTAAGTTGTGTAAGTGATTACCTACACATTTCAATTTGGATCCTAAAATTGAAAAATCTTGTGAGTGTGAGTGGAACATATCGCATGTGTTATCTCTTTGTTTCTCAATGAATATTGATTGAACTACGGATATGTTTGCCACCTTTTTTGTTATCTTAGAGGGCTTGCCTTGTGGAAAAAAGTAATCACCCAAGGGAATGACCTAACCAGGAACACGCTAAAGCCAAGTTACTTCCACTCAGGATATAAGTGTGGGTACTTGAGGAAAGGCAAGTATCACATGGATTATTCTGATGAGAAGGGCATAAATGGTCTCTTGCCACATGGATGGTCCCCCATGAATGAAATTCCAACATTAAAACCCTTGTTTAGAAAAGGCCAAAATCGTTGATGTATTTGTTGGTGCAAGAATGGTCATTATGAATCCTCCCCACACTTGTAAGACTTTTAGTAGAGATGGAAAGTATGCAATGGGAGTTTCATGGGTATTGATTCTTAGATGACCCGAGAAGTGAGTGCACTATAAGGGGGAGCATGTGTGGTAAAGCATCTAACCATTCGAAAAAAGTAGGCATAGCTGGACTTGTCTAAGTAGAGACTCAACAAATACAGTCTTTCATATCCATAGGGTTGCACATGTTCTTGAAAAAAAAACACTTTTCTTGATCGTAAACATTTGGAAAACAAAAATTCAACATTATCATCAAATTTAAAACCTTTTAGGAAGAAAATATCTTTGACAAAATTTAAGTGTTATTGCTTACCCTTGGGATTATATCCTTAGAGGTTTCTAAGCATTTAAATTTATATCTCAATTTGCTTACTAAAGTCAACATTAGGAAATTTTTTCCTTGATTTCCTTGATTTCCACATAATACACTTTTTGGGATGATAAGAAGTTAAGACATTAGACATTTAGTTTTAAAACCTAATCTAGAATTTTTTGTGGTAAAAATAAGTCACTAAGCAAAGCTAAGAACAATTGAACCCAAAACACGTGTCTCAAATGATTTCATGCAAAATCGAAATCCATAAACCAAAGTGAAAAGATCTTAGTCCAAAATATCATCAAAATCTTCTCTCAATGCTCTGCGAATTCAAAAAAATATTTCTTTTCAACTTTTACAGGTGTGCATCAAGGAGCAATCCCAATTTGTATGAATTCTTGTATTAGCAAAATCCAAATCTTTTTCAGCAATTTGAGCATCTTGTATGAGAAGTAAAGCATGTTCTTCAAAATTGAGTTATTGTAAACAAGAGTCTCTTAGGTACACATAGGATCAAAATTTAACCTTCATTCATCTTTCAAACATTAAAGAAAAATCATCTTACCAACAACTCTTGAAAATATTGAAACCATCCTTTATGCTAGACTTTTTGGAAAATCCCTAAACCAAAATCTTTGAATTAGAATCCTTGAATCAAAACATCAAAAACATTTTTTTTGGCTAAGTATGCGTAGATGTATCCTTCTTCATATGCTTAGTTCAATTATCATCAAATCATCTTTTTTGGTTAGGTGTGGGTAGATGCATCCTTCTCCCTACACTTAGTCAAATTATCATCTCGTGAGCAAGTCTGTCCCACAATAACATCCAACATCTTGGGATCTATTTGTTCATTATCTAAAAAAAAAAACAAAAACAAAACCAAATCAAGGTCAAAACTGAAATCCAAGAATCCAAGAATCCAAAATCAAAATCCAAAAATCCAAAAAGTCCCAAAAGTATAGCATCCCCTCAAGATCTTCTAAGAGTTCATTCATCCATATCATCCATCTTTCACACATTTCATCATCACACCATTGATCCTTAATCATCCTAAATTTTCTTTTTTGAGCCTCATTTTATGGTTCAACAAAGATGGCAACACAAGAACATGGGGGTCAATAAAGAAACATCAACTTGAAGTGACCTAAGTCAAACCAATTCTAAAATCAATCCTGTTGGATCAAGCAATCCCCTAACTAATCTTCCTCCATCATCACAAAATAATCAAGAGGAAGGTCAAGTAGAGGATATCACCAATAATTCCTTCATAATGATGTAAGATGAGTTCATCAAAATGGCCCAAAATCCTAAAAAATCATAGAGTCGTCAATATCATGATGAAACTCCACCCCTCACAATATATGCTTGAATTAGCAAAACAAGGGGCTAAAATCCCTTGTGATTATGATGTGAGCACCATTAGGGAAAAACCTCTTGGGATCATGCCCCCAATGTCAACCAAACTCTTAATTTCATCAACACCCCCAATTCAAAGCATTACTCAAATCATCCCGTAAATTACATCATCCATTGCTCCAACTCAATGCATTGTTAACAAAGGGATCACATTTCTTAATGCACTACAAACACACCCCCTTGTGAATAATCAAGATTTGGATGAAAAACTATCTTGGGGCAGTTTCCCAAAATCCATTACATCCATATGTCCCCCTCACCTTTCATGATCCCAATGACCCATCATCATCATTTCACGCAAAACCTAAAACCTCTCTCCCTATAACCTCGCAAGGAGAAGATGGACTATTCATACCATAGGGCATCTTTGACCCTTCATGTTCATTATTTCCCTAAGGTAGTATGCCATACACTTTTCCACCACTCCCACCCATGTTGTTAACATCAACACCACCCCTCAGTTTAGGGATCATTTCCCTTTTACCAAACATCAATCAACAAAATCAAAGAAACCCCCCAATCATCAATCAAAGCATCATACTGAATCCTCCCATATTTCCATTGATATTGCAACAAAAAATGACAACCATCCCAATAATAGAAGAAACCATCACATCATCAACCATCCCCCAAATACCTCAAAACATGGTCTCTCAAGAACCAAGCATATCAATCTCACTGTCCACTAGACAAATCCCCATTATCAATAAAACAGTGTCTCTCATCACAACAATGAACACCATTCTACATCCACCACCATGACCACCACCAAACTCAAACAAATCAAACCAATATAGCATCATGTTGCAAGCCACTCAACAAGATTCCTATCAAAGGAACTCCAACAAATTCAAAATCAACAAGTTGCACAACTAGCTGCTCAACAAGTGCAAGTACAACTAGTTGCACAACAAGCACATCAAGCTACACAAGCAGCTCAAGCTATGCAAGCAACATAAGCAACCCAAGGATAAGTGGAAGTGTAAGACCAAACACAAGTACAAGAATCAACACAGGCACAAGAACAATACCTCGCAAAAAAACAAGTAGCCCAACAATAGGCATACAAGAAAGCATTGAAGCAATACTAAGAACATCAAGAAGTAGCCCAACTACAAACCCAACAACAAGCATTGTTGGCACAACAACAAAAAAAGCCTCAAAAATAGGAATTATTAGCACAATAGCAACAAAAATCTCAATAACAGGAATTATCAGCACAACAACAACAACAAGCTCAACCAAAATCATTATTAGCACAACAAAAACAAGCTCAATAACAAGCATTACTAGCACAACAACAACAAGACTAACAACAAGCATTGTTGGTACAATAATAGTTACAAACATACTTGGCTCAACAAAACATGCAAACACCATCCACCAACACACCAACCAATCCAACCATCCCTCCAACAATTGAACCACCACAAAGCACCTTCAGCCCACCCTCTGATCCACAAAATGATGTGACAACAATGTTGTATCAAGTGCTTGACCTTTAATTAGGGGAAACCTCCAAGACACCCAACAAATTGTATCCCTATCCATTTTACACGAGTCTTGCAATGAAACCATTCCCAAAGGGATTTGAGATACCCAAATTTGATAAATACCATGGGACGGGAAACCCTAAAGATCACATCAGGGAATTCCAAGTACATTGCATGGAAGTCACATATGATGATATGTATCAGATGAAACTACTTCCTATAATTTTGGTTGGCCAAGCCATGGAGTGGTTCTCTCTCTCCTCCCTCCAAGCATAAAGATGTTCTAGGAGATAGTAGATGCATTCATAAAAAATTACACGTTCAATATCGGTATGGATGTTATTCTATAGGAACTATCGGCTCTTAAACAAGGTAAAAATGAATCATTTGCTTCCATCATACAAAAATGGTGATCCAAGGAAAATAGGATAAAATGTGTCATGCTAGAAGAACAACAAGTTTACACCATCATTTCCAATCTCGAAGGAGCCTTGGCATTCCATCTCAAGGCGCAAGGTACCACCACATATGACCAATTGATCTCTAAGGTGCTTAACATTAAACATTCCCTTATTTCACAAGGATGAACATTGACATATCTTGAACAAAAAAACAATCACCCATCCACTAGCTATAATGACAAACCTCACATGTGGATGAAAAATAGAAACTTTACCAATGATGGTGTAGTCATTTCCAAAGTTGTCATCAGTGCTCCTCAATAAAACACACCAACAACCCAACAAAAACCCCAACAACAACAATCAAAACAATCGACAAGCTAACATTGTGACTCAATAACCGAGCAATAAAATATTCAACAATGTAAACGATCAAAAGGGGCCACTCCAATGAAACAAAAAATCTCCCAAGTGGAAGTACACTAGCCTTGGGGAATCGGTTGAATCCATCATGAAGAGACTTGGGGAGGAAAAACTCATGACAATCTCCACCTATGATAACCATCAAGAGCCCTTGATAAAACTACCATGGTACTATGAAAATCACCTTTGCGATTTCCACAAAATAAAGGGACACACAATTACCAATTAGATGAGGTTGAAAGGCTTGATCCAAGACCTCATTGATGATAAAATCATAAATTTGGAACAACCAATGGGAAATCAAAATCTCAAAATCCACACAAATCTTATTCCTAATCATAACAACAAAGGGAATAATAAAAATGATAAGGGAAAGGGTGCATTTAAAAGTGTGAATCATGTATACAACCATGTCATCACATACCTAGATGAGTATTGCACTACTATCACCATCAAAGGATCCGAAGTTGATTGTGGAGTCACCATAAAAGGAAAAATATTCACCATCACAAGATCATCTTAGCATCCTAGAGCATCCATTTCCAATCCAAGATCCATTCCTAGTGGCTATAATGTTCTCGACCAACTAAAAAGAACCCCAACACAAATCTCCATCATGGAATTGTTGAAAATCTCACCAGCCCACAAAAGGGATCCTTGAAGAAGCATTGGCTTCATCTTCTATCCCCACTAATCTTAATGTAGATCAATTCCAAGCTATGGTCGCACACAACACTACATTCTAGCATTTCTAGAACAAGATCTTCCAACACAACCATCTCATAACCATGCACTTCATCTTGAGGCTTACGGCCATAAAAGAAAGGTCAAGAGGGTCCTAGTAGATGGAGATGTAGGGTTGAACATATGCACCCTTAAATTAATAAAAAAATTGGGCTTCTCAGAAGATTCTTTTGAAAAATGAAAAGGCATAACCATCAGATCGTATGATGATCAAGAGAGAATGTCTTAGGGGGAAATCCAACTCCCTATTCAAGTAGGGCTGGCCAACATGGAAACAACATGTTAGGTTCTCAACCTGTAATTTCCTTATAACATTCTCTTGGGGCATCCCTGGATTCATGGGATGCAAGTTTTTTCTTCCACCTTCACCAGTATGTGAAATTTCCATACCAAGGCTAAGAGGTCACTATCCACGAGGATCCTAAACCCTTTTACTATTACAAAAATTTGGAAGCCAAATATTAAAAAATCCCCCAAGTTCCTAAAAATGATGAGGGCCCCTCAAATACATACATTGACCCAAATACTCTCAACTCCAATTTTGTGACAAAGACACCCACCATCCCCACCATCTCTAATATCAAGGTCATTGTTCAAGATAACCGGTGTGGATATTATGTAATGAAATAAGGTTCTTTCATGGTAGGATAGTTACCACTATCTCCTAGGTCCCATGGACAACCCCAACTAGTTGGAAAATCATCCTAGACTTTCATAGCCGACCCCTCTAGATTTAGGAGTTGGGGAGACCTTGGTTGGGAAATAATAGAATGTGAGCCATAAAACCTTCTATACCAAGAAAATCAACCAACAATTGATATACCTATGGATGATAGAAGTAAAGGCTTACAAATGATGCTCGCAATGGGATATGATAGAAACCAGAGGCTTGGAAAGAATGAAAACAAACTCCTAGTACCCATCATTCCTGAGATGTGAATGAGAAATCTTGGCCTCAAATTTACCCCTCCAAGTATAACCATACGTGGCAAAAATCCCCCTGTTAAGAAAGTCAAAACTCCTAAACTATGAGTAGTCATCGTCCAATTACCCATATCCATACGTCTTTCTTTAGATAACTTCACCTTTGACATAACCGATGTTTGTAGTAGTAGTGATGATGAGGAGAATTCCATAACTAACTTACCTATGCTTTTCGAGAATTCCTCTCTCCTCATGATTAGTACCGTGTCATTTGAGTCAAATAGTCAAACCCATGAAATCAACCTAGTATTCCCCCAACTCATAGATTACAACCAATGAGGACCACCAATTCTAGACACTTTTGAAAATGATGAGGCACTCTCAAAATTCATGAGACTGTCGAATACAATACCATGAATAGATCACAAGGTTAGGTTTGACATCATTTTGGACACACAAGCTTACTATGGGGAAATGATTGAATCCTATAGTTACAAAAGCAAAAATTTGAGAATAATCTTAAGGTCTTTTAGTGAAAACCACACTGTGGCACTCTCTGACCCAAGAATAGTAAAAATAAAGGATTCATCCAATAGTGAAAACCTCTTTGAGGTGCACAAGGATGAAGGATTCAATCTTCCTCTTAGTGCTCTACATTAGGAAGAGTTAGCAGTTCTAGCTGAGAAGTGTAACCTAGTCAACTTAGGAATAGAGGAAACTCCGCATATCACATTTTATGTTGAATCATTGATGTTAGAAGAACATGAGCTCCTAGCTGCTTTCTTAAGGGAGAGAAATGTCAACTTTAAATGGAGCTATACAGACATGCCCAAGCTTTTTCTAGAGATTGTGGTCTACCATCTAGCAGTTTACCCCGAGGCATAGCTTGTCAGATAGAAACTCAAAAAAATGCATCCTCAAATTGCCTTCTTAGTCAAAATGGAGTTGAAGAAGCTACTTGATGTAGGTTTCATATGACCAATTGACTATCCAGAGTGGCTATCAAATCTAGTATCTATTTCAAAACCTAATGGGGCATCCATATATGCATAGATTTTAGAGACCTCAACAAGGAATGTCCCAAAGATGACTTCATGCTTCCCAACATTGATATGATTGTAGATATGACCGAAAGACATGAGATAATTTCATTGATGGATGGATTCTCTAGGTATAACCAAATTATGATAGCTAAAGAAGATCAACACAAAACAACTTTTACTGGTCCATGGGGGACATATTTCTGGAACATGATGAAATTTGGCCTAAATAACATTGGAGCAACTTATTAGATGGCCATGAACTTAATCTTTCATGACATGATCCATAATATTGTGGAAGATTATGTCAACAAAATATTGGAAAAATTTAGAAAAAGAAGGGACCACATAGTAGCATTGAGTTCCATCCTTGACATACTTGAGGAATACATGCTTCACCTTAATCCAAAGAAGTGCATATTTAGCATACAATCAAGGAAGCTATTGGGATACATTGTGTTTATGAGAGGAATTGAAATAGATCCCACTAAGGTAAAGGAAATCCTCAAGATGGAGGCACCTAAGACATTGAAACAATTAAGTGGAATACAAGGTAGGCTCCAGTCAATCTATCAATTCATAGCTCAGTTAGCAAACAAGTCAATCCCATATTATCACCTACTCCAAAAGGGGGTAGTGTAAAAATGGGATGACAAGTGTGATCATGCCTTTAACAAAATCAAACAGTATTTTCTCACACCTCCAATGCTTATGCCACCAATCCTAGGAAAGCCTCTAGTCCTCTACATATCAGCAAAAACATCAGCTCTCAGTGCTCTCCTAGCTCAGCACAAAGAAAAGAAAATAGAGAGGGATATCTACTACAATGGTCAAACCATCATAGGACATGAGTTAAATTATTCCTACATCTAAAAAGCTTGTCTAGCAATGATGTTTGCCTCACAAAAATTTAGACACTACATGGTAACACACAAAATCAAACTCATTGCCAAGATTAACCCACTCAAGTACCTGCTTTCCAAGGAAATGCTCATAGGAAGGATGGCCAAGTGGGTCATGATCCTATCATAATATGATATTGAGTACATGGAACATAAGACCATCAAAGGGAAAGCTATTGCAGACCAACTAGTGGAAGCACCAATATATTTAGAGAAACTACTAATTTCAGAGTTCCTTGATGAATCCATATTCCACTTAAGCATAGAAAACCACTAGAAGTTTTACTTTTATGGTTCCTACACACAACATGGATCGAGAGCCAAAGTTTTTTTCATCACTCGACAAGGAGACTGTATATCAAGATCCTACAAGTTGGCATTTCCTTGCACAAACAATATCATAGAATATGAGGATCTAACCATAGGACTTAGAATAGTAGTGTAGTGGCATATCATGGCTCTCAAGGTATATGGAGATTCACATATCATAATCGACCAAGTGAATGATGAGTATGAGACTAAAGGCAACAAGTTCACTCCATACAAGAAACTGGTAGAAGCACCAATGAATTTAGAGAATCTGCTAATTTCAGAGTTCCCTGATGAATCCATCTTCAACTTAAGCATAACATACCACTAGAAGTTGTACTTTGATGGTTCCTACACATAGCATGGATCAGGAGCCAGGGTCTTTTTCATCACCCCACAGGGAGACTATATGCCAAGATCCTACAAGTTGGAATTTCCTTGCACAAACAATATTGCAAAATATGAGGCTCTAACCATATGATTCAAAATAGAAGTGCAATGTCATATCATGGCCCTCAAGGTATATGGAGATTCACAACTCATAATCAACCAAGTGAATGATGAGTATCAAACTAAAGGCAACAAGCTCGCTCCATATAAGAAACTGGTAGAAAGTCTTAAGGAGTCCTTCATTAAGATCACATACAAGTAGATACCTAGAGCAAACAACAGAGCAATAGATTCCATGGTGACAATTAGATCCCTATTGGATATCCCTCATAATGTCCCAAAGCATGAATTCCTTGTAGAGTAGCTTCTCATGCCTACATTCAAGGTACCAGAGTCATAATTTTTGTGCGAAATCATTGGTCTTGGTGATCCTTGGTAACATGATATATACACTTATCTAAGAATAGGAGTCCTCCCAATTAAATTAACCTCAAACCTTAAGAAAAAATTTGTCAAGAAAGAATCTCAGTTTTTCATTCGAGGAGAAACCCTTTACTGAAGAAGCATTGAGGGAACCCTATTACGTTGCTTAAATGCTAAGGACACATTGAATTCCTTAACCAAGGTACATAATGACATATGTGGTTCACACTCAAGTGGTATGATCTTGGCCAAGAAATTGTTGAGGACAGGGTACTATTGGCCTACTATGGAAAGAGAAGCATATGACTATGTTAGAAGGTGTCTACAATGTCAACAACATGGGGACCTCACCCATGTACTAGCTCAAGAACTTCATCCCATCATCACACGATGGCCCTTTTCACATTGGGGGCTCGATCTCATTGACAAAATCACCCCCACCTCATCCAGTGGCCACAATTTTATCATTACTGCCACTGAGTACTTCAGAAAGTGGGTGGAAGCTATACCAATCTCATTGGAAAAATCACCCCCACCTCATCCAGTGGCGACAAGTTTATCATTACTACCACTAAGTACTTCACAAAGTGGGTGGAAGCTATACCAATGACCTACATAACCAGAAAGTAGATATCTAAGTTCATCCTGAACTACCTAATATGCTTCTATGGTATCCCACAAGCCATTATCTCAGATAATGGGACACCATTCAAAAACTAGGATGTCTGTGACCTATGCTACAAATTCAAAATCCAACATCACTTTTCCACCCTATATCATCTCCAAGGAAAGGACCAAATTGAGGCTACAAACAAGACCATTCTCAAAATCCTCAAGAAAATAGTCAATGAAGCTGGTTGTGACTGGAACTTGAAATTAAATCCCACCCTTTGGTTCTATCGAAAAAGCATCCACCACCCCCTTTTCCCTAGTCTATGGATCAAAAGCCATATTACCCATCAAGATCGAGCTCTTGTTATTGAGAATATTACTGCAAAATCTCATCACAGATGAGGAATATTGGGTATCATGACTGAATGAGCTAGAATTGTTAGATGAATGATGAATGGAAGCCTTAAACCATTTGGAGGTATATTATAATCACCTCAAATAGAACTATAACAAGAAGATCAGGAGCAAGACCTTCCAGGTCAGAGAACTTGTGCTAAAGGAGAACTAGAAGAATGCCCCAAAACCATATGGCAAAGGAAAATTTGAACCCAACTAGTTGGGACCATTTGTCATCAAAAAAAGTTACAAGTTAGGGGAATATCAATTATCAACACCAGAAGGAAAGCCTCTATAGGAGCCCATGAATAGATCCCATCTCAAAAAATTTTATGCCTAAATCTTTCAAGGTACAGAACCAAAAATACAAAAAAAAAATCAAAAACTTCCTTGAAAAAATGGTCACCCTAATGAAAAACCTAGCAAACAAGTGTCTTGGTGACAACAAAAAAATCAAAAAGCAAAAATCCAAAAAAAAAATTAAAAAGGATAAAAAATAGTAAAGAAAAAAAAGCATCCTCTAGTGAAAACCACTTCAGTGGCACTTTGGGCAAGTACCTCAGTGAAAACATGGAAAACATGCACCTTGTGTAAATAAACACTTTCCATCCACTAGAATCCTCTTGACTCATCCTACATCATCCATCCATTACACTTCCATCATCCATCACATTTCATATCTTCATCCATCACCCATCTGCATCCGCACCATAGCTTGGTCATGTGTTCATGTCATGACCCCTCATAGTACTACTCAATCCATTCTTAAGGCCAGTTTGTCTTGCCTTTATCAGAGTAGTATATTGCATCATGCTAGGGGCATGTTCTCATTAGATCAGATTCATGTATTCTTGAAATCCCAAAATCAAAAAATCCAAAAACATTCAAAACAGGTGCATCAAAATCCAAAAATAGGTCAAAAAGTCAAAAATTTAAAAATAGAGTCATATTGTCAAACTATGCCATCTCTGAGCTTCAAACATAGAAAATGTTGATATTTTATCATCCCCCGAGACACTTAAGTCATTGCTTTAGGAATCTATCATAATAAATTGGCAATCCATTGTCTGTATCTCATCCATAATTGAGTCTATGCTAGTCAAACTATGTGGTCTCTATGTGTATAATGTAGGAAAGGCTAATCTATTGATCAGCCCCAAAGATGCCTAGGATAGGTCTTTAGGTTAGGTCTTTGGTCAAAATCTCGAAAAACCCCAAAACATTTAAAATTTTGAAAGGAAAACCAAAAATAGCCTCAAAATAATAAAAAAAAACCTCAAAATAGTTTGAAAAAATTCCATCTGTCCCATTTGTCTTTCACCGACAATAAGCATCCCTCACAATATATCAATCATCATCCTCAACCTTTGGTGAAATAGTCGGAAACAAGTCTAGCAAATCAAAAGTGAAAACTAAAAACATCAAGGTCTCAAGTCTAGGTCAGTAAGTAAACAAGTTAGTCAACTCTTCATATCAATAACTTACCATCCAATCAGTCCCAAATCAATCATCTGATATCATCATGTCCTAGGATGCATCCTTCCTACAATGGACATCAATATCAGGCTTCACTGTATTTTAGTCTTCACTAGCGGTATTAAAGAACATTAGCTTGTTTGTTTACTTTATCTTTTTCTTGTTGGATTTATCTTATTGCACTCATTCCAAGGACCTTTCAAAGATTTATAAATGAAAGATTTAGAGAGATAGGAATGGGGAAATGATCATTATCTTTTATTTTTTTTGCTTGTTGGATATTCCTATAATATAATGTGGTCATGTGTGCTTTGTTTGGGTGTAGGGAGGATTTTTTTGGTGTATTTTTTACCACATAGGAAGGCTTTCCTTTCTATGTTTTTGTCTAATATATCTGGAATATATAAACTACATTTTGAATAATGTTATGTATGCCAGGTGTGAATAGGGATACTCCTATTTTATTGTCAATTTAAATTCCATCACACTAGGTGCAATCCTAGTTCTTTATACCTTGATGCATCGTACCTATGTGTGTTATCGAACATAAGGTAATTGGACCTTTTAAAATCCCAACTCCTCGAAAAGAAAATCATCATCATTAGCATCTCATGGCTTGTTGAAGTCTCTTTCCTACTTCTATCTTCTTTGTGTGCTAACATGGTACCATGAAGTTAATCTCAAATCATTATCACCAATGCATCCATCCTGCATCCATAAACCATCAGCATATTGCATATGCATACCATATCATATAGAAAGCATTTAATGTATCACCTACATCATTGCATAATATAGATTGGTTATTCTAAGAATCTCATAAACCATCCCATATACATTATTAAACTCATATCACATGCCTCATAAAACATCCATTGCATAATCATAAAGGGAATGCCATGTACATCATATATACATAGGCAGTATTAACATCCATTGCATCATATGCATACATATCATCCATTTGCATTATCATAACATACACATCATATCATCATCATAACATCATAAGTGCATCATCATATCATATATGATAAAATTAGTAAAAAGAAAAGATTATATACCATACATCTCGTTGTCATCCATTAAGTGCATAATATAGATTGGTTAGTCTAAGAATTTGCATATCATAACATTTTTGCATTATCCATACATCATCAGAAAAAGTGCATAAGAAAAGATACCAAAAAAGAAAAATGTATCCATACAATCATTACATCACATCATAAAGTCATACATCACATAGCATCATCATCACATAGGTACCATATAGAATCATCTCATAGCGACATACATAAGATAGAATCATGACATTGCATATAGCAATAAAATCTATCCATAATGCATAAAATAAAATAGGACATATCATTGAATCATAACATCTCATATCATAGATCATCAAAATAATATGCACTATCATGGTACAGATCAAGATCAAGTGCTTATCAAATACATAAAGTACAATCTGCCCATAGGGCTATAAAAAAAATGAGCCCATGGACAACAAAAAGATTGTGTCTCTGATAAAAATGAGCTAGCCTTGCTAGCTACTCCCCTCATTGCCTGGCCTCTCCTCATGATCCTCTAGAGGCCTATATACTATTTGTTGAGAATAGTCTAGGACCTACGCTACCTTGGGTACAAATTGATGGTAATGTACATGATAGTAATATTCCTCTCAGGTGACATCCATGTATGCCCGCAATGACACTGTGCTCCTAGAGGAGGATGCAGCCATGCTCTCTAGCTATTGTCTCCAACCCATCTCCTATGTGGCCTATAGCCTCACGGCCTATCTCTGATAAACAACCTAGTCCCACTATGTTTGTGGCTAATCCCTTTCTATTCTCAAGACCACAACATGTCCTTGTAGGCTCTAGACCTATGCTCATAACTATTGAATGAGGTTGTCCCTTTAATCAGGTGGAAATGGCAGTAGAGGTTCCTAATCTCTCTAAGGTAGTTGATCCACCTATCTATCCTACTCCTATCTACCCTGGTCCTGATCTTGTCTAGGGACATCTTCCTAAACTATGTCCTGATCAAGCTACTAAAGTGTCCCTCCTCCTCCTCGGCCTCCTTGGTCCTAACCTCTTCTTGCCCTTCTACCCCTAGCTCTTCATCATGTCGATGGTGTCCCTAGTACTTTCAACCTAAGAGGCAGCCTCAACCAATCCCTATAGGCCTATGTTGTTCCTAGCTCTACCTATCCCTGATCATAAGACCATGGTCTTGCCACTAGCTACGTGAAGCTTTGGATTGTGTCTATTGTAGGGATAGTTTGACCCCATGTAATATCCCTTGTAGTATAGGAAAGGGTGGCCACGTACTGGTCATCGGCCGGCCCTATACATCCCCAAATTGTCGAGCTACATGATCTAGAAGATACCTCTCAATGATGGTATGTTTGTGGCCCTACATTAGGTGATCCTAGAAGGAAAAGAACAATTTTTCTACATCATCATACCATGTCAACTTCTCAAGGTAGGGTCTCCAAGTGAAAACCATCATCTCATCAATGACCTGTCACTAGTGTCGGACCCTTGCTACTCCTATGCACAAAAAATTAAGGGAACCCCAATACCTCCAGATAATTGGATCATCTAGCTCCATATCAACTGGAATGAATCGAACAAGACAGAGCACTAAAATGTGGTCCCAAGCCCATATGTGAATTAATGCAGCCCTTGATTTGATAACTCTCCTATTGCAGTAGACAAACTTATGGAGATCATCGTAAAGAGAGGCCATCATCACTACTCCCTGGGAAAAGCACTCCCTTCATCGAAGCATCCATTCCCAAGCAAGTCCCCATCCTCAGCTGAAGTATCACTCACATTGATCTGGTGCCACAAGTCTTGATATGATCATAGAAATAATCAATTTGAATGATGGTACAAGATTCTTGTCTTGCTCAAGCTTGATCTATCCCTCTATGAAGATGATCTCGTCTAGGCCCACGATGTCATAACAGGCATGCCTCCCATTAGCCACATCGTAGATAATGCACTCTCCATGGATGCGTAGTCTAAGTATCTGCCACACATCCTCTAGTGAGACTATGGCCTCACTTGTTAGAAGGTGGAAGGAGGATGTCTCACTATGCCAGTGCTCTATCAAGGCTGTCATCATACCCAAATGTGTTTGGAGCACTGGGGCATAGGAAGCGTACCATAACGCGATGGCTCTAAGGTGCTCCTAGATTGTCTCATCCAAAGGAGGATCTTGGGTCAATCTATGCAAAACGAAAGACCTATGCTCATGAGAGTGGACAGACTTCATGTCCTCCTACATCAAGAAATTCACCGCATCAAGTTTCATAAAAAGTCTTGATCCTATTTAAAGTTTGTGCAACCAAATTTGCATATGCATCACTGTTTGCATATGTGTCATAGTTTGAAGAGGTCAGCAACACTATATGGCATCATTAAGAGGCTAAAAGTTCCAAACTCTGCCACCGCAACACAGTTTGAAAGTGACTTAGTTTGACCTCGTAACCCTAAAATCCAAAAGGGACTACCGCAATGCTATTTTCATATGAAACCCACTTTGAGGAAAAACACTAATTTACTAACTCTGTCATCGCAGTGCAACTCACATCAACAACACAGTTTGGGCTTGTGCAACACCAATTTGAGCTTTTCAATGGCGCTATACAACACCACTTGACCTTGTGGACTCTTAGACACTAATAAATGAGCCCAAAATTTGAAACTAAAGTGTGTGAAAGGATGACATACCACAGGTCATATGCTGGGAAGCCTCTGGAATACTCACATGAGTTTAGAAATGCGTTGATGAAACACGTGTTGTGCCATCTTGATCAAGGTTCAGAGCTTAAAATCGCATAATCTCAAAGGGCTATGTGTGCAAATGAACTAGAAGTGGTCCATCGAGGTAAACATGGAAAATATACTGACACACTTGACCCTGATTACTAAAATTCTTTCATTTTGAATCATCTTCTTAGCTAACCATCACCCTTTGTCTCTTAATTAAATAAATCAATGTTATTTACTTAATCTTCTAATCTCTATTTAAATTTGATTCATTTTATTTGATTAAATCTCTAAAGTAATTCTATTAAATTAAATCAATCATTATTTAATTTAATGTAATATCATCACCCTCTTTAATTAAATAAATCATTTTTTTATTTAAATCTAAATTACATTCTTCTCAACTTTGATTTAAATCAATCCAAAAATCTAAATCAAATAGTCGCATCAACTAACTTCCTATTAAATTAATCAAATCCTAATTAATTTAATCCTAATCATCTAAATCCTCTAGATTTTTCCACTTTCACATGAAAATACATTTAATTGATTTATTAAATCCCTATTTTCTTTCAACTTGGCATCTTTAGGGGAATATTCTTCCAAGTTTGAAAATCTCTCCAAGTTGTTTTTCCTTCCAACAAAGAATTTATCTCCCCTTACATGTCTTTGTGCATTGAGCCAAGTGGCATTTAAGTCATTTTATTTTCCTCTCCAACAATTCATTTCATGAATTTGAAAATCCACCTAATATCATTTATTGGCACATTGGCCAAAATGTGCTCAATGTGCAACCTCTCACATATTGATAAGTGGAATTTTGCCATTGGTTCAAGGAAATTAGTCCCACTTTCATCCTTTTTTCCTCATTCTTCAACATTATCATCTATAAATAAGAGGGTTTCATTTTCATTTGGGATCCACAACTTAGAGAAAAGTTACTCTCTTCACATTAAGAGCTAATTTTATCCATTTCATCTCAAGTGTTAATCATTTACATGGTATCATAGCAATGTTATGCCAAAATTTCTTCAGGGAGCTTCAATCATCCACAAATCTTCATCAAGCTTACATAGGAGTTGGGAAAGTACCAATTTCCACATCAAATTGGCACCAATTCCTTCATGGGATTGAGAGTTTGTATGTTCTTTAATTTATTTCCTATTTGAGCATTTTAGATGAATTTCATAGGGAATCTTGGTTCTTACTTGCATTTGATCTAATATTGTGTTTGTTTGCTATGTTTGTGCAAGATTAGGATTGGGGTTCTACAATGACAAATGTGCATTGATAAATTGAGTATATACTTGATATATCAATTTAAATAACAAACAAATATCAACCTTGGAGACAATCTTATAATATTCTCAATTAATTTGTCAAACAATTCATACCAGTATGACACCAAAAAATGAAAGATCTTTCATTGATTCCTCAAAAATTTCATTCATGCATCATGGCATTTTGAAATGTAAACATTAGATCTAACCCTATTCGCCTATTACTTTCTCCTATCTCTAATATCATACTTCTAGTGGTCTTGGTCTCTCTTATTTATACAAGAGGCAACCAACTTTAGACCAAATGACATGTCTTTTGATTTTAACTAACAACTATTAAAATAGATAATTGGGCTCTATTTAGCCACAAGTGGACTTTTGGAAAATGGTCCAAATAATCCTTCCTTTGGTGAGTATCAACATCTTCCAATGCATTCTTGACTACTATCTCTGTGTTCACCATTTTCTCATTTTTCTCACATGCTTCATCCAATGTCAAGTCTTCTCTTGTAGTAATTTCTAGAATCCTTTGTAATACCAACTCACATTCCTCAATCCATTTAGCCTTTTATTTTTTTTTTTCCATCATTTTCAAACAATGTTGGTATTCCTTCTTTTTTGGCATCAATTAATCCCTTCTCATCTCCTTGAAGTTCCTCATGGTAACCTTCATTTTTTTTCATGATCTCCTTAGCAATATTGATAGCCTCATTATTAGGAGTATCCCTTTTTTGTATTTCCTAAAATTTATCTTAGATTTTGTCACTAAATTTTCTATGCTCCTACTTTGTAACACAATTCTTTGAGTGAGTTCCCCAAAGCTTTCTCAACCAAACCATGAATTTGGCATGTCTCTTTCTAATCACTATAGAAAGTGTATCAAATTTTCCTTGATAATATACATCTAACCCTTCCCACTTGTTCCTTGTTTGAGAGCTCTCTCCTTGAATTAGTAGCCTAGTTGATCCTTTCAAATTTTTTTTGACCATATCCTCTAGGTAATCATTTTCCCTAAGTATCCTTTCATTAATTATTTTGTACATTTCCTTTTCTTTAATCCACATTTGGATCTAGGCTTGATTTAGCTTGGTAAATTTTATACCAATCTCAATTGTAGCGACAAGATCAACTTCTCCAACTTTTAGTGTCATAACACGTCCAAAAGCATTTTTAGTGTCAATGACAAGAGACTTCTTATGTGGTGGATACAAGGCCTAGATCATAAGGGAACCTTCATTAGGGTTATACTTTGATCTTGTGTACACTTATGCCACTCCCTCAAGGCTAAGCTTATGTGTAGCATTGTTATCCTTTAAGAAACTATCAAAAACTAGGGTAGATATAAGTCTAATCCTGGGAAAATCATGACACTTGAATCTTCTAAAAAAAATTTCCCTTTCTCTGGAGTCATATCTTTTACTTATTTTTCCACACTTGACTTCAAATTATTCAACAATTGCTCCTCATTATTTTGTGTTACATTTTCAACACATTCTCTTATGTATTTTCCCTTATGTTTATACAAGAAAGCTCTAAATTATGGAGATTTCACAAAATCATCATTAGCTCCAAAATATCTATAATCCATTTTCCTCATGTCTATGTCTAAACCTTCTTCAATTTTTGGTTCTCTAGGAGGAAGCTTATAATACTTAGTCTTCAAGACCTGGAGATCTTATTAGTTGAACTGTGAGATTCCTCATCACTAGATACCTCATCTCCAGAAGATAACAATTCCATATGTTGTTTCTCTTTTATTTTCTTCTCTACTACCTTGTTATGTTCATCAACAAACCTCCTAGCCTCTTTCTCTTCCAAATTTCTTATCAAATCATTAAATTGATAAGGTATATGATCATACCCTCCTAAGTTCATCTTTTTCCTAGCAAAGTCAATGTATCCCTCTAGATCAAACCCTTTATGTGGTGGAGCTCTCTTCAAATTAAAATGTAATAGCTTCTCCAAAATCAAATCATACCCTTCCTTTGACAATATAATGAAATCTCCAGAACAAAAAGTGCTTGGCATAAATTCCTATTTTCCAAAGGAACTTAAATTCATTACACTTGAGTAATTCATTTTCCTAACAATTTCCAAGTAGGAAATTCTATTAGGCCTTATTTTAGGCAAAATAAATGGTTTATCTTAAAAACCATACACTCTGATCTCATAGTAGCATCTTGAAAAAAATACCAATCTCCCCAATTATGACCAATAGGTCCATTGAAATCTTTAGGTCTAAGGAAACTTTTTATCTTATCAGACAACACATAGTCACAAGGATGGTTGAAGAATCTATACAATGGATTAACAAATTATTCTTCAAAATGCAAAAAACTTGAATTGGAAAATCTAATATCCCAAATAGCAATCCATAACTGAATTGGTAACAATTTACCCTCCCTATCAAACTATGAAATCCTTAACTCATCTAACCACATTCCCAATTCTTGTCCATAATAGATTTCTATATGCATAAAAATAGAGTAATGTTTGAAATGTAAAATAGGGGATCCATTTCTTATTTCCTTTAGACATTAATCAATTCCTTTGAATATGTATGAAGTATAGTTAGAGGGTCTAGCATTGTGATACTGAACATCAACTACAATTACCATTGGTAAAATAGACATAAGCTCAGGAGCTTCCATCCCCAACACCTGACATACTAAGAAGTATGCATATTTCAAATAGGGATCAAATAAGTCTACATGAAATGGAGGCCCATCATTGTCATACAATCGAACTAGACTTCCATCGTTCTTAGGTCTATGCAATGACAATCTCCAACCCCTATATTTGGAATCCATTCTCCAAAATTCTCTCTCTAAATTCTCATGCACAATGGCTTCATCACATGTGTCTTCTATGTTACTAACTTCGCAAAGTATAGCTTCTGAAAAATGTATAAAATGCTTACCCAATGAATTGTAGATAGCTTGAATTTTTAATTGTAATGGGAAACTAAGAGTTTTACTAGTTCCACATCCAAAAACACATTTAGGAAAACTAATCTTCCCAAGTTGAATTTCTAGCGATTGCATACCAGCTCAAACCTATCCCTCTAATAATAGTGAAACATAAATAATTCATATCCCTAAATTGAAGTCCATACATCCCCTATGTGTTTACATTTGTCCTCAAATCTATCCACATCTACCCTTTGTTGTGCAGAATTTCTGGCTTTAGGTCCTAAGCCAAGTAACTGCTCAATAAGATCCTGATTCAATTTTCTTTCAACTGTTTCTGATTCATCCTTAGTCTCAATCTTTTTCTTTTTTCACTTAGGATGACTAAACTCATCCTTCTTTTTAATTTTTAATTTTCCAAAGATCGAACCATCCATTTTATTTTCTCAAATTGACAAAATTGAAAATACAATTGTAGAGAATTCACAATCTTACTTGAAAATCTTTAGATGCACAAAATTCTCTGGCCCTTTTCCTGTTCTCCCATTCTTTCCACTGCTAACTTTGAAAATTCTCCTTAATTATTCTACTTTTATTCATAACATTATCTATATAATATGTATCCATGCAACCATTAATTTATAGCTCTAAGCACAAGTGTGGTATGTTTTTTCAAATTTCCCACTATCAAATAAAATGATTAGATTGGCAAGACATTTTAAAATCTGGATGATCTATATGTTTGAATCAATCCAAAAATTCACTAGGCACCTTCTATGGTCAAGGAGACCAATTACCACTCATACCAATGAACATTTCATCCTTTTCTATTTCCATTGGCAAGAGAATAGGTATCACTGAAAGATTTGATAGTTACACCAACATTACAAGTCTCCCCAATGTATCATCCTCCACTTTGTGATGAGTCGACAAGACTCTCTCCAATGAAGTTCTATCGGCAAGACATATGGAGTCAGAAAGACATCTAAAACTCATTTCGATAGCACATTTCTCCTCAACATGTTTCTTTTGTGCTTCATCATTGAGACAAAGTGAGTATCTTGCCTATGGAATTCAATTGACATGACATGTAGGCTCAAGCTAGCTTGAACATCTTACTCATAGCATTTTTCTTGCTGATAACTTTTTCGTCGATAAAACAACAAGCCTTGTCTTCTTGAATATGTATCCTCTTAAGTTGTTGATTGATGTGATAGTGTTGATCTTTTTCCAATATGCCAAAAGCACCTGAATTAAAATATTATAGTTTATGATTTGGAGAGATACAAACATGGTCTGTCAATATGGATTATTTATTTAGAGACTCTTGCTCAATGATAATTAGAAGGATTTTGATGTGTCAAAAAGGTCAAATATGATGGGATCACTAGTGGTTATGATATTCAAAGAGGATTATAGTAATTTTATACTCAAGATATGGTTATCTTGTGCAATCTATGAGTGTAAGCTATTACCAAATTTTGAAAATTTTATAGTCCCAACAATGGCTCCATTTGGGGATGAATGTCTATGAGATTATTGCAAGAATACAGATCTCTAGGAGAGTAGAAAAAGATTTTAGAGGATATGAAAATGGTTTTATGGTGAGGATGGAACAAAAATGGATATGGAGGTGAAAAATGATGGAAATGGAAATGATCCTACACTACTGTACATGGAAAGAAATTTTGCTTTTTAATGAAGGAATTCCAAGATTGACCATGAATTGCCAATTCCCAATCCATTTTGATTCCCTAAACAACTGTGCATGGAAATAAATTATTTTAAGATATTTTTCAAGAGTTTTCCATGCACTAGCAACCATTAATCCTCTATGTTCTTCAAGAGAAGAAATTTTTTAGGAATTGCCCATGTACATACAATTCTTGCTCCTCTCCATAATTTTTTTGCAAATAATAGGAATCCTCCCCTCCTTTTCCAATGCTAACAAAGGGACGTAACCATAGGGCCTCAAAATTTCCATGCTTTCCCTTCTCTTGAAATCTAGCATTCCACATTAATACCAAATCATTCTTCTCAAATTTTCTATCTTTGGATTTCTTATCGAAAAGATATTTCAGCTAAGATTGCAACTTCACATTTTTATTTTGATCCATTCTCCTTATTTCATCAAGTTATGAAAGATGCTCCATCCTTTCCTCCATTTGTTCTCAAATATCTAAATCTTCTTCAAGGATAAAATTATAAACTGGTAACAAGTTTTGCAATGGTATCCAGGCTTGTGTTCCATACACCAATTCAAATGGAGACTTTCCAATTGCCTTCTTCACAATAATCCTATTCGATACAACCATTCTTAATTTTGAGTCACATGCTTTTTTATTTCCATCTAGCATCCTTCTTATGATTTTCAAAATACTTTTATTACCGTATTTTGCTTGACCATTTTCTCATGTGTGGTAAGGGGTAGCATAAGAAACAGTAATACTATATGTGATGCAGAAGTTTTTGAATTCATCATACCTAAACACACATCCCATTATATGTGATCAATCTTACTAGTGTGCCAAATCTAGTTATGATATTCTTCATTAGGAAGTTTATCACCACCTTGCTTGTTTCTTGTTTAGTTTTGATTGTCTCCACCCATTTAGTGAAACAATCAGTTGCTACTAATATCCACTTATGTCCTTTAGTTGACTTCTCCTATATTTCCCCAATAAAATCAATTCCCTATTGTAGGAAAGGGGCTTCTACTTGCAAAGGTCTAAATGATAGGGCTCCTTGATATTTCATCTTTCGTGAGAAGTTTTGGAAAGCTTCACACCTCATTACATATGAAAAATAATCATTGAAAACCTTAGGCCACTAATATCATAGCCTAAGAATCTTATGTGCATTCATTTTTGTATAATAATGACCTTCACACACTCCTTCATGCATCTCCCTCAAGAAATGTTTTGTGTGTGATGCATCTAGACACAATAATAGCACTCCATCCTTGGTTTTCCAAAATAGATCCCCTTTTATGAATAAATACTTGAATGCTTGTACCTTTAGAGTTCTCTTTTGATTATCATACAATCCTTCAAGGCATTTCATGTGTCTGAGATAATACATTATGTTTGTGTACCAAGGAGTATGTTCAATGCTTGCAACTACACTCTCCTCATTTTCTACATTGCAGATTTGGTTAGCTTCAATGTTTGCTTCTTCCATTAGTTTTACAAGACCTTGTCCCCTTACTAGCTTGGTAATCTAAATTTCCATATCAAATTCTTGGATTTTATTAATCCATCTACATCTCTTCCTTTTCACCTATGTTTGTACCAAAATATCTTTCACGGTTGTTTTCTTCTTGGATTTTATTACCTTGGCTCCAAACAAATATGGTCTAAAAGATTTTGTTGCTTTGACCAATGAAAAAGGTTGCTTCTCCACAATATCATACTTTAACTCCTACCCCTACAATGATTTGCTAAAGAAGGATACAGGCTACTCATACCCTCCATCATTCTTTTGTAACATGAAAACTACTATGGTATGAAATGAGGCAAATGAGAGTATTTGGAAAGGTTTGGAAAAGTCAGGGGATTTTAGAATGGGGTCTTCTTTTTTAGCTTTCTTGATGGATATAAAATATTGCAGGGCTTCTACAGTCTAATCTATTTCTTCTCCTTTCTGTAGCATTTTGGAGATGGGTTTAATAATCACTTCAAAATTTGACACAAATCTCCTAACACTATTAATTTTTCCAAAAATGATTGAATGGATTTGACATTTTTGGGAATGGGGATTTTTTTTATGGCTTCTACTCTTTCAAGTTCTATTCTAGTTCCTTATTTTGACACAATATGACCTAAAAGCTTACCCTCTATGATAGAAAAGAGACATTGCTTCTAGGATTAAGACTAATACCATATTCCAAGGCTTTGATGAATATTTTCTCCAAGTGTTCCACATGTTCATCTGCCTTTTTGGAATAGGCAGTGAGGTTGTCCTAGTACACCACCATTATAGAATTGATTAAATCTACAAATGCCACATCCATGGCCCTTTGGAAAGTTTCCCCTACATTTGTGAGAATGAATGAAATTCTCACATAGACATATGTCCCCCACTGTGTATAAAATGTTGTCTTGTATTGCTTAGACTCTTTAAATTTAACCTGATTATACCAATAAAACATATCCATCATTGAAAAAAACTCATATCATGTTACTTTGTGTAATATTGCTTCCATATTCGAGAGAGGGTAATTATCTTTAAGGGATGCAACATTTAAATTTCTGAAGTCTACGCAAAGTCTAATATCCCCATTATTCTTTCTTACTGGGACCAAGTTTGAGACCCATGTTGAATGTCTAATGGGATTGATAATTCCTCCATCTCTAAGTTTTGCCAACTCCTCTTGCATTTTAGGCTCTAAAGTTGGGTTGATGGGTTTTTGTTTCTACTTGAATGGTTTTGTAACTAGTTTTAGTGGAATCTCATGATCGAATAAGTCTTCATTTTAGGAGTTAATATCCTCACAAGACCAGGAAAAAACATGCTTGTACTTCCCCAACAATTCAATCAACATTTTTCTAATTGTTGGATTTATTTTATTTCCAATAAATAACTTTTGGGTACTAATTTAGTTCTCAGATTGACTTCTTCAACATCTTCTCTCTTTACTGGTGTATGTCTCATGAGAGAGAGATCATTCCCATCATATACCCTTTCTAGTGCCACAAGTCCTTTAGGAAGTTTTTTGGTCTTAAGCTACAAAACTTCTTTCCCAAATACAGTCTGTTTCCCATCTACCTCTTCTACAAAGGCAATAAAATCAATCTCTTGAGCTTCATATTGGTCTATACAATGGAGAAATTTTATGAGATCAGTATCATCATTGAAAATTTTCAAGCTATATATATTGTTAGGGATGACATGTCTTGTTTTAAATTCAACCTGAGATACTCCTACCAAGGTGATATCATCTCTTTTTAGGGCTATATTAGCTAGGAAATCTACCATCAATTTTTTTTATCTTTTTATCCATTCAATTGAAAAAGCATCAAATAATTCAATTGTATCCCACACAACATTTCTATATTATTTTAACATTTTTTCTTTGTAGCATATCTTGACCTGACTTGTGAAATGATCAATTCTAAATCTCCTAGAATAGTTAGTAGTTTGATCTTGTGTTTGAAAAACATATTTAAACCAATCAACAAAGATTCATACTCTACCACATTATTTGTACACTCAAAATTCAACAAAAATGATTATTTGAATGTGATAGCTTTGGGTGCAATAAAAAGTACCCCAGCTCCATTCCCTTCCTGACTACATGCTCCATCAAAATATATTTTCCACACATTGTGCTCATTCTTGGAAACATGTTTATCAATTGGGTTAGTGTTCACTAATTTAGTTTGAGAAGGCTCTATTCTAAAGCTCCTACATCCACATAAAAAAATTAGTTTAGTTGCTCCTAAGGAACATAATCCACAATATGATTCATCCTTGGTTCTCTATATAACTTGACCTCTTCACCATTGACTGGTATTGTGGCATATGATAAGTGAAACTATACATTTCCTCCAACTGCTACAGTCCATTGTCTTGACAAAATCATTCCAAAATGAGGTGTATCAATCACAATTATGTCTATGTTATAAGTTGCTTGTGAATAAGCATCCAACTTCACCTCTGCATCTTTCATAATTCCTACCACTAGAATAGGTCTACTATCCATAGCATAACATTTTCCTCCAAAAGTGTCTACCAACATGCCAAGTTGTTTCATAACCCCTACTGGCATGATGTTGATAGTAGCACCTGAATCTATCATACAATTTCTGACCAACTTATTATTTATAAGCAATGTAGTGAAGAATGGATCAACTTGTGGATGATTTATTAATGCATCACCTAAACAAACCTTAGGAACTTTTACCTCTCCCTACTTATTGTTAGTAATGTTAGTAATGTCTTTTCTCTCAGTTTTTGTGCTCTTATTATTCCCATTAGATATTAGCTGGATTGCACTATCTCTATATTCTTTTATTTTCATCATTTCAAGAAATGGTACATACATCTTTACTTGGGATAAAGCTTGTGTAAAATAAAAAGAGGAACTTTTTGTTTCGATCATCTTCTTTTGTTCAAGCGAATCTCATTTTCTCTCCTCTTTTTCTCTTTTTTTTGTGTCATTAGGATTTTGTTTATTTTTATGTAATTCTTTCCTTCCTCCTTTTGAACATGATTTTGCACATTCTTATCAGGCTACTTATTTTCTATCTTTTTTGGTGCTCCCTATGTTGCTTTCTTATCTTTCATAAATAATCCTCTTGGAACACCCTCACTTTCATTTATATTTCTATTTCTCAACCAATATTTTCTTTTGGCTTCTTCTACTATAGCGATGGTTAATTTCTAAATCTCTTCCTCAATTGGTGTTCTTATATTGTATTTGCTTGACTAAGATGGTACTCTAGGAGAACATTGTTCATCATTTCTTTCTTCATGATCAGAAAAGACTTGTTGTTCTTCCATATGAAATTATACCTCTATTTATCAACATCATATTCATAGCCTTCCTCTTTTAAAGATGAATATCCCTGCTTAATGGGATGAATGGTGTGGGAAGTTAATTAAATTGTGTGATCTTCTTCATTACTGTCCACTGGATTCTCATCTTCTTGTATTGATTGAGCTACAATACAATGGTCAGGGGAATGTGGCAAGTCACAAACCTGACACGAAGGATTATTGTTTACCATGTACACTCCTCTCTTCTTTAAAGGATCAAGGGTGTCCTTACTTTTAGGCCTATCCATCACAGGCTTTCCATCCTTCTAGCTTTTATTATAAGGCATATCATGCAACTTGGTCCTTTCATTTTTGTATGTATTTTCTTTCCTATGCTGAGGATTATTGAAATGTTGGGGAACCATAGGATTATCTCTCTTACTAATCATTGTAACATCCTTTCTATTGTTTTCAATAGTCAATGTTGTTTTTTGAGCTTCAAATAAATTTCTAAGGCACCTATTCCTAAGATTATGTCTTGTCTTTGGATCAAATGATTTTATATAAATACTTAATGGTTAAGGGTTTTCCAATTTGGATCTAGGAGGTATTTTATTATGTAGTTTGAAAAATGTTTGGTTAAAGTCATAAACTAACTCATTCTAATGTTTCTGTATACTTATCATTTCATGCCAAGAAAACTCTGGTGCACCCTGGTTCCCATACTATTTTATGAAATTGATCATGAAACTTGTGAATGGAATCAATAGTTGTTGGTAAGATGTTAAACCAATGTCTAGATTCCTCAATTAATGACATCATAAATAGCCTCATTTGTAAATCTTCATACTACATATCTAGATCTTAGATGAAAGAATTAAAACTCCTTAGGTGTTCCTCAGCATTGACCACACTACTTCCTCTAAATTCAGGGATAAGACTTCTCTAGCTATTGTCCATAGGGTAAGGATATATTTGGATTCCTAATAAGTAAAATTATCTTATCATAGTTGTGTATTGCTTAGGAGGTGGGTTTTGAGGGTGTTCATATTTATATAATGGATTATTATATTGCATTTGGGGTGGTGGCACATATTACTGGCTAGGGGGTGGCTGAGCATTCAGGTGTTGTGATGGATTAATAGGTGGAGGGTTTGATTATTTGTATTGATTTCCAAATGACTTTGGAGGTAGATTTGAAGGTTCTACATTATTATTCCCTTGCCTGTGAGGTGGTACATATTTAGGTAGGTTAGCTATTTAGGCATCAAATTGGGCTTTCTACAACTTCAAATCCTAGAGTTCTTTTATCACTTGGAGCCTTTGTTCATATTCTACTTTTTATCTTTCCATTTCTTGTCTTTCATATTCCAATTGTGCATTTAATTCCTCCTTAGTCATAAATTCATAATTTTCTTCAAGGGCTATATTATCAACAAGCTCATTCTAATTCCCTTCCATTCCCTGATCATGTTCATGTTGTCTTCTTATTCTTTTAGCCTCCATTCTAGCCCTAAATTATTCTTCTTTATGAGGATATGGCTGATAGATAGGATTCCTTTTCTCTTATGGAGTGTGAGGTTCTCTGGCTGAGCTATTTTCATTTGTTAATGTATCATAGCGATTATATGTCCCAAAGTGAGGTTTTGATGTTTTGTCCTTATTTGTCATGCAAATTTCATCAGACACCCTCTTACATTTATCATTCTTATGTGTCCACTTACTATTGTCACTAGGACCTCCTTTATATAAGGATCTTCTACCTTGCATAGTTTGAATTTTAGGGCTTGTCCTTTCTAATGAGTAATTTACTTTATTAAAGTCACCACTCAATTTTAGAAAAGTGAGAAAATTATATACTTTCTTGTTCCCAATGAATTCTTATGTAATGTATTGACTCTGTGATGAAGGATTGGATTCAAATTTGGTTCCCCAGCAGACTTTCCAAATTGTTAGGTCTCAAAAATGCTATTTGAGGAACCATAAGAGGTTTCCAAGCTCTTGCTACATTTTTGGATAATGTACAAGGCCAAATGATAAATTTGAACCTTCTTCTCTTTAGGATCTACCAAACCTAGGTGGGTGTACCTGTGCAAGTGGAGTAAACTTAGATTTTGTGTTTCCTATTTAGGAAATCTATCCACAATAGAAATTGGAACTGGAGAGATGAAATCCTCATTTAGTATAAATTGTATAAGCAATATCAAGGTAAAATTTAATATGTCCAGTTAACAGATGTGAAGCTTGAATTTGGCATGATAAAGCTAAAAAATGGGTGAGACCAATGCCTTGTTAGATAAAATAGAGTCAGATGAAATTCAAAGATGAGTGGCTAATATTTGGCAAAAACTCTAACTATTTGGCATGCTAATATTGGTTTATAACATGTATAAGTATGCAAGAATGTAATTACCAAGTTCTTAGTGATCCAAATGATACTTCCAAATTACTGTCAATGAATGGAAGGATTTCATCTTTTCTTGAAAGAACCAATTAATCATATCACACAAGTACAAAAAATGTGCATTTATAAATTGATTATATACTTGATATATAAATTTAAATAAAAAAGAAATATCAACCTTGGAGAAAATTTGATAATATTTTCAATTAATTCAACAAATAATTTATACCAATATGATGCCACAAAATCAGAGATCTTTCATTGATTCCTACAAAATTTCATTCATGCATTATGGTCTTTTAAAATGTAAACATTATATCTAACCCTATTCGCCTATTACTTTCTCGTATCTCTAATCTCATACTTCTAATTGTCTTGGTATCTCTTATTTATAAGAGAGGCAACCAACTTTAGACCAAACAACATGTATTTTAATTATAAATAACAATAATTAAAATAGATAATTAGGCTCTATTTAGCTATAAGTGAAATTTTGACAAATGGTCTAGATAATCTTGTCTTTGGTGAGTATCAACATCTCCCAACGCATTCCTGACTACTATCTCCATTTTCACCATTTTCTAATTCTACTTGCATGTTTCATCCAATGTCGAGTCTTTTCTTGTAGCCATTTCTAGAATCTTTTGTAATACCAACTCACATTCCTCCATTCATTTCACCTATTCTTTTGTTTTTCCATTTTTAAATAATGTTGGTATTCCTTCTTTTGTGGAATCAATTAATATCTTCTCATCTCCTTGAAGTTCCTCATGGTAACTGCTATGCTTTTTCATGATCTCCTTAGCAGTATTGATAGCCTAATTATCAAGAGTATCCCTCTTCCGTATTTCATAAAATTTCTCTTGGATTCTATCACTAACTCTGCTATGCCCCTACTCTGCAACATAATTCTTTGAGTGAGTTCCCAAAATATTTTTCAACCAAACCATCAAGTTTGTCTATCTCTTCCTAATCATTGTAGAAAGTGTATCAAATTTTCCTTGAGAATATACATCTTACCCTTCCCACTTGTTCCTTGTTTGAGAGCTCTCTCCTTGAATCAGTAGCCTAGTGGATCGTTTCAATGTTTTTTCAACCATATCCATCAAGTTATCATTTTCCCTAAGAATACTTTCATTACTTATTTTGTACATTTCATTTTCTTTAATCAATAATCAGCATTTGGATCTTAGATTTATTTAGCTTGGAAACATTTATACCAATCTCAGTTAAGCCATAGGATCAACTTCTCTAAATTTTGGTGTCATGACATGTGCAAAAGACTTTTCAATTTCAATAAGAATAGACTTATTATGTGGTGGATACAATGCCTAGATCATAAAGGAACCTTCATCAGGGTTATACTTTGATCCTGTGTACACTTCTATCACTCCCTTAGGGATAAGCTTATGTGTAGCATTGTTATCCTTTAAGAAACTATCAAAACCTGGGCAAAATTTAAGTCCAATCCCAAGAAAATCATGACACTTGAATCTTCTAAAAAAATTGTGCCTTTCTCTAGAGTCATATCATTTATTTCTTTTCCCATAGTTGACTTCAAATTAGTCAACAATTGCTACTTATTATTTGGTGTTACATTTTCAATAGATTCTCTTATGGATTTTCCCTTCTATGTATACAAGAAAGCTCTGAATTCTAAAGATTTCGCAAACTCATCATAAGCTACAAAAGATATATAAGCCATTTTCCTCATGTTTGTTTCTGAACCCTCTTCAATTTCAATTTTTGTAGGAGGAAGCTTATAATCATTTGTCTTCAATCCAGAGATCTTATCAGTTCAACCCTGAGATCCCTCAGCACCAGATACTTCATCTCAAGAAGATAAAAATTCCATATCTTGTGTCTCTTTTATTTTCTACTCTACCATCTTGTTATGTTCATCAACAACCCTCTTAGCCTCTTTCTCCTCCAAATTGATAAGGTAGATGATCATTCCCTTGTATGTTCATCTTTTTCCTAGCAAAGTCAATGTATCCCTCTAGATCAAACCCTGTCCTTGGTGGAGTGCTCTTCAAATTAAAATGTAATAGCTTATCAAAAATAAAATCATACCCTTTGTTTGACAATATAGTGAAATCTCCAAAACACAAAGTTCTTGGAATAAATGCCTATTTTCTAAAGGAAATTAAATTCATTACACTAGAGTAATGAATTTTCCTAACAATTTCCAACTAGGCAATTCTATCAAGCACTATTTTAGGCAAGATGAATGGTGTATCATCAAAACCATACACTCTTATAATAGTAGCATCCTCAAAACAATACCAATCTCCCCAATTATGACCAATAGGTCCATTCAAATCTTTAGGTTTGAGGACCATTTTTATCTCATTAGACAACACATAGTTATAAAGAAGGTTGAATAATATGAACAATGGCTTAACAAAGTATTCTTCAAAATGCACAAAACTTGAATTGGAAAAATTGCTATCCCAAAAATCATTCCATAACTGAATTGGTAACAATTAACCCTCCCTATCAAATTGTGTAATCCTTAACTCATCTAACCACATTCCCAATTCTTGTCCATAATAGATTTCTATAACAATAAAAATAGAGTAATGTTTGAAATCCAAAAAAAGGGATCCATTTATTATTTCCATTAGCCCTGAATCAATTCCTTTAAAGATGCACGAAGCATAGTCAAAGGGCCTAGCATTGTGATACTGAACATCATCTACAATTACCAGTGGTACAATAGACATAAGCTCAAGAGCTTCCATCCCCAACACCTTACATATTGTATATTTCAAATAGGGCTCAAATAAGTCTGCATGAAATGGTGGCCCATCATTGTCATCCAGTGGAACCATACATCCATCCTTCTTAGGTCTATGCAATGGAAATCTCCACCCCGTATATGTGGTATCCATTCTCTAGAATTATCTCTATAAATTGTCATGCACAGTGGCTTCATCACATGTGTCTTCTAAGTTAAAAATTTCACAAGTTGTAGCTTCTGACACAAGGATGAAAGGCTTACCTAGTGAATTCTAGATAGCTTTAAGTTTTGGATCATAATGGGCAGCTAAGATTTTTACTAGTTTCACATCCACAAACACATTTGGGACAACTAATCTTCCTAGGTTGAATTTCCATGGATTGCATATTGGCTCGAACCTATCCCTCCAATAATAGTGAAATATAAATAATAGATATCCTCATATTGAAGTCCATACATCCCCTATGTGTTTACATTTGTCCTCAAATCTACCTTAAGTTGTGCAAAATGTCTGGCTTTAGGTCCTGAGCCAAGTAACTGCTCAATACGATCCTGATTCAATTTCCTTTCAACTATTTTTGATTGATCCTTAGTCTCAATATTTTTTTTTCCCTTCAAATGAATACCCTCACCTTTCTTTCTACTTTTTTTATTTTCTAGAGCTTGAACCCTCCATTTTATTTTCTCAAATTGAAAAAATTGAAAATACAAATATAGAGAGTTCACAAGCTTACTTGAAAATATTTGGCTGTAGGAAATTCTTTGGCCCTTCACCCATTCTTGTGTTCTTTCCACTAACAACTTTACGAATTCTCCTTAATTATTCTTCTTTGATTCAAAATATTATCTATATAATATGTCTCTATGTAGCCATTAATGTCTAGCTCTAATCACAAGTGTTGTAAGTTTTTCAAATTTTCCACTATCAGATCAAATGATTACATCGACAAGACATTTTAAAATCTAGAAGATCTATATGTTTGAATCAATCCAAATGTTCATTAGGCACCTTATATGATCGAGGAGACCAATTACCACTCCTACTAATGAAATTTTGATCCTTTTGTATTTCCATTTGCAAGAGAGTAGGTATTGCTAGAAGATTTGAAAGTTACACCAACATTACAAGTCTCCCCAATGTATCATCCTACTCCTTTCGATGAGTCAGCAAGACTCTCTTTGATGAAGTTCTATCAGTGTGACATATGGATTCAGAAATACATATGAAACTCATTTCAATAGCACATGTCTCCCTGATATGTTTCTTTTGTGCTTCATTGATGAGACAAAGTGAGTATCTTACTAATGGAATTCAATCAGCATGACATGCATGCTCGGGCTGACTTGAAGATCTTACTCCGATAGCATTTTTCTTTCTGATAACTTTTTTGTCAGTAAAACAACAAGCCTTGTCTTCCTGAATATGTATCCTCCTATGTTGTTGATCGATGTGATGGTTTTGATCTTTTTCCGATATTCCAGAAACACCTGAATTAAAATATTATAGCTTATTAGTTGGAGAGATACTAACATGGTCATGTCGATATGGATTATTTATTTAGAGACTCTTGTTCAATGATAATCAGAAGGATTTTAATGTATCAAAAATGTCAAATTTGATGGGATCAGTGGTGGTTATGATATGCAGAAAGAATTATAGTAATTTTATACTCAATATGTGGTTATCTTGTGGAATCTATGAGTGTAAGCAACTACAATTTTTTGAAAAATTTGTAGTCCCAACAGTGGCTTCATCTGGGGATGAATTATTGTGAGATCATTACAAGATTTTGGATCTCTGAGAGAGTAGATGAAGTTTTTAGAGGATATGAAAATGGTTTTATGGTGAGGATGGAACGAAAATGGATACAGAGGTGAAAAATGATAGAAATGGAAATGATCCTACAGTATTGTACATGCAAATAAATTTTGCATTTTAATGAAGGAATTATAGGATTGTCCATGTACTAGAAATTTCCAATCCCTTTTGATTCCCTAAACTACTGTGTATGGAAGGAAATTATTTTAAGAGGTTTTTCAAGAGTTTTCCATGCATTGGCAACCCTTAATCCTCTATGTTCTTGAAGAGAAGAAATTTTTTAGGAACTACTCATGTACAGTAAATTCTTTTTCCTCTACAGACATGTTTTGCAAATAATAGGATTTCTCCCCTCCTTTTCCAATGATAACAAAGGGACCTAACCATAAGGCCTCAAACTTTCCATGCTTTCCATTCTCCTGACATCTAGCATTCAACATTAATACGAAATCATTCTCCTCAATTTTTCTATCTTTGGCTTTCTTATCAAAAAGATATTTCATCTATGATCGCAACTTCACATTTTGATTTTGAGCCATTGTCCTTATTTCATCAAGTTCTACAAGTTGCTCCATCCTTTCCTTCATTGGTTCTAGAATATCTAAATCTTCTTGAAGGATGAAATTATAAACTGGTAACAAGTTTTGCAATAGCATCTTGGCTTGTTTTCCATACACCAATTCAAATGGAGAATTTCCAATTTCTTTCTTCATAGTAATCATATCCACCCATACAACAATTCTCAATTTTGAGTCCCATTCTTTTTTGTTTCCATCTAGCATCTTTCTTATGATTTTCAAAAGTCTTTTATTTTTGGATTCTACCTAACCATTTTCTTGTGGGTGGTATGGGGCAACATAATAAATTGTAATACCATATATGTTGAGGAAGTTTTTGAATTCATTAGACCTAAACACATCACATTATCTATGATCAATCTTACCAGTGTGCCAAATCTAGTTGTGATATTATCCATTAGGAATTTTATCACCACCTTGCTTTTTGCTTTTTCAGTTGGGATTTCATCCACCCATTTAGTGAAATAATCAGTTGCTACTAATATCCACTTATGTCCTCCAATTGAATTCTCATGTATTTCCCCAATAAAATCAATTCCCCATTGGTGGAAATGGGCTTCTACTTGCAAAGGTATAAGCAGTAGGGCTCCTTGAAAATTCATCTTTCCTAAGAGCTTCTGGCAAGTTTCACACCTCCTTACATATGAAAAAGATCATTGAAAAACTTAGGCCAATAATAGCCTACGCTGAGAATCTTATGTGCAATCATTTTGGCATAATAATGACCTCCAAACACTCCATGCATCTCCCTCAACACATGTTCTACCTATGATTCATCTAGACAAAATAATAGCATTTCATCCATACTTTTCCAAAATAGATCCCCTTCTATGAATACTTAATTGGATGCTTTCACCTTTAGAGTTCTCTTTTGTTTATCATTCAATCATTCAGGGTACTTTATGAATATGTACATGAATTCCTATAACTTGAGAGTATCCGTAGAACCATTAATGTTGAGCTTTGAGCAAAAGTGTGGTATGTTTTTAGGAATTTCCCACTATCAGATCAAATGATTACATTGACAAGAAATTTTAAAATTTGGATGATCTATATGTTTGAATCATGCTAAATGTTCATTAAGCACCTTATATGGTTGGGGAGACCAATTACCACTCCTACCGATGAACTTTTGATCCGTTTGTATTTCCATCAGTAAGAGAATAGGTATTGCTAAAAGATTTGAAAGTTACACTGACATTGCAAGTTGCCATGATGTATCATCCTCCTCCTTTCGATGATCTCGAAAGACTCTCTCCAATGAAGTTCTATCAACATGACATATGGACTTGGAAAGACATCTAAAACTCATTCTAATAACACATGTGTCTCCAACATGTTTCTTTTGTGCTTCATCGGTGAGACAAAGTGAGTATCTTGCCAATGGAATTCAATGGACATGACATGTATGCTTGGGTTTACTTGAAGATTTTACTTTTATAGCATTTTTCTAGCCAATAACTCTTTCGTCGATAAAAAAACAAGTCTTTTTATTCCTGAATAGGTATCCTCTTAAGTTGTTAATCGATGTGACAGTGTTTATCTTTTTCTGATATGCTAGAAACACCTAAATTAAAATATTATAGTTTATGAGTCAAAGAGATATGCACATGGTCATGCTGATATGGATTATTTATTTAGAGACTCTTGCTCAATGATAATTAGAGGGATTTTGATGTGTCAAAAAGGTCAAATTTGATGGGATAACTATTGGCTATGATATGCAGTGAGGATTATAGTAATTTTATACCCAAGATGTGGTTATCTTGTGGAATCTATGGATGTAAGCTACTACAAAATTTTGAAAATTGTATAGTCCCAACATAAGTCATTATAGAAGAACCAATCCATAAATTTCAAGAAAATTTGATTCATAGTTCTCCTAAAAACTCTCCTTATAGGGAGAATATCATGGTGCTAGCAAATGGAAACAATACTAATGTGTCTTCCTTAGATAAAAAGGTGATTCTCTATTTCCCTTTATTAGAGATACATCAAACCAAGAATATTGAGGTTATGAATGTAAAAGTGTCCATTAGATTCCCCTCAATCAATGGAACTCATACATACCCTGTGGGACATCCTAACAATCCTCTAACTCTCTACCCACCTTCACACAAACAAAAAACTCAACACCAACCTAAACTCATCCTTTAACCACTGTCACATAAATCTCCACCTCCACCTAAACCCGAGTTTACCCTTTACCCACCTAGGCATGATTCTTTTTCTCACACACATTATACTAGAAACAATCCATGACCAAAACAACCCACCCCAACACCATTACCTTTTCCTAATCCCATCTTGCCTACTGCTGCTCAAGGAGTATGATTTTGTTGAACAACTCAAGCATACTCCTACAAGGATATGCCCATGGGATTTAGTTCAAAATCCACCTACCTATCACACTATGTTCCAAACATCATTACAATAAATTGCTATCCCTTCTAATGTACAACTAAATGACATAGCAGCACTAATTCAAGGATTAAATGTTGACATTTTTTTCCACCAAAACAAACTCACCTCTTTGGAAGTGCAAAAACAAAATGAAGCTTTAATAATCCTATCTTGATACAAAAGCATAGGGATAAAGTGAACACTTGTTGACAATGGCTCCTCCTTTAATGTGTGTAGTGTAAATATTTTGGATAGGCTACATGTGGATAAATCATAAATTTAACCTAATTCCTTATCTATCTAGGGATTTGACAATGTAGTCAAACAATCGATTGGTGTGATCACTTTGCATCTTAGATTTGGTAAAGTTACATTGGATACACCAATTCATGTTATTCCTAACACTCTTTCATATAATCTCATTTTAGGCCGACCATGGATTCATGCAATGAATGACATACCTTCCACTCTTCATCAAAAAATTAAATACATTTACAACAACAAAGTATACACCCTTGACGCTGATCCTAAGCCCTACAGTCTCTTGCAGCTTGAGAAGCAAAAAAAAAATCCCTTAAATACATCAACATAAACTACACACGTGGAACCCATACAACAACAAAACAATGAACAACACATGAAGCTATTAGATGATGATTGGGGTTCCTTAAACTTCACACCAAAACTCATGGGAGAGTTCAAGATCATAAACAAAGATTTAATTGAGGGAAATGAAAAAGTAGTCATGACAACACACAACTTAGAAAACCCTTCGAAAGAATCCACCTCAAATACTTTAGAAAAAAACATAACAAATTATACAACCTTTGACGAACACAAAAACTCATGGTTTTGGATATTTTCCTTTGATAGAAATCACCAAGCCTTCACTCAACATCAACACTATTGACAATAGACACTTGTAGTCTTGATTGTTCTAATTTGCAAGAAATCAAACAAAAAAATACACCTTCGCTTAATGTCAATGTCATATCACAAAACACTAATGAATTAAGTTTGTTAGATTTTATGCCCTCCTATAAAGGAAAGCCCAAAATCTTGCAATGTATCTAGTCTTGTGTAGATATGACATCTTCTACATCTAAGCAAGAAGTATCTTTGTCACAAACTATAGGACCACCTTCTACCACCAATCAAGAGGGTATCTTGTTGAAACTTCTTCAAGATCACATGATAACCTTTCCTCCAAGAACAAAAAAGAAAAAAATATTACAAGACTTCAATTTCTGCATATCATAGAGTTCATGGTCATTCCACTAATGAATGTAAGGCTTTGAGTAGTAAAATCAAATTTTTTTAGGAGTTTGGTATTCTTCCTTCTATGGGGGCATCTTATTCCTCTAATTGATATTTATTTTCACTCTAGCATACATTTCATTAATCATTTTAGCTCATCCTTTTCCTACACTAAGTGGGGGAAAGGGGTTTAGTAGCCTTATCGTCCTATGTCGATTGTTGTTGCCTCTTTTAACTAGTCGTTAACCTTTCATGAACATATAATAGCAAGTGTGGGATGTGGATTCAACGCCTTAATTTGGATAGAATGTGATATACTAGCCTTCTTGATGATGTAGCTTCTAGGAAACATAGTAGTTGGCATAGGGCTTTCAGAATAAGATCTCATGACTTCTTCTTTCTCTTCTATTTTAAAGCAATTTCTCACAGTAATGGTATTAGCAACCACTTTAAAGTGGGGGTATACATCAACACTCAAATTTCATTGTGCAATTTCCTTCTTCTTGTGATGTGTCCTTTTCTTGGTGGAGTCATTGGGCTTGATTCCCTCCAAGAGTGTGATACTTTGAGACATCCTCTCTTGGAAACATTAATAAAAATGTTCCCTAAGATGAGACCTTGCATGAACTAAGCAAAATCCATTTGAACATTCCTTGCACTATTTTTCATTGACATTGTATATGAGTGTCAAGCATATAAAGTTTTTCTTACCTCATAGAGCTCAAAAATCATTTTCATCATGGCACCTAATCAAAGTTATCAGGAGGTATAACTTTGGTATGGTTGAGCAAGAAGCCCATTTCGAGGCATGAATTTTCTCCATAGTCACTAGCTTGTGTTTGTGAGTACATACTAGCCATGAGTGTATGTTTCTCACCTTTCGGGCCTTCTCACACGGTGGACAACCATGAGTTATGTCATCCCAGAGTGAGTATGCATTTTTGGACAAACAACCTAGATCTGATCCACAATGTGTTGGATAAATGGTCAAAGCTTGATCCACCTTTTTATTTTCACTTTTCTCTTCCTTTTAGTTCTCACCATTGGATGATCATGTATCTGATTTTGCTACACATGATTCACCTTCCGTGTGTCCTCTTGTGCTTATGTTGGTTTGACTTAGGATTATCAATTTTGGTGGCCTGGTTACCTCCTTTATCTTTTTCATTCTTTTTCATCCATATTGGTATGATTGGATCCCTCTTGAATGTCTACTTTAGTATGAGTTTGAAGAAATTTCATCATCTCACTAAAGTGGGGGCTTAATGCATGTCACCAAAAAGTGTATACCTTGCTTGATATGGGCATAATTGATGATAAATTGGACTTAATTAGGCCTTGATTTAGTGTTGTGAGGTGTTTTACACATCCACACTAGGTCTTGGACCCTTGCAAACTAAATAAAATGTGTTCAATGATGTCTTCTAAATGTGATGTAAAGTGTTGTAAAAGACTTTTATGCTTTTCTAGACTAATGGATCTATTTTTCTCCTAATTAAACATTATAAAATGTATTTAATTACATTCTCAAATGAATCTAGAAGGCTTGTAAATTAAAATTAATGTTAATCTAGCAGTGTAATGTGCCTCACACATTAACATTAGATGTTGTGCCTTTCTAGGCTATGTGGACCTCATTTTAATGTTGTAAAGTACTTTCATATTGAATTATATGTCCCAAGCCCTAATTTCTCTTTACATCATCATTAATAGGCCCCTATGACCCCCTATTGTGTATCCCAAAGCATAATTTCATCAAGTACCTAATGAAGTCAACATAAGAACTTAAAATCTCCATTCCACAACAATATAGCTGGTAAAAGGGATCCTCTAGGACTAAGTAGCCAATCTAGGTGAATGGGTCCTTTCCAAGTGGGACTATGTCACCCAACATGGTGAGTTAGTCCTATTTGGGTCATTTTTTAGGTTTGAGCAAGAAATTTTGAAATTTAAGTTTATCTTTCCTTCATGCCAGCCTTAGGAATCAAATTAATGAGAAAAATAGGTGGATTTCCTACAAATACAAGCCTCTAAACCCTAAATCTTAACTCATCATTATTCATCCATCATTCATCATGTTCCCAAGTCAAGCAAGTTAGGGTTTTGGCATTCTAACACATCAAGATAGAATTTTTTAGATTTTCAAGGGTAAATTCTTCATCTTTTGTTGTAGAAAATCAAGATCAATTATCATGGTGAGTCTCTAACTCCATTTTTTTATGTTTCATTGCATTATTTCTATATTTTGGTTAAATTACCTAAAAAGGGGTTTCACCAAGGAAAACCCTTATGTTGTAACATTCACCATTTATTTCTATTTCGTTGTGTGTTTTTAGATTTAGGCACTTTGAGGGTATGAAGATCATTAAAGATTAAGTTGAATTTTTTTTGAAGAAATATCCATGCTTACAAAGCCAAAATATCCAATAAAAGTCACTTTTAGGCCTAAAAATTAGAGTTTCAGAAGCAAAGACCTATAAAGATTCAAAGTGCAAACCTGGGGCTTCCATTCCCCTTTTCAAATTTTAAGAAATATAGAAATGGACTATGTCACCATTAGTGGTGAATTAGTCCCACTGTACATGCCTTCCAATTATTTTTATAGATTCAAACACCCATTTGGCCAAAACGAGCTTTGGAGCTATTTTCCCAGATCTGGGACTAACTCGCCCAAATTGGCACAATTGTCCCAGTTGGTTTCTACATCAATTTCATTAGGATTTTGGATCTTAATTCCATTTGTTTTCATTGTCTAGGTGCACACATTCTATTTAATAACTTTCTATCTAGTTTTAGTTACATTTTTAGATCATTTATCACATGTATGTGTTTCCAAACATCTTTTATTTCTTAGGTTTTTTCATTAACAATCACCTTTCTTTTTCATTTTATTGCATTTATACATCATATTTAGGCACATTGCATAGACAATTACATTAATCTTGAGTGTATACATTAGCATTTAGGGTCCATTTCTCTCCTTTTAGGTGATAAACCCTAGAAGAGCAAGAAAACCCTTAGATAACCAAAATCAGTGTCCACAACTAATTATACCTAGAAAGGACATATTGGAAACATTGATCCATGTTATGCCTCATGATCTCTCATGTAATCTCCTTTTAGGTAGACCGTGGATTCATGCAATGAATTTTTGTTCCCTCCACTCTTCATCATAAAATGAATTAAAATTACAACAAGAAAGTATACACACTTAAAGTTGAGCCTGACCCAAAAAGTTGTTTAAACATTAAGAAAGGCAAGGAAAATACTTTAGAAATATTGACACCAAATACACAAGTGAAACTTCTACAATAGAAAGATAAAGGAAAACACATTGAAGAATTCATAAAGGTATTAGATGATGATTGGGGTTCTTTAGACTTTGAATGAACATTCGTGGGAGAATACAAGATCATTGACAAAGACTATAAAGAGGGAAAACAAAAAGCAGTAATATCAACACAAAACTTGAAAGACCCCTTGAAGGCATCCACCTCAACAACTTTAGAATAAAACACAACATACACAACAAAATTTAATGAAACTGACTATCAACAACCCCTGAATCCTAAAGGAATGAATTTTTTTTTGGAAAAGGTAATGAGCTTATGAAAGAACTTGGATATAATGGAAAGGGATGTGGTTATAGATAACATGGCATCCATGTCCCTATAGAGCCTAATATGCAAGAAAAAACTCATGGTCTTGTTTATTGTTTTTTCATAGAAATCAACCCTTGAAACAAGCCTGCAATCAATATCAACAGTACCACAAAACATCCTTCTAATCCAAATTTAATATAGTAGTGTATCTTCAGCTAATAGAAACTAGTGGTCTTGATTTTTATTCTTTTAATGAAACGAAAAAACAAAAAAAAACTTCACTTAATGTCAATGTCATCATGCAAAACACTCACAATTCAAATTTCGTAGATTTTACACTCTCCTATAAAGGAGAGAACAAAATATCACAATATAAAGAGTCTTGTATAGGTATGAAATCTTATACTAAGAAAGACACATCTTTGTCACAAAACAAAATGAACATTTTCTAATTTTGATCAAGAGAGTATCTTGTCGAAACTCCTCCAAGATCGTTTGATCTCTCTTCCTCCAAGAATATGAATTAAATTTTACTACAAGAATTCATTTTTTTCATATCACAAAGTTCACAGTCATTCTACTAATGAATGTAAGGCTTTAAGTAACAAATTTCAGCATCTTAAGGATAATGGTGCTCTTCCTTGTGTTGAAGCACCTAGTTCCTCTAATTGATACTTATTTTCATCTTATTCGGCTAACCCTTTTCCTACACCAAGTGAGGACAAGGGGTTAGATAGCCTTGTCATCATACATTGTCACTTGTCATTGTCTCTTTTGGCTAGTTGATCACCTTTCATGTACATATAAGAGAAATCTTGGGATGTGGATGAAATTCCTTAAGTTGGCTCACATGTGACATACTTATTCATGATGTAGCTTATTGGAAACATATGACTTGGCATATGGCTTTTTGAATAAGCTCTTATCTCCTCTTCTACTTTAAAGTAATTGTTCATAGCAATGGCGTTAGCAACCACTTTAAAGTGGGGGCATACATTGGCACTCATGTTTCATTGTGATATTTATTTCTTCTTGTGATGCATCCTTTCCTTGGTGGTGTCATTGGGCTTGATTTCTTCTGAGAGTGTGATATTTCTTTGAAGTTTCCTCTCTTGGATAAATTAGGAACGATGTTCCCTAAGAAGAGACCTTGCATGAATTAAGAAAAATTTCTCTGAATAAATCTTACACTATTTTGAATTTGCAATGTCTATGAGTTTCAAGCATATAAATTTTTTCTTGCCTTGTGGAGCTTGAAGACCATTTTTGTGTGAGACCTTATTAAATTTATCAGGAGGCATAACTTTGGTATGGTTTGAGTGGGAAGCCCAAATGTGGCATGACTTTCCCCATAGCCACTTGCATGTGTGCGTGAGTGCATACCAGAAATGAGTGTATGTTTCTCACCTTTTAGGACTTCTCACCTAGTGGACAGCGAAGAGTTTCTCTACCTTAGAGTGATTATGCATTTTAAGGAAAAAAAATAGATCTGATCCATAATGTGTTGGGAAAATGGTTAAAGCTTTATCCACCTTTTTATTTTTTATTTTTTTTCTTTTTCTCTTTCTTATTTATTGACATTGCATGTTCGATTATCTTGTTTTGTTGCTATTATACAACTTGTCTGTGTCCTTTTTGTGCTTCTGTCAAATTTCCCAAGGATCTTGGATCTTGGGGGCTTGACTGGCTCCTCGATCTTTATTACCCTAGACCATCCACATCGGCGCACTGGGACCCCTTTGGAATGTTTGCTTTAGTGTGAGTTTGAAACAAGTTCATCCTCTTGCTAAAGTGGGGGTTGGATGGAACAACGAAAAAATTTGCATTTTCCTTGCTTGATTTGAGGATAGTTAATAATAAAATGAACTTGATGTCACCATAGTCTAGTGTTACGATGAGTCTTACACATCAACATTAGGTGTTGGGCCCCTTTTAAGCTAAATAAACTTAACTCTCCCTTAATTTAATGTTGTAAATTTTATTTATCTACACTTTCACATTAAATTTAAGAGGCTTGTAAAATAAGGTTGACCTAATCTAGTGTTGTAATGTGTTTTACACATTTACATGGAATTTAGGCCCCTTCTAAGCTAAATAGACTCAATTTTCCTTAATTTAATGTTGTAAAATGTATTTATTTACACTTTCACATTGGATTTTAGGCTTCCTTGCACTTATGACCTTACTATAGGCCCCTATGACCCCATGTTGTGTATCCCAAGGGATATTTCAATTAAAAAACCAACAATATCAACATAAAAAATTAAATTCTTCACTCCCTAAAACTTTAGAATGAAAAATAGCCCCTTTGGGACCCACTCGCCACCTTGGATGAATGAGTCCCATCCAGGTGGGACTCATTTACCCAAGATAGCGAATGAATCTGATTTGGCCTATTTTTAAGGCTTTTGAGCATGCAAAGTGGTTTTTAATTCACATTTCTCCTATGTTGGACATTGGGATCAAATACACAGTCATTTGAGTGGATTGCCTATATAAAAAATCTCCCAAATCATTATTTCAACATAAATTCATGTTATCAAGTCAAGGAAGCAAGAGTTAAGCATTTTAAGTCATCACAAGGTCCTCAAGATAGATCTCAAGATCAATTCTAGGGCATTAAATGGAAGATTATTCATCAATCATTGCAAGCTATTCAAGATCCATCATCATGGAAAGGTTCTAATTGCATCATTTCATGTTATTGCTTCAATTTATTATTTTATCATTTGGTTTAATTACCTAAATGGGGTTTGGCCAAGGAAAACCACCATTCCCTAACAATCAACATTTTCTCTTTCTTTCTTGGTGTGATTGCAGGTCTTAGGTGTCTTGGAGCATAAAGAAACATTGAAGACTAGGTTATATGCTTGATGGAGTTGTCTCCACATTTTCAAGGTCGCAATATTTACTAAAAGGTCATCTACAACCCCAAAATTAGAGTTCAGATTTGGGAACATAGAGGAACAGATTGAGCAAACAAAGAAGAGAAGATGTAGACATTGAATTTCCATAAAATTAAAACTAGACTCAATCACCACAAGTGGTGAATGAGTCCCATTATAGGTGTTTTTAAGAGATATTTGTAGATTTGGATACCCATTTGCCTGAAACCCACTCTTGTGTAGAAAGCCAGATTTGGGAATGATTCACCTAGAATGGCGAATGAGTTCCAATAGCCCACAATTTCAAGATCAACAACATTTCTAGTTTCTATTCAAGTCCTGACAAGTTTCTAGGTGCACATTGATCATCTCACTACTTTTTTGTGTTGTTTTACTAGCATTTTTAGGTCATCTTGTAGGTTATTGCATGAAATTAGGGTTTTACATTTCATATTAGGGTATGTGTAGGATCATTATAGGCCAAAAAATGGTGATATTGTGGGTATGTATAGGTTATGTGACTGATGACCTTTTTTTTACCCAAAATTGATGAAACGAAAAGGGTTTCTAAAGGGGATTCTCAACTTTCCAGCAATATAAATTATTATTTGCTTTGAATTTAATAAATAATTATTATTCATTTTCTATTTGAATTACAACTAAAGCCCTAATTGATAAGATAATTGAAAGACATCTATAGCTTTCAAATGGTATCACATTTTTGGAATCTGAAACATGCATAACATTCTATGCTTTTCATATTATAGGATTTAGAAAAAAAAAGAAATCATGAATTTTTGACCAAGTTAAGGTGGTCAGACATATGAGGTTTAATATTTTTTAAAGTTGTAATAAAAAAATCATAATTAATTATTTTCTTGGAAAAAAATTGCAAAAAAATATGTATCACATTGGGACGTGATTCCTCTACTTATATATAAAATATTATAAAAAAATATTATCATTTTATTGTGGTTAGGGTGGTCAGGCAGACACTTGCTTCTTATTTTTTCCCTAAAGTTTAAGTACTACTACATTGAAATTTCAAATTTTCACTAAATAGTCTTTTTTTTTAAAATAAACTTGTTAGTTTAGAAACTAAATTCAATTTTCTATAGATTCTATTCTTACATATTTTTGAAATAATATAGATAAGTTATTCAAATTTTTACGTCAAGTTTCCTAACTCTAATTTTTCTAAATTTCATCACCACTTAAAGGCTTGTTTTTTCCATGATTATCCTGCACATACCCATTACATGTCATTATCTTTTCCAAGTTTAGGTGGTGAACCCCTCATTAGATCACATTTAGTCCCTAGGATAGACCTATTGCAATATCTCTTTCTCTTTTGCATTGACATTTCTAGGGTTATCCTTGAGTGGAATATCTTTGAAAGTGAGTATGATAGCATTTGATAAACCTATGCACCATTTTCCTTTGTTCCATAATGAAACATTGTCTTATGAATTGATTTATAAGTAGTATTCATTGTGTTGCAAAGTGGTAGAGCCTACATTAACAAATGATAAACTTTATGAAGGAGGTGAAAAGATATGGAAATTTCAACAACCAAAAACCCTAAGCCTTTTGCAAACACTGAGTGAAGATATCAATCATTCATGAAAAAAAATTTCATTGAATACCTTTGATGATCAATTAGAAACTTTTTCATACTTTTTCATGAAGAAATAATAGCATGAAATAAATGACCTCTAACATCAATGACCTCTAACATCAATTAAATTTGACACCTAAAGATGAATCATGAGAAAAATGAACAAATGGCTTCAACCATGAGATGATTAAAAATGTATTTTTCTATCTTGAAGCAAAACTTTGGATGTATCAAGTCTCAATACCATGAAGTTCCATAAACCACCATAAAATGAATGAGTTTCAACATCATGAAACAACTTTGCGATACCAAGCAATTCTCTAGATTTTGCACCCATAGTACTTTTGACACTTTTGTATCAATATCAACACCTTGCAATGTGATGGAACCCTAAAAAAAATTGTGTTCCATTGCTTTGAAACTTTGTTTGGATGCCTCATTGGCCTTCTTTTGGTTCATTGTCTATATTTTTATGTTTAGGGTTTAGGGGTTATCTTGCATTTATTAAAAGAAATATTACCTTTACTCTATTTCTTATAATTTCTAGTGACCTATTGTCATGCATTCCTAGTCACATTAGTCTAAAATTATGTTGTCAAGTTTTCCCTTTTTTCCATCCCCTTTACCTAGTCTTGTTGGTCTTTCCATTGATGGGAAATACTTGCACATAAAAGTTTAAAAGGGATTTAATATTTTATCTTTGGTCTAAAGTCTTGAACCTAGAGTTTATGTTCACCATTCCCTGTTAACCTAGCTAAGGCCCACTTTTAAATTGTTAACATTTGCATGTGCATGTTTGATCTTCTAATATAGATAGTTGGATCATTTTATTTTATACTAGAAACTCTATGCTCCTCTATTATGTTTTAATATCCATTAAAATATTCCAGCGGGTTGGTAGGTGGGTGCCATGTGTCATGTTAGTTAGTGAGGCCCATTATCATGTGAAACTAGTAATCATTAAGTCTTGTGAGATCAACAATGGTGATTGATGCTGTGAGATACATCAAGGAGAAGGGACCATGTTGGTAGGAAATGTTGTAGATTCCCTTTGATGATGTGATAAAAAACCATCAAAGGAATTACATCATGTCAGTGGGAGCTATTTTGAAGTCCCTTCGACACAGCAATGATGCTTGATCAACAACTATGATCAAGCCTTTGTAATCAAATGATGCTTGCTACAAAGTCAGGTGAGACTTGATAGTGAGGAAGGTAATGTCACATCTACATGCGGCTAAATTTCATCAAAGAAATAGTGCAATCTTAGTGTGAGAGTCTCAAGAGTCTCTTCAGCATGTCGATAGGTTGGGACCAAACAACAGTTAAGGATCACTTGATCTAATGGCTAGGAGCTCATCGAATATGTTATTCACATTGCCGATGGAATATATAAGGGAAAGAAAGCATCATTTGATGGGTTCATTGCAATCCTCATCATTTAACTTATCAATCCAAGGTGGTGTCCATGGTTGTATGCAAAAGAGATTAGAGAAAACTTGTTTGACATTCTATTCTACAATCAAACTTGCATAAATCAAACCTATTCTAGAGCACACTTGCATAAAAGGAAAGTTGCATAAAATGAAGCTAATATAAGGAACACTTTCATGAATTGAAAATTCTAAACTACTTCACACTTTGTTGGAAATGAAAAACTCACTTGATTTCAAATTTACTCTAAAAATTTTGGAAACAGATTACTTGAAATGAAACTAGAAACTATCCTATTTTTTCTAGCCAAAAAAAGTTTTTCTAATCCCCCCTTGATTACTTGATTAAAATGAATTTATAGAATTAAAAGATGAGCCTCATATTTGTGAAACAAATTTCTATAAAATAGGAACATGTGTGGAGAAACAAAGGATAAGTTTTCACTCCATTTTGTTGAGTCCATCTCTTTTGGTCGTCCAAAATAATAATCCCTACTTTTCAACCCTTTAAACTACTCCAAAAAGGTGTTAGAGCATTAAAGAAGCCTTAATTTGACCTCTTTTATCATTAAAACTCTTAAATATGCTCCTATATGCTCTCAACTACTAGGTATGTGTAGGATCATCATGGAAAAAATAGGCCCCTAAGTGGCGAAAAATTTAGAAAAGTCAGATTTAGAAAACTTGACGTAAATATTTGAATAATTTATCTATATTATTTAAAAAATATGTAAGAACACAATCTATAGAAAATTGAATATAGTCCTAAACTACTAGGTTTTTTTTTTTTAAATCTATTTAGTGAAAATTTGAAATTTCAATGCAGCAGTACTTAAATTTTAGGGAAAAAATAAGTAGGTGTCTGTCTAACCACCCTAAGCACAATAAAATGATAAAAAAAAATTATAAGATTTTATATATAAGTAGAGGACTCATGTTTGGATGTGATGCATATTTTTTGTAATTTTTTTCCAAGTAAATAATTAATTATGAATTTTTTATTACAAATTTTAAAAATTATAAAAAATCGTATGTCTGACACCCTTAACTTGGCGAAAACTTAATGAAATTCATTTTTTTTAATCCTATAGTATGTAAAGCATAGAATGTGATGCATATTTCGGGTTCAAAAAATGTGATATCATTTGAAAGCTATAGATGTTTTTTCAATTAGGCTATCAATCAGGACTTTAGTCATAATTCAAATAGAAAATTAATAATAATTTATTAAACTAAAAGTAAAGCATAATTTATATTATTGGAAAGCTACAAATCTCCTTTAAAAACCCTTATTGTTTCATCAATTTTGGGTTAAAAAAGTCATTAGCCACATACCCTACATATACCCTGCTCATAAATTGGGTTGAACAACTCCCTAGATATTTCCAACTACCTCTATATTCTCTCAACTTCTTTCCAAGTCACTCCAATTTCCTTTAATACTTCCAACTATTTTCCCTTAACTACTTAACCTCTTCATAAATGTTATCATACTTAGTTCTAAAATTTTTGGAGCATGGAATCAAACAAATGAAGAAATTCTAGATATTTCAAAGCATGGAAGCAAATTTTTGGAGCATCTGACTGGTCATGTTTTCTCTCAAACCATGAACTAGGTTTTTGTAAAATTTAATGGGTTTTTTTACTTCTTATCTCCTAATTTCTTTCCAAAACTCTTAAGAACCCAGATCGTAATTTTCAAGATATGATGAAATCTTGACTACTGCAACTAAAAATCTCTTACTTTCCTCATCATGGTTAGTCTTGATAAACCTCATAATTAGGAAAAATACATGCTTTTATTTGGCTAGTAGACGAGACATTTTTTTTGTCTCATCATCTCCCCCACACCTAAAATGTTGTAGGTCTATTTGCAACTTATAATGAGCCTTAAATTTTTATTTTTTTAATAGTTGTTCTAGGTAGCTCCTAAAATATTATGATTTTATCTTAGTTTTCCATGCAACCATCATGCATGAGTTGTAGTTCACTTTCTCCATGCTACATGCAAATAATTTCTTCAGCTTTTCAGAGTTGCAACTTGATCGTTTACATTGAATACCAACTCAAATTGTTTCATCATTATTTTTCTTGCACTAACCAGTTATCCATAATTCCAAAATATCTGCTACAAATTGTAAAGAAAATTACATGCTTACAGCCTTAGAGAAGATGAAATAGCATGTGCAAAGTACTTATTTGCTAAAATAAAACCTACCCTAACCTACTCTAGTTAATGATGTAAAGAGGTTACACATAACCATTGAATGGTTCTGAAATATATCTTTCCTTTCTCAAATTATGTTTATATGCATTCAATTTTGTGAGAGAGGAGAATGAAAAGAAGATGACAATTTTTTTGAAGCTCAATGCTTCACATTCCTTTGAAGTAGAAAGCTTCTCCATTATTTATGATTCTAGCAAATGCATGGGCTAATTGGGGAGATCTTGTAATTCTTCATTTTCATGATATGTTGCATGCATTACTAGAAACAACTCCTTGTTCTTCAAATATCTGATTTGGTAGCCCTCCTTTGACTTCAAAAATATGGTTGTGTAGCCATTCTTGGACTTTATAGATCTCCAAATAAGTCTCCTTTTTTGCAAGATTTTGTAATGAAAATAAGATCTCTTCATTGCATTCTACTCCTCTTGCAAGAAATAATCCATCAATTCTTTCCTTAAAGAAATATCTTTTGCTAGGACTTCGAGTGATGGTCCCCCAACTAAGGATATTTTGAAATAGATAGGGGGTTTCTCTTTACAGATGATATTTTTTTTGGGTGGGGGGGTTAAATACAATGTAAAAATGTAAGAGATGTTCAAAGGAGTCTTGTTTATTTCATGCAAGGTTAGCCACTTATGGAACATTGTCTCTAATGTCTCCAAAAGAGGAACAATGAAAGGATAGTATATTCGCAACTTAGGGGATGCAGTGTATCACATCAAGCCAGCAAGAGGAATGTAATATGCTATGATAGATTACACTTATGAAGGACATCACACCCAATGTCATCAACAAAGTGATGGATGCATCACTCAAATGGAAATGCTACACTAGGAACCAAGAATGCAAATGAATTAATGGTAATGTATGCCCCCCACTTTAAAGGAATTGCCACAAATTGTTTGTGAGAAATTTCTTTAAAGTAGAAGAGAGGAAGGGAGATCATGAGAGCTTATTCGAAAAGCCCTATGAAAATGTTTCGATAAGCTGTGTGAGGAAGAAAAAAGGGTAATATCTCAAATGTGAGTCAATATTAAGACATGTCATCAACATCCCAAGCTTGCTCTTATATGTTCATGAAAAGTAAATGAGTAGTTGAAAGAGACAATGACAAGTAACATATAAGGGATGAGGCTATCTAACTCTTTTCCCCCCACTTAGGGCTAGACAAAGGTGAGCCTAGAATAGATAATGGTATACTAACCCTTGCTATGGATGTAAGACATGCAATAGTGAGAATGTGATCATCCTACAACTATTACATGGCAAGGAGTAGCAACTAAGTTTATTGATGTGAATAAGAAAAGGTCTTGGAAGAATCTTGTGTGACAGTATTGATGTTGAGTGAAGGAGAATAACCAAGATGATGAGTTATTTGTTGTGTGTTAAGCTCTATAGGGTTTTGCATACCTTTTTCGTGAGCACCACAACCTTTTCCACTATACACGAATTATTTCATGAATTCATATCCTTTTCCATAAAGTTGTTTTAGTGTTTTGGAATCAAGTGGTTGTTAATTGATATGTTCACTAGGGTGATTGTAGGTTTTGTGGCATTATCTAAAGTAGTTGGGGCAGATGCTTTTCTAAAAGGTTCTCAAGTTTTGCATTGAGAGGGTGGTTGGTTGTTGTTGTTTCTCATCTTTTTTGTGTGTGAATTGGTATTTGTCCATAACTGATGGTTATAGAGGTTGGTTGTTGTTCTTGTTTCTCATATTTTTTGTGTGTGAATAGCTTCAACTTGATAAATTTTATTGTTATAGACATATTTCATTATAGGATGAAGGGTTGAAGGCATTACATTCATCACATGAATCCATGGTCTGCCTAGAAGAAGGTTGTATGAAAGATCGTAAGGAATGACATGAATAGGATTTTGCAAGGAAACCAACCCAACCGTAATACGTATAGTTATTACTCCAAGTGTTTTCTTTGTTGTATTATCAAATCCTCTAATAGAGACAAAATCAAGTATGATTTGAGATCTATCAACTTTTAAGTGATCAAGGAGACTCATACTACACACATTAAGGGAAGAACCATTATCGATAAGAGTTCTCTTTATGCCTGTATGTTTGTATTGAGCAATGATCATGAAAGAATTACTTTATTTTTGCAACTCTAAAGGAGGGAGCTCATGTTGATGGAAAGAAATGTCAAGATTAGTTTTATTGGTTGGATGGATTAAAGCAGCCACATCATTCAAAGTTGTACCAATAGGAATTGCAAGTTGTTGTAAGGCTATTTGAAGGAAATTTTTGTCATGTGGTGAGGTTTGAAGTAAATCCCAAAGGGAAATTTTTGTGGGAGTATTATTAAATTGGTCAACAAGATCATACTCCTTTGTAGGTGGGTTATAATGAGCAGCATTAGGTGGGTTAGGTAAAGGTAATGATGGTGGGATTAGTCATTGTGGTTGCAGATTATTTTGAGTGTTATATGTATGAGCAATAGTATCATCGCTAGATTGTTGCAATGCATTAGAGGGATGAAGGGGATGTGAAGGTGGGTAAAGGGTAAGAATGGGTTTGGGTGAAGGTTTATGTGAACGAGGATAAAGGGTGAGTTGAGGTTGAATATTTTTAACATCCCTTATCAAGTGATATTTTGCATTGTCTTTGAAGGGGATATTATCTTTGTCTTGGATCATAATATCCTCCCTAGAAGGAGAGTACCTAGGAGTACAACAAATCAGATTTTTGTGAAAATTAAGTTTTTTTTCATCCAAAATAATTGCATCGCCTCTAAGGAAGGTATTAATGGGTGAATGTGTTTGACTATTGATAGTGGAGAGATTAGGAAAAGATTGTATTTGATTGTTGGTTGTTTCTAAAGTTGCATTCTCTTGTTCTATATTGTTTACCATACTAGGAGAGCTTGTAATATGTTCATCTAAGGGTGATATTTTCAAAGTAGCTTCATCACAAGTATGAGGAGCATCAATGATTGAATTGTTTTTCTCAATAAAGTTGTTCATGGGTGAAAGGGGACAACTAATATTCTCATGATTCTCATTAGTTATGTTTTCTATAAAAGTATCTTCATCACAACTAGGAGAGATACTAGGAGAGTAAAAAATGTGATTATCATGATCATTTATGACTTCATAGCTTTGTTCTTGAATATCTTCCAAAATAGGATAGGTAGGGGGAGGATCATAAAGAGGAGTGACATATGTCTTAAAGATTTGATCATTTAATTTCAACATTTCTCCTCACAACTAATGTGATTGTCATTATTGCTCGTAAAAATAGTCTCACAAATAGGGGAGGTTTGGGGAGATGAATGGAGACTAGGTAAAGTGTTGACAATGCATTCATCATGTGTTAATAGTCTATCTTCCCAATGGGAATAAGGAGAAGGAAAAACAAGACCATCATGATGATCAATGAGTGTACCCTTTTTCATCAAGATACCTTAATTACTAAAAGGAGAGATATCAAGGGAAGAACAATTATGAGCATCATTGTTATCTATCTTTGTATTCCTTTCTAACACATCATCCTCACAAATAGGAAAGATAGGAAAGAGTGTAAGTTCAATAAAATCATTAATATGTTCCTTTTCTTGTGCATGTTTATGAACTAAATTTTTATTTGTGAATTTGGAAAACAATGAAACTAACATTGTGAAAGAACAATTGATACTAATGTAAAATGCAAAATAAAAAGCTAAAAATGCACTTTAAAAAGAACAATTGACTGATTATGCTCTGGAATAATATGAGAAGGAAAATGTGAAAGTTGAACTATGAATGAAATGAGCTAATTTAGGCTAGTTTTGATGGAATGCATGATACAAAAATGCAGCTAACTTATATATATAGTTTAAAGTACAAAATAGAAGCCTAGAAATAATGTTCTGAATTCTGTAAAATGTTGTTTTCGGAGTCAAAAGGGACTGATTCACCCAAGGTGGTGAATGAATCCCAGTATGGACCTTTTTCAAAATTTCAAAAATTTGAACTTGATTTTTATGAATTGTGAGTGCCAAGATGTAGACCTAAGTGAAAATTTAGAATTGTAGTAAATCTAAATGAATTTAGATGTTAGAAATGCAACCTAAATGCACTTTTTGTAAATGTTAACACCTAGCATCCAAATGAATGAGGAAGATCCTAATGAAAACTAGATCTATGATGATGGACTCCAAATCAGAAAAGGGAAGTATTCAAAAGTCAAGTTCACCAAAATGCAACAAAGGATTTTGGCACTCAAATCCTTCTTAGCTCCTCCTAGGCTCTTTGACCTAGAAGGAGAGAGAAAATTGGGCCAAAATGTACAACGCTAACACTCAAGACTACATGATGAAAAATAGAATGTGGAGTGTGTGAATGTGTCTTAATGCTAGAATCTTAATGGAAATGTAGACAAAATAATGTAAAATAATCTAGTGTAAGATGCTGGGAAAAAAAGTGTTGAATGTAAATATGAACTAGAAACTTGAACAAATGGAAACAAAAATGAATGAGACTGAACAGAGTGCACCTAGAGGTAGAATGATGTCACTGAAATATTTTTGAATGTCTCAAAAATCTATGTTAATAGCCACTAGGACAGATTCGCCATGCATGGCGAATTAGTCCTAGTTCTAGTGAAATCTTTTAGAAACCTGTTTCTGACTGTTGGGAGCTGAAATATGAGAAAAAAAATTCAATCTAATAGAAGGACTCATTCACCATGGGTGGTGAATTATTCCACCTAAAGGAATCTACAAAATCAGGAGTTGATTCTATGGAGTTAGATCTGCACTTCTGCTCTCTACAGGTGTCTGCTTATGAAACTATCAGATTGGGGTTTGAAAGTGACTTTTTGTTGATGTTTTGACTTGAATGATGGAGAGATGAACTGAGTTAATTTTAAATACAATATTCAATGATTCCTAAGCCTCTAAGAGTCATAAATATGAAAATAAACAAGACAGGAGAGAGATATGCTAAAGGTTAGGGCATGGGGGTTTGCCTTGGTCAAACCTTGTTTAGGTAATTAAACCAAAGTGATGAAATAAAGTAATGAAACATGAAAAAATGGAGATGATTACCTTTTCATGATGATTTTATATTAAAGTTCTGCAAAATAACATGAAGATTCATCCCTTGAATGCTTTAGAAAGCTAACTTGATGACTTCTAATGAAGAAACCCTAGCTTACTTGACCTGGTTGAGAAGATCGAAGATGGATTAATGATGAGAGATGTAAAAATGAGTTGTTTTCTATTGTTGTATCTCAAATGAGGATAAAAAAAACTTATTTATAGAAAATTGTGCCTTAGTACCCCATAATACCTCATCATAGGCCGACATGAAGCAAAATTAGTTCAAATTCCACTTTATTTCCTATGCAAAGGTCAAAATGGGGCCAGATAGGACTCATTCATGATACATGGTGAATGGGTCCCATAGGGATCATTCTGACACCTAAGAAGCCAAGGACTTAGGAAATAACATCTAAAATGCCATCTTGTTAGGTATTTGATCAATTAAGGCCTCAAGATGCACAATTTGGGTTAATAGAGACCTATTAATAATGATGTAAATATTAAATAGGACTTGGGACACATAAATCAATGTGAAAGTGTGATTAAATACAATTTACAACACTAAAATTAGGTCCACATAGCGTAGAAGGGCACAAAAACCAATGTGAATGTGTAAATAACACTACAACACTAGTTTAGAGTTAAATTTGCATTAAGAACCTTCTAGATTGATGTAATAATGTTATTAAACACATTTTATAATGTTGAATTAGGGAGAAATAAGGTAACTAAGTCTAGAAAAGTGTGAAATTAGTTTACAAGATGTTGTTAGAAGCATTTTGTTTGATTTGTAAGGGTCCAAGACCTAGTGTGGATGCATAAAATTCCTCAAAACACTAGATTAATACCTCATTATGTCCATTTTATTTTTAATTAATCCCACGTCAAGCAAAGGGGCCTTTTTTCTACGTCGCTTACAAAGACATTCAAGGGTTGAATCTTCATGTTTTTATATAGAACTTCAAGATCAATCATCATGTCAAGGTATTAATCCCTTCATTTCATGTTCATTCTTCATATTTCTTCATTTGGTTTAATCACCTAAAAGGGGTTTGACCAAGGCAAAGCCCCATGTCCTAACACTCAACATTTTTATTTCTCTTCTTGTTTGTTTATAGATTTAGGCATATTGGAAGCTTTGAAATCATTAATAATATAGATGAAGTTTTTTTAAGTCTTCCCTTCATTTTCTAAGGAAAAATATCAACAAAAAGTGACTTTTAGGCTCAGAAATCAAACTTTCGGAGGACACCAGCCAGGAACTAGAGAGAAAATCAAAGACTTCAATTTCCACTTTTGGATTTTTAGAAATTAAAAAGTAGACTCATTCACCAGGGGTAGTGACTAAGTCCCACTTCGAGGCTTAATTTTGGTTTTCTACAGTTTTGGATACTGATTTGTCTAAAACGGGCTCTAGAATAGTTTCCTAGATCTGGGACTAATTCGCCCAGAATGGAAAATGATTCCCACCAGGCCTAAAATTTAGAATCAATAGCATTCCAGATATCATTTCTAATTTTCATCAAGATCTTAGGTGCACGCTTTCAATTTCATCCATTTTTGTTACAATTTACATTCATTTCTAGGTATTTTTGCATATCATAATGTGTTTTCAAACGCTTCATATCTCTTAAGTTTTGCATAAATAATATATCAATTTTATCAGTTTACTACACTTGGATCATTTCATTTAGGCATAATTCCATCATACATACATTAATTTGAGTGAACCACCTAGATTTTGGTGTGGGATCAATCTCTTTCCTTAAGGTGAAAGACCCTAATTGAGCAAAAGAGACATAGAATTTCACACACATAAAATCTATGGTTCAGTATGAATTTGTTATCCATTTATATTCATATTCGTATTGAATTTTTTTCTTGAGTTAAGTCACTAGTTTGGGTTTTGTATAAATGATGCATTTTCGTGATCATTTAGTAGAAAATCAAATTCAATTATCAAATTTCGATTTCAATTGAGGATCTATTTTTGGAAGTGCAATGCACTTCCATATTCTAATACTCTAAATGTTGAATTTTTTGAAGGATTAGGTACCCTTTTTAAATATTCCATTTATTAAGCAATTACATGAGAATTCATCTGCTATTCGTAATGTACATGGTCTTTTGGCTGCATAAATTCATAGGTACATTGTGTGGGATTATCATTATAGGTTTTGTAGAGCTTGAAGTACAATAGAGAAAAGTGTAGAATCCATATCTTGTTCGTTGGCCACTAATATTTAAGTTCTTAAGCATAAGGACTAGCTATTCTTTAGAGGATTTTCAATATTCAGCTGAAAAAAAACACCAACAAATTGGTGACTCTACTGAGGATAGCTTGAGTATTATCCATTTGGAAAGAGTCAATAAGTTTGTTGATCTAAATATTTGGTTCAAGTATTGAATAACTTGACACCTAGAGAGATAAATTGTTGTATAAGACTTGAAAGTTTCATGATTTATGGTGCTATGTTGGTGAAAAGAAATCAGAATGAAATTTGATCATTGAAGATGTTTCAATTGTTGAATATTTTGTCCTGCATTAAGAGAGGTGGAAACTTTGTTAGAAGAACCTGAGGAAGATGTAAAGAATATTTCAAACCTATAAATATTTCCATTCAAGAAAGAAAATTTGCAAAAGCTACAACATATCCAAGTATTTTTTGGTTTTCAATAAAAATAATCTTATGCATGAAACCATGTTTGATTTTTTTAGAAAAACTTATGTTCCCTTATTCAATGAGTGTTAGCACCAATAGAAAGGGAGTTAAGAAAGCTAAGAGTAAATGGTTCTAAGTAGGATGAACATGAATCACAAAAATATTTTTATAACAATTGTTATTATGATTTTCTTTCTACTTTTTTAAATCCTACAATTCAACAACAACCATAGTTCTAGCTATGTCCTTAGAGAATTCCTTTCTCCATGGAAATATATAGACCATTAAATGTTAATGATATTCATGGTTTTCAAAACCTTATTCCTAATGATGTTAGGGAACACTTTCCAAGGTTCAAAGGGAAATTTTAGAATCAACATCTCATCATCTATAGGATTTTTCTGGTTTGGTGGGAGTTTTCTTATTTTGTGGGACAACTTAACATTCAACTCACAAAACCTAGTAATGCAAGCTAAATGGTGAGTGCAAATAATGAAATCAAGTAAGAAAAAGTTAGGATGTGTGTATCTAGGAAGTCTGGAAATGTGATGAAAATTCTAGAAATGGCAAAATGCTATCAAAATATGAGATCTTTAGATGTCAAAACAAAATCTAAAAGAATCTCTGCAAAATACCCATAGGAGAACTAAGACACCCTTACTATTGTCTTAGTCACAATTTCAGTTTTTGCAATCTCAAAACATGATCCCAAGGTCCATGGTATGCACTTCCTTCTTCTCAAATCCTAGGTCCTAAAACTTCTAGATCTGGTATGTAGATGACTTTCCCTAAAGATGACCACTTTGTAATGCAACTTTGCAACTTTTCACTCCAAATGATCCTCAACCTAAATCTGCAAACACAAACACACAAGAGAGGGAAAACTTGTTGATTGTTAGAAAATGGGGATTTACCTTAGTCAAACTACTCGTTGGTAATTAAACCTTAGAATCAAATTAAATAATGAAGGGAAATGATGAATGAACAAAGTGCTTTGTTGCAACTCACCAAACCCTTATTATGAAATCTACAAACTTGTGTGAAGTGGCTAGCTTGAATGTAGATCTTGAATTGAAGGAATGCTTGTTGGATCTTGACTTGAATTGTTTTCTTGAATTGAAACCCTACATCACAAATGCTAGCTCAAAAATACACATGATGCAAGAATATCTTTTATATGATGCTAGAATCTTGATGATGGCTCTAAATGTTTGATGAATTTCTCTTGAATGCTCTTGCAAACTCAATTATGATATTGGGAATGCTCATTCAACTTGCTCAGTAAGAAATGAGTGAAAGAACCTTCTATTTATACTTATACATGCTTAATATCCTAAAATTACACCACAACAAGCTGGCACATGAATTCATTAATTAAGGCAAGCTAAATCTTGCCAAGATTTGAAATTAAATCCTGAAAATAGCTTATGGAGGACTAAGATGGCCTAGGTGGTATCTTAGTCTTGTGGCTTGAAGCTCAGGGCACTTACTCCAAAAAGGGGCCCATTTAAGGTGCATTTTCAATCAGGGTCCCAATACCTTTGGAGGAAAAATAAGTACTAGGTGGTGTGTTATTCCTAGTTCAAAAATCAAGGACACATACCTAGAATCATTAAATTATCATTTGTCCTTTGATGTTTGTTAGGATTATCCATAAAAATATATAATTTATTAGGCTTATGGATGCAAAATAGGACCAATTAAAACATAAATAAGGATAAACAAAGCAAGGTGGTACCAAAAAAGTGTGAAAATGAAAGGGAATGCATTTTCCTACACTACATATACAAAAAATCCTTCAAATTAATACCATAATTAATGTATGTATTGAACCATCATGTGACATTGATATTTACTATCACATTTATCCTTCTTAATAATAAATTATATCTTATTGTGTTGCTCCCAAATTGTGGCTTTTCTAGCTGTTTATGGGCACCCATTGTAATTGATGTTGGTACAATCATATGTATAACTATACTTTATCAATGGTGGAAACACAATAGTATCTAGCATGTTTGTGCTTTCCAATGCACATTAGTATCTAGTATCTTGAGAATTCCCAATTCCCCCTTCTATTCCCTAAAATTACACATAGCATGTATGCTAATATTTTAAGGGATGTCATATCACATACTAATTTCCATACATCCACACATCAGAAACTTGTGATATTTTAATTATTGATTCCCCCCCTCTATGATGCTATTATTCATAATTCTATTTAAGGAATTATCAACTCATCCATCATGATGTTATATATTTATGCACTCCCTAAAGCATGATTCTTAAGCTATGATGTTAACCATTTATGCATTATTGAAAGACACGTAACATAATGTAGCTTTCTATCCCATGATTTTTTTATCATTTTATATGGACACCTAACATAATAGAACTTGCTAGCCACTAGATCTATATATCTCATGAGTAAAAAATAATGATAACTTTTTAGCCTTAGGAGATTTTTTATTTATTAGTTTCTAGGGAAACCTAACATAAAAAAAACTTTCTATCTAGTAGATCTATTTATCTCATGAGTAATATAAAATAACACAACTTGATAATCTAATTGGGCATATGATTTGTTACTTTAAATGGGCACCTAACATAACTAAACTTGTTAGCCAATAGATCTATGTATCATACTATTAAAATAGTGTAAGACAACTTTCTAACCTTATGATACCTATCATTTATAATTTTATATGGAAACCTATCATAACATAGATTACTATCTCAAACATAGTGAAAAGGAACGCTGGGTCCTAAATATAAACAACCTAGGATATAAAGGTGGCCTTTTCAAAATTTTATTAGAATATAGATCACGAGTTGAAAAGATTAACTTTCAACCTCAATGGTGAGACAATGATATATTGATCTAAATACAAATGGGTGGTTGGAATGGATTGGAAATATTTTAGAGTGATTAGCTTAATAATCCTATATGCACTAATATTAAAAATGCAAGATCTTGGAAAATGATAGAAGAAAACAACAGTTTACAAGTGGATTGAGGAAGTTTAGAAGAATAAAAACCTACTGAGAAAAAATAAGTTTTGATGTTCGTACAAGATAATATTCTTTGAGTAGTGAATGGTTCTTTTTACAGGGGTCCAGCTCAAATTTTTGGGTCCTCTCATGTTGGATCTAATATTTTTCCATCTATAAATTTATTGAAATATCAAAAGTGAATTATGCAACTTACTTTTTCTGTCTTGACAACTTTGATGACAAAAAAATACAACAATGAAAAATAGATCAACCTCTCTTTAATCATCTTTAGACCTATAGCATGTAAATTCACAAAGACAGAAATAGTTGTGCCATATAGGGGTTTACCTCAGTTAAACCCTATGAATAGTGGTCCCACTTTCACTATGGGAAGATGTTAATGAAGAAAACCTTAATGGAAATAGAGTGAAATGATTAATGAAAACACTAGCTGCAACTCATCACCATTCAATGCATTCCCTAAAGGATTGAATAAAAACACATCACTTCAAGGATCTTGGATATTAATTAATAGACTTACTTGAATGCTTAGATGGTTAAATGATTGAAGATGTACAACACTTGTTAGCCTTAAACCTGAACACACATAAAATTTTACATGATGTTAGGTTGTTGATTGCTACTACAAATAACTAATAATGATGTACTCTTGAATTCTCTTGACAATAATATGTCCTCTTGAATTTCTCTTAGAAAATCACTTGAATTTCAAATAATAAAAAGACTATATATTTGTAGGTGTTTAACTAGTTTCTCAAAACTTATATTCTAAAAGCTAACACTTCCAATTTGAATTTTGATCATTAAAATGATGCGAAAAAAAATATTTTAGTGTAGGTCCTAGCTCATAAAGGTGATCCATTTATCTTTGGGTGAATGTGTCCTGGCCCAAATTTCTAGGACACATATGATCCAAGAAAATTTAATAATTAAATGCATTTATTTGATGTTGGTTCCCCTTTTAGAAAATGAAAATAATTTGGCTTTGGAATGCATAATTTGGTAAATTAGAAGCTTAATTAAGTCCCATAAATTAGGGGGACAAAACATAATGTGGAATTGTAAAGGTACACAATTTTCTACATACTTTTAGCCCCCACTTTAGTGAGAGTATGAAATTATTCTTATACTCACACTAAAGTACATAAATAAGTGTTAGGAGGGATCCAATTGTACAACTAGTTAAGAGATCAAATGATAAAGGATCTAAGGGTAGAGGAGTCAAGTCCCCAGGTTCCAAGATCCTATGAAGAACCAAAAAAAGCACAAAGGAACTCACACATATATATGGTATGCAAAAACAAGACAAGATACACAAAAATATAATTCCAAAATAAATGAAAATGGTATGGAATAGAAAGTTGTATTATGCTAGGAACCATACAAGAAGGTTTTCATAATTCATGCAATAGAAAAATCTAATATTTTCTAGGTTTTCATAACTCATACAAGAAGGTTTTCATAAATCATCATCAAAGCTTGCAAGGTTTCTCAATAAGTGACAGGAATTACACTACCTTCTAGCCCATGTAACTATCTTTTCTTACTAATTTAGATGGATGGGCGTGCGGGGAATGGTCCTGATGAGAACATGTGTTATAGTTTTTATCATTAATCTTTATCCAAACTATGTTTGTCAACCTTCTAGAGATACTAGTCCCACCATCTGATAGTAACACATGGCCATCTCCTGCTATCTGATGTGTTTAAAATATCATGAAATGAACCAACAAAAGTGCACGGGGGAGTGGTCAATATGTGGCCATTTCTTCAAATCCAAAACCGTGGATCTTCATTGAATTGCACCAGCTACCTTCACCAAAGAGACTTGGCCCACCTATATTCCAAACATGTGGTTGAAGCCCATCAGCTCGTGTGAATAAAATAAGAAGGAATAAATCAACATGGGTGCATGGGGAATGATTGGCATAAACTTCTAACTATCAAACAACCATCATGAGATCCTAATTCTGCACATGCTGCAAAATTTAATCTTAAAAGGGGACCATTACTAGGTAGATGGGAACTTGACCCATAAAGGATGAAGTCTAAGTATTTAAATCTTTATAAAATTAAGCCATGACCATAGGAAAATTTAATACTGAGGACTAAGATGACTAGAAAACCTAAAAAATCAAGGGATCGATATAACAATGAATTTGATCGCATAAGTGATATGTTAAACAACCAACAACTAGGAATATAAGGTCAAAACAATAATGTAACAACCAAGAGTTTTTTAGAGCTTGTAGGCCAATTTTGAAGGGTTCTAAATCGTAGGACCCTAAAACATTTATAAGGAACACAACCCTAAGCCAAAAACAAGGGTCTAAGCTCAATTTCGCACAATTATAGAATGGAACCAATAATTTTTTTAGGGATTCCATCAGAAGCTATAATACAGCAAAGAAAAACTAAAAGTATGCAACAAATAAGTTTTTAAAAACATATTTCAGGAAAAGGAAAAGGTTGAGAAAGAACTAGAAGAACTAAATGAGAAGATCATTAAGAATGACATGTACTAAGAGGAATTTTTGAAAGAGAAATTTCTCAAGCAGATGCATTAATAGAGGTATTAAAAAATGAAGAGATATTCTAGAAAGATAAGGAAAGGGAAACATTGTTAAAGGAATGAGATATCAATACTAAATTATTTCATGTCACTATAATAAAAAATGAATATGACTGAAAAGGTAGAGCATTTAATAGGATTGAAGCAGTAAAAAATGAATATGATTGAATATGGTTAAAGAAAATATCATTTAATTAGATTGAAGAAATAAGAAATGAATATGGGGTACCCCTTAAGAAACAGGTAGAGATTGAGGAGGCAATGATGTCCTACTTCAAAAAAATATTGGGAGTTGAAAAGTATATGGGAGCCTATGGGAGAGAAATCATGCTAGATTGTATTCCAAGAATAGTCACAGAGGTGGATAATAAAATGTTAGTTATCCTAGTATCAATGGAATAAGTGCAAGATGCAACATTCCAATTGAACCCCGGAAAGGCCACAGGGTTGGATGGTTTCCCTACAATTTTTTTCCAAAAATTTTGACCCTTCATTAGAGATGACATATGGAAAATGGTAGAGGACTTTGGGACAAAGAAAAAAGTTGTCATAGATATGAATAATACCATAATCTCCTATAATACTATCAAATAGAGGAGAAAAGTGGTTTTTTTCTAGGATGAGAAATAGTGGATAGCATAATAATAACAAATGAAGTGGCACACATGATGGCAAGTGATTAAATCCAAGGAATGATGATCAGGCTAGACATAAGAAAACCTTATGATAAAGTAAGATGGGCTTTCTAATGGAGGTCCTACATATATTTGGTTTCAATATTGATTGGATAAAGATGATTCAACAATGCATATCCATAGTTAGGTACTCAACCATTGTAAATGGATTGGTATGTGGTTTCTTTCTAGCCACCAATGGTATGAGCCAAAGGGACCCCATATCCCCAATTCTATTCATAATAATGGTAGAAGTGTTGGGGAGAACTATTAAGGTAAAGCAAGAAAGAAATCTTTGGAAAGGGATATACCCAACTCAAGTGTGCTACTCTACCAAACATACACAATTTGTAGATGATATTGTCCTTCTTGGTGAAGAAAACCTAAACGAGGCTGAGGTAATTAAGGAAACACTTGAAGAATACACCAAAATATTAGAACAACCAATTAATAGGAAAAAATCCTCAATTATCTTCTTCAATTTACAAAGAATGTACTGCAAAATAAAATTGCAAATTTCTTGGTATTTTCTATTAACACACTCCTATCCAAGCATCTAGGGGCACTCTTAATCATAGTACAACGTGGATCACAACATTCGGAAGAGATTCTGGGAAATTGTGGGTACAACGTTGTGGCTTGGAAAAACAAGTGGCTATCTCTAGCTGGTAAAATTTTAATGATAAAATCAGTAATAGTTGATATTCCAATTTACAAAATGTCATGCTTTCAAATTACACATAAGGCTAAATCAAGTCTTGAAAGATTCATGAAAAAAATTCTTTACGAAGGGGTCAAAGAGGAAAAAACATACCATTCCTACATTGGGACAAGGCATGCCTAGAAAAGCAAGATGGAGATGTAGGACTAAGAAAAAATGAAGGAACAAAACATGGCCCTAGGAGCCAAACTATCATGGAAAATGTATAGGAACCCAAAAAATCCATGCTGGAAGATCTTCGAGCAGAAATACCTATATTTTTTAAATCCTCAAAGAATATTGACCCAAGAAAATACTACATGAGGTTTAGTTATATGGAAATTCTTTGGGAAATAAAAATGATCATTACAAAACACTTGACATGGAAGGTCAACGATAGAAGACAAACAGACTTTTGGAGAGATTCCTTGAAGGGACACAATCCGTTGGAAGAACTGGATGGAATTAAGGAGCATATTAAAGCATTGCAAGAGCAATATGGGGAGAAAGTAAGAGACTATATCAATAATACCCCCTAGGATTGGAAATCTGAGGGAATGGATTCAGATTGAAGCAATGCCAATTCTGGACAACACTGAAGCGACACTAAAAGAGGAATTGAATAAAAGAAGAATTATTATCATAGAGGAAGAAGACATGACTATATGGTGTGGAGCTAAGTTGGGAGAATATAATATTAGGCTTAGATACTAGGTTCAAACAATAGCAAGAAATAATGATTTATAGCCAACTAAGCTATATTGGCACTGATGGAACCCTCAATTTTTTTTTCCTTGTTCCATGTTAAAACCCTTATTCCATTTGGATATAGGGTTGCTATCTAAAAAATCTTATAGTGTTCTATTGTGAAATTGACTCCCTATTACCTGTTTCTAGTTATTTTAATGCTTCTTTAGTCATTCATTATCACCTAGTAACTAGTCCTTCTAGCCTAGGTCAGGACCTTTCTAATTTATGAAATTGAGTAAGGATCTTTGGTCCCTTACATCCTTTTCATTTTGTAACTTAGAAGCTTTTGAGTAAATTATTATCCTAGAGAGTCCCTTTCATTAAGAAGGACTAATGAGGAGGTGCTTAAAAGTTTCACTTAAATCTTGATAGTCCTCATAGTTACTTTATTCATTAGTTTACACCTTGAATTAGCTATGAGAAAAAATTGTAATAGCGATGAGAAATACTTATATCTTTATGTTCTTATCACTCATTGTGGATGGCCATGAAAAGATAAACTTGGAATAGCAATGACCGATGTGATGTGATTTTTTGTATATCACTTGATTACAGATATGTTTTAAATGTAAAGTCTCACATTAGCAATACATGATGGACATTACCAAAGTTGTAAATCTTCTCATCACTAATTACTTACAAAATACATGAGGAGAATGAGTGATGAACAAAGGCCTTATGTTATAACTTCATGACTCTTCGTGGATTTGTTTTAGAGCTTGAGTTCTAAATTGGTGATAAGTGATGGATATTCTATGAAGTATTTTTCTTTCACTAATGTGATATGATCATATGAGCAATTTATTTCATGATATTTGTTTTATACAGATTGTACATGTCCAATTGTGGTGCCATCACAACATCTCCTGTCATAGATAGAAGCCTCGGTACAAGATTTGAATTAGCGATGCATGATGGGAAGATAATTGTGACTAATCATCAGATAATTGAACAAGGGTTAAAAACCATCATGAGGATGTCTAAATCACTAATAGAGTGGGGAAAAGACAAAGTAGATCAGCCACAAGTGATGGTCACTACATGGAATGGGCTATGTGGAAAAATCTTGAAGATTTAGCATAAAGTAAAGGGAAAGTAGTGAGAAGACTGAGGAACCATTGATAAAGTTTTAAAGAAGGATAATCCAATGGACTAAGAAAAACCACATAAATACTTTCATCAAAATTTAGGATCAGCAATGAAGCAATGAAGTGTATAAAGAAAGTTTCCCTCTAAGAAAAACTAGTCTTTTGTACTTCATCAATATTAATAAAAGCACAGATTAGGTTGGTGATACATGTTGATTCGTAGATAACAACACTTGTGCTAGCATTGTTGTTTTCTATGAGCTTGATTTGCTAAGGACATAAAAAACAAGGCTCATATCACCATAGATGAAGTTTTAAGTGCTTTAAAAGCAATGACTTAGATTCAACATTGACCTCTAAGTTAGCAACTTGCTCACGTAAGGAGATTTTGAGTCATTAATCTTGCATGCTTCAAATTACCTATTTAATGCAAATTACTTGATTGATCCTCCTTGTCATAATTCATTTTGCAATGAATGAGGATCGAAGGCTAATAAAGAAGTGTGTGGGAATTGAATTCTCCTAAGAAGTGTGTAGTAATTCTAGGCAAGTAGGTCTGTCATGATGATTTAAGAGTCTGAGGAGTTGAATTTGTTTGAGCTTAAGGGAGATCTTGAGAATAAAAGAGGAATACATGGAGCTCTCGATATGCCAAAAGGAAGATCGGATTCAAGAAATTCAAGAAGTATAGTACCAACAAAAATTACCATCCCAAAGAGCAGATAGTTTTAGAATAATTAGTCAAACATAGAGAGAAAAGCATGGTGAAATATAAAAAGAAGGCAAGGATAGAGAGTGAGAATTGTAAGGCATATCCAAAGGAATGCAATTATCCATGTTAGGTTTCTAATAAACCTTCAGAAAGTGAAGGTGACACTGAACTAGATGGTGATTATTATCCCCTCTCCTCGGTACTATTGAGGAATTCTAACAAAGAGGTGGTGACAATTTCTCCAGTCCCACCATGAGAAAAACATGGGTGAATATCCTCTGAGATCAATGACTCAAAGTGATGAGTGCACCCTATTTTTGGTTTTGATGAAACCATGCCCTTTCTGTTAGGATTTTCCTATTCAACACTCATGTTATTTATCATTTCATGTGCTGAGGTGGAATGTTTTTGAGATGGTATGTAGGAGAAGTTCCAGACTAGCTAACCTTGGTGGCATGTATATTGTATCTGAACAATATACAAGTTTGTGTTGGAGCTACTACTGGAGAATCTTCTTTGGTCAATAAGGATGAGGATTCAACATGGTTACAATAAACTCTACCTTTCTAGGAGCTAGTGTGTCTTCATTCAAGGAATGTGGAAGGCAGTCTTTTACTCTTCCATTTTCCTCAAATGATTGCATGCAATAAAATAGGAATATCTCAAATTCTCATACAAATGAAATGAAATGTAAATGTAAGTAAGCCTAGTGCTTTTTGCTCCCTTATCCTATAAAAGGGATTTCAAGGCTTATAACAGATGTCAAATTCTAAAGTCTTAATAGGGTTCTCAGTAAAAGCTAAGTTCAGAAAAGGAAATTAGAATAGAGTATTGAAGTAGGCCAGTAGTTTTTCTTGTATAATAATTCATGTATGCAATGATCTTAAATGAGTTGTATAAAAATTACTGATATCGAAACAAATATCAGTCAATAATCCGATACTCTCTTATGTATGTTCATTATGGAGATATGAATGAGAAATAATACTGGTGTTATCATTTATCTTCAAATATTTCATTTGAATGTATTACTCTATTTTCAGCTTTAATTCATGGAATTAATTAAAATTCTTGAATAGGGTTATAAAATTTGTAAGGAATGGCTTAGGATTGCTAAGAAGTGAATGTTTCTTGCACAATGAGTTTTCGTAAATGCAAAGCAATACAAAAAATAGTCTATTTCTTTGTTGAATGAGTAATTTGTAAATTAATAATCCTCTTGTGTACTTTATGAGCCACTGCTCGAATTGATGAGGCACTAGTCATTTTCTTAGCAAATATTGCATAGTATGAACAAATAATGTTCCTGGACATAGACTTATGAGAAGACAATACTCAAATTTAAAAAAAAAACTCTCTAAGGGTAGTAGAGGTGGAATTAACCCCAAGTCCTAGTAGATAGCTAATCCTTCATTTGAAAATATACAAAATATTTAGTGAAATTGGTTTTATCTACCATAAATAGGAATTAATCTATGTATAAATGTGTTACTAATTGATTATATTGCACGAAAATGAAATTTGGATTACCCTCCTAGGTTTCAAAGAGCCTAAAGTGAAGAAGTACAAACTTTAAAATCATGTGCTTGTTGTGTTGGCCACTAACCTAACAGTTCTTAATCATAGGAGTTGGATAATTTTTAGAGGATTGTTCAATTCTACTAGAAAAATCACCAACAGAAAATCGTGACTCCACTAGGGAGACTATGAATCTCTAGTGGTAGACTATCAGAGTCAAGAAACTAGTGAATCCAAACATCTAGTTCACATACTGAGGAATTTCCAAACCTGGAAATGTTTCTGTTGAGAGAGTTTCAAAGGATGTAGGTGTGACTCTCTTATGGGAAAATACCCAAAAGAACATTCATCCTTGAAAGATCTTCATATTGCTTGAAGTTCAATCCTCTAAAAAGAGGTGACGACTCTATTATGAACCTAATGAAGATGTGAAGAATTTTTTAGATCTACAAACATTTCTAATAAAGAAGGAGAACCCTTTGCTGCAAAATATCTAAGTATTCTTCAGTTTTTGGTTTTCAAGAAAGGAAAATATGTATATGAAAACCATAGTTGTAAGTCTTGTAAAAATTTGATTCCCTATTGAGTGATTAAGCACTAAGGAAGGGAAATAGTAATGATAGGCTTACATACTTCTGTATTAATAAATGGCATATTTATTTATAAAGTTATGTATGAAATGTTCTCGAAGAAATTCATTTAGAATATCTTAAGCAAGTAGAGATAATATTTTCATTGTAAGAGCTTAAGATCTAGTTGTTAAGAAGTTTGAGTTTCCCAGTGTAATTGCATAATATATAAGAAGGTTTATAGAGGTTTAACAAAATGTATCATCAACCTATGCATCTCTATGTGGACCCAAATGTAACAATACATAGTGCTCAGGCCTTGTCATGTAATAAAAGAAGCTTCAACATCAAAAGGTACATGGCCATAAATTTTGATGGTATTTCTAGTTAGGTACACAAATATTATTCCATCTGAAATCATAAATGAGCTACCAAAGTTTAGTGGTATAAAGAGTGAAACAGTAAGTAAGCATTTACAAGAATTCAACAATTTAATGGATGACTATGAGATAGATCATGAGGGTGTTATCATGAGGCTATTTGTTCAGTCTCTAAAAGGAGATGCAAGAGATTGGTTCTCTGATTTACCAGTATTCTCTTTCTATTCTTGGAAATAGTTCAAAGAAGTGTCTGTAAAATAGTTTAGAAAAAGGATCAGTGTTGTCTATTTGCTAAATAAATCTATGAACATTGAGAAAGAAGATGATGAGCTAGTCCCAACATTTAATTGAATATTTTGATAAAACAGTAAGGGATATTCCTGATGTTTTGTATCTAAGTGATGCAGTATGTTTGGTTGTTTATTTGGGAGATTTTGATTAAAAAATGAGCTATCTACTGAGAGATAAAGATCCCAAAACCTTACATCAGGCCTATGGGATAGTCATGAATATTGAAATATGGGATGCAAAGGAATCACTTGGATACAAGTGTTTACTACCATAGAACACCAAATGTTGATGAATGGTGCAAACCAGAAGTCAAAAATGAATTTAAGATAATTTGCACTCCTATTGTGTCAGCATGCACAACATTTTGTATTACTGATCTCTTAAATATCCAAACACATCATCAAGAAACCATTATGTTTTCAAATTGCAATGATAATAATTTTCTTGCTTTGTATGAGTCAAGTAGTGAGATATCACATGAAGAAGAAGATAGTAGAGAAAAAGGTTGAAAATATATACCTCAATGAGGTAAATGAGAGTATGGTTTAAATACTATTGAAAATTCCATTACTTATGCTCTTATGGATGAGATGAGATTAAGCATTCATTCTAGTAAATCTGAACATAGTTGCAAAATTGAGGAATCTTCTTGTTGTAGTAATGATGATGGTGTTGAGTATGGTCAAATCTCTATTGAATAAGATTTTCCTCATGAAGAAGAGACATAATCATTTATTGTAGATGATAAATGTGTTGATAATGTTGTAAGTGCATTTGAAAATGTATTTGTATGTTCTTCTAATGATTACAATGATTTTGGATTTATAATGACTTGGAGGAATTAGACATCCATGTTGAGAAAATTGAGGATCTTATTTTAAGTATGAATGTAATGGAAAATACATTGTATGATGAGCCTCCATCTTCATCATAGATGAAGAATAATGATCTCTACGAGTGTAGAGATAATCCACTCTTTGCTAAGGATTTTGATGATGCATCTGATACAGGGTCAGAATGTGTTCTTAACATACAAAGAAACACATAGATGTGCTCCTTAAGGGCATTGCTTATGAATTTATTACATTTGATGTAGGTGTTGCAGATAAGGTTAAGTATAAAGATGCCAACTTTTTAGAAGAGTATGAATGCTTTCTATTTCTAGTTCAATGGGAAGGCATTTTGATGAAGCATGCCAATGGGATGAATAACAAGAATTGTTTTTTTTAGTATGAACATATTTCATAGAATGAACATAACACAAATCTATCATGTGATGATGAAATTTTTTAGTTCATTCCTAACTCTACAATATAAGATGATGGAGGTTACACTGGCAGTTTTATGCTCAGAAAGGTTGTGTAAAACATTGATAACAAGGATTATAATCAGACAAAATCTCACTTGTTAAAAAGAGGCTTAAATTTTTTTCTTGAAGTATTGAAATTTCTCTTACTTCATTGATACAATAAGGAAAATTTTGAATGGAAAGACATTATCTCTTTTAGAAGGCTAGTTTCTTTACCAAGGAAAAAACTTATTCTACATTTTTGTGGCCTAATGCCACCAATCGGGAAAGTAAAACCTGGTTGAACTGAGGGATGTATACTATAGTTTGTATCTTTGTACAAATTTTCAAGTTGGTTGGATGGAGATTGGATCTCCCTTTTCAGGTCTTCTTTTCCTATGTAAATTTTGTACATATGTTATTTCTTTTATTTTGTTCTTGTGCCTGGTTTTCTTCACTTGACATTTTCAGATCTCACCATGCGTACAACAGGCATGTGTCCATAGTTGGAGCCACTGATGGAACCCTAATAAAACTTATTCCTTGTTCCATGTTAAAACCCTTATTACGTTTGGATATAGGGTTGCTATCTACAAAAGATTATAGTGTTCTATTGGTACATTGGCTCCCTATTACCTGTTGCCAGTTATTTTAATGCATCTTTAGTCATTCATTGTCACCTGGTAACCAGTCCTTCTAGCCTAGGTCCAAACCTTTCTATTTTATAAAATTGAGTAAGGATATTTAGGCCCTTACATCCTTTTCATTTTGTCACTTATAATTTTTTGAGTAAATTATTATCCTCGGGAGTCCGCTTCATTAAGAATGACTAACAAGCACATGCTTAAATTTTTTGCTTAAATCCTAATAGTCCTCATAGTTGTATTGCTCATCACTACTATATTAATTGGTTTACACCTTGAATTAGTGATGAGCGATGGATTAACATTGTTTCTTTGATATCGCTCATCACTAATGGCTTTTAATCTTTCAAAATTGCACTAGCAATGAGAGATACTTCTATCTTTATGTTCTTATCGCTCATCACGAATGGCCATTTAAAGATAAACTTGGAATAGCAATGAGTGAGGTGATGTGATTTCCAATTTATTGCTTGATCGCGGATATGTTTTGAATGTAAAGTCTCACATTAGCAATATGCAATGGATAGCACAAAAGTTGTAAATCTTCTCATCGTTGATTTCTTGTAAAATATATGAGGAGAATTATAATTTCATCGCTCTACGTGGATTGTTTTTAGTACTTGAGTTCTAAATTAACGATAAGAGATGGATGTTTTTAAAGGATTTTTCTTTCAGTGATGTGATATGATCATATGAGCAATGTATTTTGTGATGATTGTTTTATGCAGGTTGTACATGTCCAATTTTAGTGCTATCACAACATCTCTTGTTGCAAACAGAAGCCTAAGTAGAAGGCTCGAATTAGTGATGTGCAATAGGAGGATCAGTGTGTCCAATGGTTAGGCCATAGAACTAGGGGCTAAATACCATCGCTAGGATGTCTACATCATTGATAGAGTGGGGAAAATACAAAGTATATTACAGACAAGTGATGGTCACTGGATGGTGTAGACTACGTGGAAAAATCCTAAAGATTTAGCATAAAGAAAAGGGAAAGCAATGAGAACATTGAGGAACCATTGATAAATTTTTAAAGTAGGATAATTCAATGGACAAAGAATCACCACATAAATACTTTCATCAAAATTTAGGATCATCAATGAAGCGATGAAGTGTATAAAGAAAGTTTCCCTCTAAGAAAAACTAGTCTTGTGTACTTTGATAATATTAATGTAAGCATGGATTAGGTTGGTGATACATGTTGATTGAAAAATCACAACACTTGAGTTGGAATCACTGTTTTCTATGAGCAAGTTTCTAAGGACATAAAAAATAAGGCTCATATCACCATGCATTAAGTTTTAAGTGCTTTAAAAGAAACAACTCATATTCAATCTTGAGTTGTATGTTATCAACTTGCTCACGTAAGGAGTTTTCGAGTCATTAATATTGCATGCTTAAAATTTCCTATTTAATGTAGATTACTTGATTGATCTTCCTTGTCATAATTCATTTTTCAATGGATGAGGGTTGAAGGTTGATAAAGAAGTGTGTATACATTCTAGGGAAGTAGGTCTATCATGATGATTCAAGAGTCTGAAGGGCTATGTTTGTTTGAGCTTAAGGGAGGTCTTGAGAATAAAAGTGGAATATATGGAGCTCCTGATTCACCAAAAGGAAGAGGAGGATTCAGGAAATTCAAGGAGTATAGTACCAAGGAAAATTACCATCCCAGAGAGAAGATAGTATTAGAAGAATTAGTCAAACATAGAGAGAAGAGGATGGTGAAATATAAAAAGAAAGCAAGGATAGAGAGTGAGCATTGTAAGGCCTATCTCAAGGAATGCAATTCTCCATGTGAGGTTTCTAATAAACCTTCAGACAGTGAGGGTGACGATGAACCAAAGGGTGATTATTATCTCCTCTCCCTAGTACTATCGAGGAATTCTAATGAAGAGGTGGTGACAGTTTCTCAAGTCCCACCATGAGCAAAACATGGGAAAATATCCTTTGAGGTCAATGACTTAGAGTGATGATTGTACCATTATTTTTTTTATGAAACCATGCCCTTTCTGTTAGGATTGTCCTATTCAACACTCATGTGATTTCTTATTTCATGTGTTGAGGTGGAATTTTTCTAGGCTAGTATGTAGGAGAAGTGCTATATGAGCTAACCCTGGCGGCATGTATATTGTATCTAGATGATATAAAAGTTTTTTTTGGAGTTGCTATTGGAGAATATTCTTTGGTGAACAAGGATGAGGATTCAAATGGTTATAACAAACTTTTCTTTTTGAAGAGCTAGTGTGTCTTCATTCAGGGAATGTGGAATGTAGTCTTTTAATCTTCCATTTTCCTCAAATGATTGTGCATGTAACAAACTAGGAATATCTCAAATTTTGGTACAAATGAAATGAAATGTAAATGTAATTAAGCTTGATGCTTTTTGATCCCTTATCCTATAAAAGGGATTTTAGGGCTTATTACAAAGGTCAAATTCTAAAGTCTTAATAGGGTTCTAGGTAAAATCTAAGTTTAGAAAAGGCACTTAGAATAGAATAATGAAATAGGCCAATAGTTTTTCTTGGATAAGCGGTATGTGCAAGATCATGATGGGCCAAAAAGTGGCAATATGATGGGTATGTGGTTGACGATTTTTTATAACGCAAAATTGATGAAACAAAAAGGGTTTTTAAAGGAGATTCTCAGCTATCCACCAGTATAAATTAAGCTTTACTTTGAATTTAATAAGTAATTATTATTCATTTTCTATTCAAATTATGACTAAAGTGTTGATTGATAGGCTAATTGAAAAATATCTACAGCTTTCAAATGATATCACATTTTTTGAATTCAAAATATACGTCACATTCTATGCTTCCCATACTATAGGATTAAAGAAAGAAAACATGAATTTCATGAAGTTTTGACCAAGTTAAGGTGATCAGACTTGCAAATTTTTATATTTTCTAAAAGTTGTAATAAAAAATTCATAATTAATTATTTACTTGGAAAAAAATTACCAAAAAATATGTATCACATTGGGACATGAGTCCTCTACTTATATCTAAAATTTTATACAAAAATATTATCATTTTATTGTGGTTAGGGTGGTCAGACAGACACCTACTTATTTTTTCCCTAGAATGTAAGTACTACTGCATTGAAATTTCAAATTTTCACCAAATATATATTTTTTCTTTTTAAAAAAAAATAGTAGTTTAGAAACAACATTCAATTTTCTACAGATTCTCTTCTTACATATTTTTTAAATAATATAGATAACTTATTCAAATATTTACATCAAGTTGTCTATCTCTGATTTTTCTAAATTTTTTGCCACTTAAGGGCCTGTTTTTTCCATGATGATCCTGCACATACCCTAAGAAGTCATGTATGGAACAATCTTAAATGATTTTTATAGAAATTACTAATATTGAAACAAATATCAGTCAAGAAGTTGATACTCTCCTATCTATGTTAAGTATGGAGTTATGAATGAGAAATACTAATGGTGTTATCATTTGTCTTCAAATATTTCATTTGAATGTATTACTCTATTTTTAGCTTTAATTCAAGGAATTAATTAAAATGCTTGACTAGGCTTATAAACTTTGTAATGAGTGGCTTAGGATTAATAAGAAGTGAATGTTTCTTGCAAAGTGAATTTTTGTAAATGCAATGAATTACGAAAAATAGTTTGTTTCTTCCTTGAATGAGTAATTTGTAAATTATTGATCCTCTTGTGTACTTGAATCCATTGCTCCAATTGATGAGACACTAGTCATTTTTTTCAAAAAATCTTGCATAAGATGAAAAAATAATGTTCTTGGCCCTAGAATTATGAGAAGATAGTACTCAAATTAAAAAAAAAAATCTGTCCAAGGGTAGTAGAAGTGGAATTAACCCCAATTCCTAGCAAATATCTAATCCTTCATTTGAAAATATGCCAAATCTTCAGTGAAATTGATTTTATCTACCATAAATAGGAATTAATTTGTATATAAATGTGTTACTAATTGATTATATTGCACAAAAATGCAATTGATATTACCCTCCTAGGTTTCATAGAGCCTAAAGTGAAGGAGTACAGACTTTAAAATCCTATGCTTGTTGTGTTGGCCACTAACCTAACAGTTCTTAATCATAGGAGTTGGCTACTTCTTAGAGGATTGTTCAATTTTGTTGGAAAAATCACCAACAGGCACCTAGTAATATTACCAAAAGTAGGGGCATTGCTATGGACAATATTACATAAAATCATTCTAACAACTTATAAACTAATTTCTATTAGCATCTAGGGCCCATATAGATGTGCTTTATGCTATAACGACTATGAAATAGGTGATCACCTTTTGTTAGAGTGTCCTTATCCCGAGATTTGTGGGGATTGGTTACAAGATACAATCAGGTGGTCAAGGGCAAGAAAAAATGATTTAAAAGAATGCTTGTGTAGTTGGACAAAGGAAAAAAGTGAAACACTATGGGAAAAGGTATTTATCAATGCACCTTGGATGGTAGTTTGGCACATTTGGAAAGAAAGGAACAAACAAAACTTTCAGGAAAATAGCATTGATTCTAAAAGATTAATACTAAAAATAGAAGAAAGCTTGTGTGAACTACTAAATGCCAAGTCTAGAATTAAAATGAATACAAAGTTCACTAAATGGGACTAAGATATTTAGAAGAAATGGGATAAATTCAAAATACCAAAGGGGAAAATCAAGAATAAAGGGGAGAAAACAAAAGGAGTACATTGGGAGGAACCTACTCATAATAGACTAAAACTAAATTTTTATAGATCTATAAAAGGAAATCAAAGCCTAGTTGGGGTTGGATGCATCATCAGGGATGATAGAGGCATTTGTTGATGGGAAATTTAAATAAAATCAATAATTCCACAAATAATGAGGAAGGAATGGAAGCAATGACCTTAAGGCTATGGCTACATGCAAAGATAAAGAAATCAAATAGATAGATGTGAAAGGGAATTGACTATTGTACATACAAGAAATAAGAAAGAAAGAGACTCCTAATTAGAAATTAAAGAAATGGGTCTAAACAATATGGAATGTACAAAAACAATTTGAAGAATACTTAATAACACATGTGTAGAGAGAGCTAATGGGGTAGCTAACCTATTGGAAAACTAGGGTGTGAAATAGTACAATTATATTAATATCAATAATGACCCAAATATTTTAGAGGGGCTGAAAGACATCCTCATGAAAGAACAACTGGATAATGATTCAATTTATAGATAAAGTTCATTAGCCATAGATGGGACATTAACAAATAAATGATCTAATCATAACATTACACAAACAAACCCAAGAAGAAGTCATATCTACATACACGAATTGGAATATGGTGACATACATGCACACTCATTTAGAAATAAATATCCAAAACCCTATTCACAATATATCAAGGTAACCCACCACGGTGGATTCATCAACTAGAAGTGTAAATCCTTACACAAAAAACTAGAAACATAGATATTTTAATACTAGAGAATGATTGTAGGAAAATCATAATAAGATATTTATAGAGTACCTTATGAAAAATGCAAGAAGCAATTTGGGAATTTTATTGTGTCAAACTAGCTAGTAAACAATACATGTTCTTTATTTGGTTTTCCACATAACTAGTTGGATATTAACAAATTTATAAATCATAAAACCTAAACTGAAAAAAAAATTACCCTTGCCTAGTGCTGGAAATAAGAGATTATATAGATAAATTATTGTGACAAGAAATCATTGTAAATTTAGAGAATTTTATTTTAAATTTCAACCCTCACTTCTGACAAGCACCAAATTTCCTTTCATAAAGAACATAGAAGATAATCTACACAACATTGCATAAAGTTTAACATACATTCAACACAAAAGTTAAAAACAAGGAAACACACTAAATATAAGAACCATATATAAGGTTTTATGTTTCCTTATAAATCCTACAAAATATTAATATATACAAGGACTGTTCAACCATCAAATTTTCACCAGTTACAAAGCTTAACTTGATGGTATGCCAAAAACTCAATACTTTCCATATATAAAACCTATTTTGACTTTAAACTAGATAGCCTAGCTAATATGTACCAAAATCAAAACCTCAACAGTAGGTATACGCTAGTCCTCTTCAAAATTCACAAATTGATTAACCCATTGAAAATATAGGACTGGTGCATAATGGTATAGCCTCTTCAAAAAATCACAGTTTCCCTTAACGTGAAAAAGGTGCATCCAATAGCCATTGTCAGTGAGGTCCATGATAAAAGCAAGAAACTCAACATTAGGGTTCCGATGATGAGTAAATTCATTGGCCAAGGAATGCCCTCTCCAAGCTAAGAAACTTCAATTACCTCATCTAGCCCTTCAATCAAGCTAGTGTAAAAAATATTTCAGGTCAAGGTGGCCACCATTGGCTTCGAAACCCTAAGATCTAAAAGAGAGGCTACAAAATGTAAAAGGATATTAGAATTAACCCTATAGAACTCCTATGAAATCACATATCCCTTAGCCAATATTAAATGCAGTACCTTAAAAGTTAGAAGACCACTATAAACAATTACATTCTTAAGACAATGCTTTGTAATCATTCCCCTAAAAGCAAGTTAGCTCTTAGAACTATAAAGGGCAATAGGAGTGTCCATGGTTCAAAATTCAAGAAAGGGACAAATTTTGGTCATTGAACTAACATGATTAAATAATGTGGTGTAGCTTGTAGGTACCTTAAAATGATCATCTAGTAAGGAAATGCATGGAATGGATTGTGGAGTCATTATTTGAGAGATTTCCATGATAAAATCATGTGAAACAATCAGAAATTGGCATGAAGGAAGTAACCTCAAAATTCATAGAGAAGAGTATAGATGATGGCTCAGGAGGAGAGGAGACCAATATGTCTAGTCAATCATTAAAACTCAACACCCAACTAAACAAAAGCCATGTGTTGAGGGATTGGGAAATATAAGCATATGGTGAACACTATTGTAGTGTACACAAGATTTAATTTTTTATGGGCATCACCCACTTGGTGACAACTTACCTTTTAGAAAAAAATAATAATTTGAAGATGTAATTTTTTGAAAAATGATGATTTGATGCAAATTTAAAATAAAACTATGTAATTTTTTATGTGTTTTTGAGCTAAAATGAAAGATACAATTTACATGTAATGAACAATTTCAAATTTTAACCACTTAATGAATGAAATATTATTGTAAATTTGATCTTGTTGATGGTGTTTTTATGCACTTCTCAACACAGGCAGTGCGTAGGTGCACTACCTCTCTTGAAAGACAATCTTCCACAATCAGATTGTAGAACACTATCCCAAGGTCTCTCGGATGTCAGGTCATGACAGTGCTTAGATACCTCAGTAATTTGATGTGATTTGCTGGAATCACAAGGTGGTCTTACAGAAAATACAAAGTGTGGACACAAAGCATGGAAGTCAGATCTTGAAATGGAGTTCTTTGAATGGGAAGTTGTTATGTACATGCTATAGGTTCAAACAACAATCTTAGACTCCATCTTGTTGTTGGATTTGGCTTTACAATGTGCAATGAACCTTAACATGGGTCAGTTACTAAGAAAAGGAAAAAAAGGGCGAAGGAGAGGAAAAGTTCCTAAATATGAAGCTTGCTATGAATAGTGACAATGGAGTTCCTGCAATGGACAATTCTTCAAAACAATATCCCACTTAACTAGGGATTTCGCGGTATCATGGAAATTGTGCTATCTTCTAAGCACTATAGATATCTCATCCTTCATTCACGACATACATGCATGAATCAAAGATGAATATTTGGAACAACTTTTAAAATCAAGTCTAGGCTAACTTTGCATAACTATTTACCATCAACAAACAGCAAAAAATATGGACTAAGGAATCATCAACAAGGCAGGAATTTTCAAAATCACCCAACAGCATTCCTAAGATTTATCCAAAGAAATAAGACAGCTAACTAAACAACAATAAGATCTAAGCTAAACATCTAAAATTGGAGAATGAATCAAATAACATGAGAGAAACCAAGAAAATACACCAAGTCAATGTCTTTTTTCAACAGCATGTCTTTACAACAACTCAACTCTCTCTTTACAAATGAGGGGAGTGCTCTATTTATAGTTTTCAAAAAGTTAAATGAATGGCCATGATTCGTTCTCATTGTGTGGCCAAGATTCATTACAAAATAGGGTTTCACCTACCCACAAATAGATTACAATTTAAAATACATTTTTGTCCCTTCCCTATTTCATCTTCTTGTGGATGGTACTATAGCTCTTTCGTCTTTTAGCAAATTGTTGTTTTCTTTTTGCTGATGTAGCTACTCTTTAGGAAGGTCCTCGTCTTTGGCTGGGCTATCCTTCTACTCCTCGAAAGCTGCATGTTCTATATATTTGAGGATGACTGCTTGGAGCTTGTCGATTTCAAGGATTTCACATCACAACGTCTGGTAGCTCCATTCCTTAGCATTCTCTTGTAGCCTTTTCCAATCTTTGTCATACTTTGAGCCTTGGTCCCTAAACAGCTCTGATTGGTCGAAGGCGCGGGTAGAAAAACTTAGGAACTCTGTTGTGATTTCTCCAGCTGTCATGTCCTTCATCTTCTCTTGGAAGTATGGCTTGATTTTCTCTGGATCCATTTTTACCGTGGGCATATCATAGCCCGTCATCAACTTGAGATACCAGGCACATTCCGCTCAGATTTCCTTGATCCATTCAATATCAAGATCCACCCTACTCAAGATTTGCTCCAACCTCTCCTTCCAATTGTCAAGGTCCCTATGCCACACATTCACTAGCCACTGATCTTCCCTTTTCAACTCTAGCTTCTCCTCCCACGTGGCCTCAGGCATCTGAAGGATGCCTTCGATTCTTGGGAAGGTGGAGTCATAGGTGGTAGGGAAATTGATGCAAAGCCTCTTTGTGCTCTCTAGGGACTGGATCAGGTCCAAGAACTTGTTGGCTGTCCGCAAAGCCCTGCTGATTCCCATATTTCTGACGTATGTGACCTGTCAGAACCAATCCTTGGTGGTTTTCTCTAATTTCTTCCTCCTTTCCATTTTGTCTATCTGTTCTTTGGAGAGAAACTACGGTGCAGCTATGGAGGTGGTGGGTAGGTCGTCCACTGAGGACCATTGCTGAATGTAGTCTGCTAATGTTGCAACTTGCGCCTTGAGCTCATCCTTGGAGACCTTGTCCTGCTTTATTAGGTGCACCATAGTGGCCACCGACTCCTCAAGGTGCTTGACCTTTTGCTCTCTAGTTGCTGTAACTCAATGGTGGAGATGCTGTAACTCACCCATCCCTGGCCAACAATAGGCATTGCAATTTGTGCTACTCGAGAGCTGGAAGCATCCATTGTGATCTTGGATCGGACCTTGGGCTTCTTCTGTTTCATTGTCGTGATCTGGGATTGAGCCAAGATGACTTCTAACCTCGCCCTTGGGTCCTTTAGCATAGGGGTCATCTTCTCAAGTTTCCTTCCCAACCATTCGGGCACATCAGACTTATCCTTGGGTCACCTGCGGCTACCCTCGCCCTTCTCAGTCAGAGGCAAGACTTATGCCCCCTTTTCCTTTTGGGGTTCTTCTTTCCTTAGGGCAACATACTCCTCCTCTTCGTTAGAGTCATGAACGAACATGAGGTGCTTGATGGGCAGCCCGGTGGATGGTTGCTGGGTGGGGCTCTCTTCCTTTTCTGCCTCTTCTTCTTTCTTCTCCTCAGCAGCCTCAGCTTCGGGGCCTATGATAATATGGGTTTCAGCTTCGGTTAGGTCCTTTATATGTTGCTCTTCTAGTGGCTGACCCCCTTACCATGCGGTGACTTTTCTGCCTCCACCCCAACATCCTTTAGTTTCTCTGCCATCTCCTCCGCAAGGTCATCATCGAATGTCTGGATGATTTCCTTAGCACTTGAGCCACCCTCCTCGTCTCCACTCTCGGAAGAGCCAGTCTCCTCCCCCTCATAGACCACCCTGTCGATGGTTCAATGTTTGTACTCGGGGTGCTCATAATACTCATCGGCTTCCTCCTCGATAGACTTCGAGGCTTCCTGCCCTTGCTCCTACAACTCTTTTGAGATTTGTATTGTAGCTTCCATGGTCGGCGACCCTGTTGGCAGTTGTGAAGGCTGAGCTGTCGCGAGGGCTGCTTGGAGAGCTGGGTCCATTAAGATCTGTGAGAGCTCAGGGGGGAGGTTTTGCATGTGCCTTGTAAGAGCCTAAGGCATAGTGGTAAGGGGAACAAGTGATGTTATTGTTGCCAGAAGGAGTGATGTGATTGGTGACATGGTAGCAGAAGAAGAGGGGGGAGTGGTTACACCGGAAGAGGAGTCAATGTTAATTATTGACTCGGTCAGGGGCGAAGGGGCAAGATGGAGAGAAATGTCCATCGTCGATGGAGATACGGCAACCACAGGAGGGGCAAGGAGAGCCAATGGGGGCTAGAATTCTGTTGTACCCACTGTCTGTTTAAGCCTTTTGGGAGATGAGGCTCCCTTTTCTTTCCTTGCTTGCTCTTTGGGATATGGAGACTGTGCGGTCTCTATTTCTTTCCGCTTCTGGGACCTGGTGACTAGAGGAGACTTGGAGGTCTCACTAGTCAATGTGGTGGTAGCAACATCCTCCGTGGAACTTCACTCACTTTTGAGCCCCTCATAGGTCAGGACCACCCCTTGTTGCTTTAGATGTGCCACGTTCCCATCGACCGACTCCCTGGAATGAGTTATGATTGCCTGGGTGATGGTGTCAAGGTCATCAACCTCCTATTCATCCCAGTCAATTGATGGTATTGGTAGGTTAGCAACCGCAGGGTATCTTGGGTGCATAATGGTGGAATCATCCTCCTCCACCTGATCTAGCACCGAGAATGGTTGCACCCTTCTCAGGAACTACACCGTCATGCGCATGTAGTGCCTTGCACGGACCTCCTTGTCATCCTTGCAGTCAGCCCAGAAATCTTCAACGTGGTATTGGTGGGCATATGCTAGCCCCAGTGCCTTCTTGACGTGGCCGTATGGTTCCATCTGCGGGCGAGCAGTGTACCAGTCAAAATGGTAATCCTTGAGCTCCTTCTTTGAATTACTGGCACATTGGGATGTTCGTAGTTGGTACATGCCCTGGCCGAGGGTCATGGGGTAGGAGATCCCCACTATATGTTTATTACTGAAGATTTCCAGGATGTGTTGGAGCTGTCGAGATAGTTCCAGGAGGATGATTGAGTCATTGGGGTAGCGAGGCAATCTATTCGGCCTTTCCGTGAAACCCTTGGCCCGGATGTATGTAAACTTCAGGAACTGGATGAAAAAGAAAGCATACTGCTTTAGGAGCACCCTGGCGCTGTGGGAGACCATCCTCTCGAAATCCCCAGTGATTAATCTTATGATATGGCCAATGAAGGCGTCATTAACCCTACAGTACTCCTTGAAATTCTGGTATTGGAGTTGTGGGTATTTGTCATAGGCCTTAAGTCCTCACTTCTGCCCCTGATTGGGTGCTACAAACAACCTATTGTATTATCTTCGATCTGCTAGGGAGTAGACGAGGTAGGAGGTCATGTAAAATTTAGAACTCTTCTTCACGTTGATGAACTGCTCATCGAAGCAATCGCTAATGATGCATCCCCAATAGAATGAGACCTTGGTCGTGACGTCCTCATTTCCCCGTAGGATCTGCTCAATAAAATAGGCCATCCATTCCTGGAAGAAGGCGGTCATTGGAAGACCCCTAACCCTACTCAAGTAATCCTCATGAAAATTGCTACGGAAGAGTTCCTGGGGAACCTTCGCAGCGCTGCCCCATTTTTTCTTAAGCCAATAGAGGTTGATTGACTTCTTGCATCCTCCCAGATTAGCATCCCACGCCGCTTGGCATTCTTCTAGTGTGGGGACCTCCATCTGTTGGAACGTGGGAATGTGGAATGTCTTGGTGATCCCTTCTAGTGACATGTCCACAAGGATATTTCCCTCCTTATCCATGATTGTTCTGGTGTCTGGATGATAGGCTTCTTGACAAGCCATCACTAATTCGGGTGCCATGAGCGAGGGAGGGGAACCGGCGGCCTTCGCTAATCCACTCAGTCGTATTAATTTGGCGTTCTTTGTTGTCGGGTTGACCATGACCCTCTAAGTGAATTCATCTATATCAACCTGGCCGATGTTAGTATCTAAAATTTCCTTCTGGCCGGTTGTGACCTTTGAGTGAAGTGACTCACCCTAGAACTGATGCTTCATTTGATCCTTGTCTTCTTTTCCCCGATGGGTCCTTCCTGACTTCTTGCCCTTGTCCTTCTCGGTGGATGCCCCTGAAGTTCCTGCCCCTGATTCCATATATTCTGCAGGCAAGGGCAGAGTCAGTGTAATATATTATCAAAGCATTCATGTTAATCCTTATCTTGAAAAAAACATCTACTTCAAACAATTAATCAAGCATATCATAAATTTTATCTTTTAGACGTTATCGATCTTCGTTTCAGGGCATTTGGACAATCCGAGCCTGGAGGGCTGGACTTCCCTGGCAGGAATACTGTTTGGAAGGGAAAATGCAGCCGAAAGCTCCCGGAGACCCTCCTTGGCCAAATTTTAATGTTTTAGGAGGCTCCTGATGAAGAAAAGCAAAATTTAGGATGTGGGTCGAGGTCAGAATCCGGATTTGGGCTTGTTTGGGTGGATTTAAGGGGCCTTAGAGGTTTCAATCTGGGAAGCCGTCGAGATATGGCAGTTGGCGATGGCGGACAGCAGATGGAAATCTGAAGGCGGAAGTCCAAGGTTCGGGGCCCGGAGGGCCAAAAGGTGGCCGACATGTGTTCATTTACTTCTGAGGGTTTGGGTCGGTGACGCCAGGAAGGCGCACAAACTTCACCATGTAACACAGAAAATATTGGACAGAAGTTCGGGAGCAAGAGCCTAATGGAAAATTTTGAATTTCTGAACTTGACAGCACCCTACAGGCTAGAGCCCGAAGGGCTGAATTCCAGACGGTAATTTCGTTTGAATCAGCAAGCGACGACCGAAATCCCGGAACACGGGGCCCAAAGAGCAAACAGACGCTCAAAAATTTGCCGATATTCTATGGCGGACGATGCCTCAGAGCCCAGAGATCGGAAGGGTGGGGTAAAGTTTCCCGACGGCAGGAGAACGACTGACTTCCAAGAATGGAAGTTTGGGATCTGGGGCCCGGCGATGCGACAGCATTGATAAGTTTGCCAAAACTTCACTGTGGACAATGGCAGAAAGCAGACCAAAGAAACCCGACGCCCAGAGCCTGAAAGGAGGGTCGCCGTCGGTAGGGTTCGCTGTTAGCGATGGCAGGTGAGAAGCAGACAACGACAAAGTGGAAGGCAGTGCCCGAAGCCTGGAAGGTATTGATGATATTGCCGAAAACCGTGTAGCGGGAACGATGAAAATCGAGCGGGGAAACCCACTGTCCGGGGCCCGAAGCTGAAAATCATGCAAATACTTTTGTCAACAAAGGCCAAATAGGGAGGTGAAGGCAGAGCCCAGAGGGCGGGAAGTTGAGGGATGTTTGTCGTCACTGACAGTGAAATGCAGGCGGAACCCCAGAGGCAGAACTCTGTGGTCCGGGGCCCGAGGGGCTTGTAGGATGCATGCTCAGCTTTAAATTTTATTAGCGAGACACATGCCGGGATTTGGCAACCGGGAGGCAGGGAGGAAATGGCAGTTCAGGCACGGTGAAATGCGACCAACATTCCGGCGACGGAAGCCCGACGACTCAGACTCGGAGAGGAGGGTCGCCATCGGCAGGGTTCAAAACTTAAAATCGGACGACGAAGGCGGATCGCGGGCCCGGGGCGGCCGATCGCCCTGTGCGAAGAATAGCCGTACCAAAAAAGAGTCCTGAATTGGTGGCGAGGGAAATTCTAATAGGTTTGTCAATTTTTCAACATATGGGTTATTTGCACAATTTAGTGTTCTTCCCTTTTATGCTATCCTAACTAATTGTTCATCCATTTTAGATCTTTCAAAATCATGAAAAAACACACACAGGAAGGCGAACGAGTCACCTACCTCAAACACGCTAAATGGTGAGATGTGGGATCTACTGGGAGTCGACAAAATGGTGTTGACGGCGATGATCGTTACGATGTCAAAGGGGGTGGGCTCCAAATGATAGCTTCCCAAATTTGCTGCAATACTGCAGAATGATAATGACTGCTTGGATTCGGATTTTTATACCTAAAATGCCATGAATGACTGCAATAAATGCTTGTACGACTGTAGGAAAGGTTGGTGGAATTTGAAAATAGGTCGGCGGCGGCGGGAACTCCGAGACCCGGCGGCCGGGAAGACAAGACACGACGGCTGCCGTAAGATTTTTGCTTTTGATTTGAACGGTGACAGCGGGGAGCTTCACGGGACCTGGAGGGCGAGACCCCGCCAGGGGTCCGCCGTCAGGGACGGAAGGACTGCCATGGAATTCTAGGAATAGAATTATGGGCGGGCGGGCCCGGAAGAGTCCATGGCGAAGACCTCTGAAGGAGATAAGGCAGGCGGGGCCCGAGGAGTGGGAGGCTGCTGGAGGCTTGCCGTCATGGATGGCGAGACGGAGATGGAAGTCCAGAAGTGGACTTCTGGGATCCAAGGCCCGGAGGGGCAGGTGCCACCCCAAAAATTTTACAAGTTTTAGACGAAGAGCCTTAGGGCGGACCCCGAGGACCGGGAAGACGCTCGGCGAACGCCGCAAGGGACATAATTTCCAGAGGGGAAACTCGAAGAGGGAAAACCAGACGCCTGGGCCCAGAAGGGCCCAAGGCTGTTTTAGAGCCAAAATGCCAGAGGGACTCCCTGAGGCCCCGGAAGGTAGCAAAAACCAAAAGCGGTGGCATGATCAAATTATGATGGAACTTTGTAGGAACATCGACCATCTGAAACATCAAGAAAGAGGGGCACACAAAATGAGGCAGCCCAAAAAGGACTCGACGAGGCAAAAGAAAAGAGGGTCACCATTCTGAATGGGGCATGTGTGTTGAAGGCACAACAAATGGCGACTCCGCTGGAGAACGCTCCCGAGCGTCCTAGGGATAAATATTCATTCAGGACCCAGAATCTCTGGTTTTGCAGACCAGGAGTAGCTTCCAAAGATGAATCCGGGAGAACAAGAGCCTTAATTGGGTCAGCTCATAGGACATCTCAGAAGTGTGTGTAGTGAGTTCATTCCTTTCCTAGGGATAGTGACCAGGGTTACCAAGTCAACCGAGTGAGCTACATAAATTGTCTAACACCAAAAGTAACCTGGTAATTGCCCCACTGCCAGTCAGGCGTCCATAGCCCCGGTGGAGTTGTCGCTACAATCTCATGGATATTGCTCTACTGTCGGCTGGGCATCCATAGCCTGGGTAGAGTTATTTGAACACCCATACGGTCATTTATTTCCCCTTTTTAGAATTCTTTTTTCTTTTTTACTTTGATATTTCACTTCTCTTTTACCATTCAGTTCGACCTGGTAAATATCGAAGCCTACAATGCGTTTGAGACTGCAGTGGTCACTGAAGCAGACTTGAGATTTTTCACTCACTAGGGTGTCATAACAACCATAGCACGGTCCTTTAGAAATTATTATTATGTGCTTTATGGAAAATCCAGCTAAGGGTCAAGTTCTAAGCAGAGTTCAAACAAGGAAATCATTCGCGGATAGCTTTCAGAGATTGATGATCTAGAGTGAATGTTTAGCCAAAGAACACAAAAAATGGATAGCAAAGTGAACCGCTTGTCAAGCAAGCACAACCACCACAAAGGAGCGGGAAACATCTTTTGAAACAAAACCACCAAGAAGGAGAAAACAAAAAGCATCACAAACAAATGCAAACAAGCAAGAAAGCAAACTACCCTAACCTATGTACAAGTATTTACAACGAAGAGCTTGAAGGAGCTCAAGCCTGGAAGTAATGCTTCAAGTGTTGCCTGTTGACTGGAAACGGGACGTTCTCACCAGTTAAGGTCTTTAGGTGGAAGGCATTATCTCCCAGAATCTCAGCTATCTGAAAAGGGCCAAGCCAAAGCTTGTCGAATTTGTTGTGCCCCCCTTTCTTTTCATGGGCCTTGTCCCAATATAGGACCAAATCCGCAATTCTAAAGGCCTTGATTTTGGCTCGATGGTCGAATCATCTCTTAACTACACCCTAATTTTTGGAAAATTTTTCTATTGCACAGTTTCAGACTTCCTCTAAATGCAAAATCTCAGCTAACCGAGCTTCTCTATGATCTCCTCCCTCATAAAAATCATTGATGAACTGAAGAGTAGGAATCTTTAGAAGGATGGAGAATATAGGTTCCAGGCCATAGACAAGGTGAAATGGGGAATCACCAAGGGCAACCTTGTGGTGAGTGCGATCAGCCCAAAGGGCGAAACAGAGCTGGGTATGCCAGTCCTTGGGATTCCTATCTAACAACGTTTTGATCATAGTAATCAGGTTTTTGTTCGTGGACTCGGCAAGGCCGTTTCCTTGAGGGTAGTAATTGGACGAGAATTTAAGGGCTATTCCATAGTCAAACGCCCAACTAAAAAATTTTAATGAAGCAAATGCGGGTCTATTATCACATACCAAAGCATACGGACAACCAAAGTGATTTAAAATGAAACTTTCTAGAAAATTAGTAACTACTTCAGTTGTGCATTGCTTACATACTATTGCTTCTGTCCATCTAGTACAATAATCAGTAGCGGTAAGAATGTACCTATGTCCCGCAGATGATGGAGGGCTTACCGGGCCAATGAAGTCGAGACCCCATTGTGCAAACGGCCTTACCTCTAGCACAGGCTGCAGTGGGACGGCAACCTTCTTCTCCTTGGTGGTAGCAGTCTAGCATGTGTGACATGAACGAACATGGCAATGGGCATCCTTGAAGACAGTGGGCCAATAATACCCTGCTCTCAATATTTGATGTGTCGTGGAAGAACCAAAACCATGGCTCATTCCAAATTTATTGTGAAACTCTTTCATGACGCATTCTGCTTCTTCTTTGCCAAGGCATCTCAGATAAATGCCTTCATGATTCTTCTTGTAGAGAATGGAACCCTACAACATGTAGCTACTGCTTTTCAATCTCAAGGCCCACTTTTGGACTCCTTCCAGGTGCGGCGGGAACTTATGGTTTAGCAAATAGTAGACGACATCCTGGTACCACTCTCTAGGGGAAACACCCTCTAGCTAGTACTGCTGCACAGTGAGTTCAGGTCCAACCTCTGCTGCTGTTTTAGCAATTATGCAGGTAAGTGCCTGCCCTCTTACCAGTTTCATCGGTTGAATCTCCATATCATACTCTTGGAGTAGGGTAACCCACTTAGCCCTTCATTCGCCCAATTCATTTTGCATGAGCAGTGTTTTTACCGCTAGGTCAGGGACAATGGCAAACACGTTGTTGCGTAGAATGTAGTGTCTAAATTTCTTCACTCCTCTGACGAGAGTGTACACCTGCTTTTCAATTTTGTGATAATGCAATTCAGCATCCTTGAGGGGAGCACTCATGAAGGTGATCGGATGCTTGTTTCCTTCGTCGTCCTTCTGGGTCAACATGTTAGCACAGGAATGTTCTGAAGCAAATGAATAGATGTAGAATGGCTTCAGATAGTCCGAGCTAACTAATATAGGTGCCTCAGTGATAGCCCATTTGATTTCTTTGAAGGATTGTTTGGCATCAGGTGTCCATTCGACTTTGGCGTCTTGTTTGAGCATGGTGTTGAGAGGTTTGACAATCTCTGCGAAACTTGTGATGAATTTCTGGACAAAGTTGATCTTTCCAGAGAAATATTTTAATTCCTTCTTGCTGCCTGGGGGCTGAATTTTGAGTAAGGATTCGATGTGTTCAGGATCAATGGAGATTCCTTGCACTGAAATGATGTGCCTGAGCAACTTGCCTTCAGTCACTCTGAAAATGCACTTCTTGGGGTTGAGAGAAACCCCGAACTCTCTGCATCTTTGAAATACCTTACATAAGTCAGAGATGTGATCACCCCACTTCTTAGAAAACATGGTCAAATCATCCATGTAGATGATTATGCACTTGCCAATTAGGTCCTTAAAGGTGATATACATGGCACGTTGGAAAGTGGCACCAGCATTGATGAGACCAAAAGGCATTCTTCGGTATGCGAACGTCCCTCACTTAGTGGTGAATGTCATTTTGTGATGATCCTTATATTGTACCATTACCTGGTTATACCCAGAGTATCCGTCAAGGAAAGACATCATCTAGGAGCCATTGACGATCTGCAGCACCTCATCTAGCGAAGGTACTGGATAGTTGTCTTTCTCCAAAGTGCAGTTTAGATTGCGAAAATCTACACACAATCTAATCTCTCCATTCTTTTTCCTAACTGGGACCAAGTTGGCCACCCACGTGGAATGCTTGACGAAAAAAATTATTCTTGCTGAGATAAACTTTTGTACTTCCTTATAAACGATAGGTTCTAGCAAGGCATTGATAGGGCGCTGCTGCTGGCGAAATGGCCTCACTTCTGTCTTAAGAGGGATAGTGTGTGTGATGACAGAAGTGTCATAAGTTTTTAGATATTTGTAGCTCCATGCCACCACATCGTGGTATCTTCGCAACGCTTTTGTAATTCCTCTCTTTTCCTCCGGCATGCACACTTTGTCGATAAAAACATTCTTAGTCTCCTCGGTTGTCCCAAGGTTATGAGCATTGCACTGGTTGCTTATGGCCTCCTTTTTTGTTTGTTGATCCTGATCTTTGATCTGATCCAAGTCAAATATGCATTTGAGCTTAACCATGCCTCTGGGGATCGTGTTGGTTTTGAGGTTAATACCCCCCTCTATATCCAGTTTGGGTTCCTGTGGATCAACTTCATCAATTCTTTGAGCTGCGAAGACATCAGAACTTGTGATGAATTGAAGGATATGCTTGTCATCATTGAAGACTTGCATGTGGGTAACATTATCTGGGACTGATGGTGTGGATGTTAGCTCAACAGTGAATTTCTTGAGCCCGGAAAAAGAGAGGGGTTGTAGAGTGCTAGCTGCTTGAGCCAAGGCATCAGCTGTATGATTCTAAGCACGAGGGATCAATTGTATATTAAATGCATCTAAACCCTCCAGGAGATCTCAGACCCTATGCCTATAGTTTGTGAGTCTCTAATCATGACAGGAATACAACTTTTTGACCTGCTTAACTATGAGCTGGGAATCCCCGAAAACTTGCAGCACTTTTACATTTTTCTTCACAGCCATAAGAAGGCCAAGGACTAAAGCTTCATATTCTGCTATGTTATTGGTGCAATAGAACCGTAATCGGTGGGCAGTGAGAAATGTCTTACATGTTGGGCTAATGAGTTTGAATCTCGCTCCAGCTCCTTGTCGGCACTTGGATCCATCAAATCGGAGCGTCCAGCACGCGGATGATTCCTTATCTTTAGGTCTAATTGAGCTTCCGTTTCCCTTCGGCTAGACGGCTGGCCCTATGATCTTAGGAGAATTTTTTGGTTCAATGCATTGTGCGACAAGCGGCTCTACTAGTGCCTCCTCTGGCATTTCTGTCTGGGGGACAGCTGATTTTCTAACATTCGCCACTGCTACTTGACACAAGCAACAGTCAAACTCGGAGTGAGTAGCATTGTGAACTCTGCACCAGTTCGGCAATAAGAGATCTTGTAAATTCATTCAAGCTCCTAGGCTGAGCTGATCCCTCACACATTTCTCCATGAATTCTTGGAAACCATTGAGTAATCCCCAGTCGTCCTCCTTATCTGGCTCATCATCTGCTTCTACCGAAGCTTCGGTGTCTGGGGGCATTTGTGTGGAATCTACTGAGGGACTACACAACACTAGCAAAACTTCATCTGCACATTCTTCTTGGAGCCCAACCTCATTTTGGTAGGCAAAAGGTTGGTAATTCCCTAGGTCAGTCTCAGCAAACAACACCTTGTTGAGATTATTGTATTCCGTGATCATGTACTTCATACGGGGCTCACGGTCGATACAGATCTGGTTTGGTAGCCCCTTCCATGGCAGCCACATGTGAGAAAGGTTTGTGGCGGTGTATCCATTCAGTGCCTTAGTGAATTCCCTTCCCAAAATAATTCCATATGCATCGGGAATGTCAGCCACTTGAATATCAATGACCTGTTGTATCCATGGGTCTATAGCAATTTGCATCGAGATACGGTTTATTTCACCCACGATGTTGATCTCTATTTTGTCCAGCTAGGTGACCTTCCTCTTTGAAGGCGTGGGAGTGATGCCAAGAGCCTTGCATACTGCCAAGGGCATGACATTGGCAGAAGCCCCTGAATCGAGCAAGTAGTTGTGCAAGTTCTTCCTAAAAATCCTAATGGTGGTCAGGAAAGGGGGAGTTTTCGGTCTCCCTTGGAGGAGGCCCATTGGCGTGTCAATGTGAGCTATCTAACATTTGTTCCTATCACTGCCCGTGTCCTTGGTTTTCTTAAATTACTGGTCTTTGGAAAACTTCCTATTAGCCCTTTCCAACTCCTTTTCAATTTGTTTACTTGCTAGTTGATTCACGGGAACATCCTTCCTTTTCTCGGTGTTATCATGTAACTCTGGTTCTTTCCTAGGCTCCTCAAAGGTAACCCTCTTAACTGGTGTTTCTTGTGTCATTTTAGAATATGGAGTCCCATTAAGAACCCTAAAGAAGGCATGCCTCACAGTAGGGACTTTGAGTAATTCGAAGGCTAACAAGCTGAATTTTACCTTTTGAACTCTTCTGCTACATATTCACCCATTTGTTCAATTTCTGAACTAAAAGCTTGGCCTATAGCAGAACTAGGGGTTTGGACCTTCGTTTGCCCACGCAGATTTTGGGGTTGGCCTTGAGGCTGGTTTTGTGGCTGGTTGTGAGATCCTTTCTTGTTGAGGTATTGGGTAGGTATGTGAGGAAGCCCAGGGTTATTACTGACATTTGGATCAGGCGGGGTGGTGAAATTGTTTGGTGGGGTAGAAGTTGTGAAGGGTCCACCCACCTGTCTATTCCTAAAGAAGTAGGGACTTGACCGTTGATGGAACATGTGGACCTCATCTACAAATAATTCTTCTTCATCTACCGGACCATTATCTACTGAATCAAAGAGCTAAGCCAAATTTTGTTCATTACTTACCTCTTGTGCTTCTTCACCCTCAATAGGAGCAGGTTCAACTTCGGGCTCATTGTGGTCACCTTGTGGGAACGACGATTGATTGACTAACAAACACGAGGAATCGTAGGGTTCAGATGGGACGATGTCCCTACAGTTGGCATTGTCAACTACATTTTGTACCTCCACCTGGAAGATTTCAGCAGCTGTCTGGAACTTGGGACAATCTAGCTTGGAATGCCTGCTGGTTTTGTGAAGTCGACACCATCCGCACAGGGCTGCTTCAGCTAGGTATACACCGCTAGATGTTTTTTTATTGTTTGTCAGTTGATCGAAAGGTGTAGGTACTCCTCCATTATTAGGCCTGGTGTTCCATTTATGATTTTGCCTCTGAGAAGGTCTCCTTTCTGCATTTTGATTGGCGCTTTTCTCCCTATCATAATTCTGCCCGGAGGAAATTCCTACTTCTCGATTATCTCTGCTGTCTCTATTGTCTCGACTATCCCTATTGAGATTAGCCTGGAAATTATGCTGGGAGGCCTATAACTAGTTATTCTAATTCTTTAGGTGTGTCATTTCTGTGGACATTTTTTTGATCATTTCCGTAAGTTCCTCCAATTTGTCTTTCTCAGTCATGCTCCTAGGCGACAACGCCAGATTTTGGAGAAAAGCGGGTGGGGCTGTCGACTAATTCTGATAAGCTAGGGGAAACTCAGGCCCTGATAGGTGCAATGGCACCTGGGGTTGTTGGGAATATTCCTGATGTTGTGGAGCAGACTGAGAGTAATGGTACTGCTACTGGGGCTACGAATGGGAAGGCGTGGGAGGCATGTAATTCAATGGCTATCCGGGATGTGGCACCATAGGTAATTGAGGTATTTGGTTCATGAGAGGGGTTTGGTGAGCAAATGTCTGATTAAGCCCCTGAATTTGCATTGGGTGGGCTACCGGCCCCAAAGAAGGCAACGGGCCAGAGATATTCTGCCCCAAGTCTGCACTGGCGACGACGACTTCCGCATAGGCGGCAACCAAGGTAGTGGGCGGTGGGCGCATCCTTTTCACCAAGGCCGACATGAGGTTGTCCAGCGCCGTGTAGTAGACCGGGAGGGCTGCCACATCATTATGGAGGTACAGATCTTGAAGCCTCGTGTGAGCTCGATGGAAGTGGTCATTGAAGGAGCCAATAGGTTTGTTGACCTCCCTTCTAACAGATATGAACTGTTGGTAAAGGTCCGCGGGATTAATGGAGATCTTGTATTTTTGTAGGAAGGCATTCTTCATTAGGTTCCATGAGGTGATGGATCCCCTTGGCAAATTGATGTACCAATAGAAGGACTCTTCTCCCAACGAATGTAGAAAGAGGTGACATGCAACATCCTCATGGTCAGCTCTTCTTTGCAGATCGCATGGATGGAACTTCGAACAAAATCTCTCTAGATTCTTGGGCATATCATTATAGACAGCAAAATGTATTTGCAAAGGGTTATGTGCTAACCAAGCCATGAGGGGTGGCAAAGGTGGTACTTGATGTTAGAACATGGGAATTCGGGGTTGTATTTGCAATACAACAGCAATTCGGGGCTGCACTTGAATTATGGATATCTGGACTGTGCCTTGGGATGGAAGGGCTGGGGGAGGAGCAAACCCCTAGCTGCCGAAAATAGGAAGGGCAAATGCAGTTTGAGATGATTGGGTGGAAGATGAAGACCAGCCAAATGAAGGTGAGGGTGGAATGGAGGCAGATGGAATGGAGGAAGAAGGAGATGCAACGCTGCTTCCTTGAGCCCGCTTTTCCCTCGTGGGAGGCTGTAATTCTTCAAATTCTCCCTTGTTTGGTGTTGACCATAGAATTCATTGAAATCTCTCTGAGGACAATGATCTGATTCGATCCAGCTTCACTTTATCCCGCAACTTAGTATTTTGAACGTAGCCCTCCTTCTAGCGCCAGTTCTATTGGTGGTGTTTTTATGCACTTCTCAACACAAGCAGTGCGTAGGTGCACTACCTCTCTTGAAAGACAGTCTTCCACAATCAGATTGCATAACACTATCCGAAGGTCTCTCGGATGTCAGGTCATGACAGTGCTTAGATACCTCAGTAGTTTGATGTGATTTCCTGGAATCATAAGGCGGTCTTATAGAAAATACAAAGTATGGATACAAAGCATGGAAGTCGGATCTTGAAATGGAGTTCTTTGAATGGGAAGTTGTTATGCATAGGCTGTAGGTTCAAACAACAATCTTAGACTCCATCTTGTTGTTGGATTTGACTTTACAATATGCAATTAACCTTAACATGGGTCAGTTACTAAAAAAAGGAAAAAAGGGCGAATGAGAGGAAAAGTTCCTAAGTATGAAGCTTGCTATGAATAGTGACAATGGAGTTCCTGCAATGGACAATTCCTCAAAACAATATCCCACTTAACCAGGGATTTCGCAGTATCATAGAAATTGTGCTATCTTCTAAGGATTGCAGATATCTCATCCTTCATTCACCACATACATGCATGAATCAAAGATGAATGTTTGGAATAGTTTTTAAAATCAAGTCTAGGCTAACTTTGCACAACTATTTACTATCAACAAACAGCAAAAAGTATGGACTAAGGAATCATCAACAAGGCAGGAATTTTAACAATCACCCAACAGCATTCCTAAGATTTATCCAAAGAAATAAGATAGCTAACTAAACAGCAATAAGATCTAAGCTAAACATCTAAAATTGGAGAATGAATCAAATAACATGAGAGAAACCAAGAAAATACACCAAGTCAATGTCTTTTCTTATAAATTTCAGCAGCATGTCTTTACAACAACTCAACTCTCTCTTTGCAAATGAGGGGAGTGCTCTATTTATAGTTTTCAAAAAGTTAAATGAATGGCTACGATTCATTCTCATTTTGTTGCCAAGATTCATTACAAAATAGGGTTTCACTTACCCCAAATAGATTACAATTTAAAATACATTTTTGTCCCTTCCCTATTTCGTCTTCTTATGGATGGTACTGTAGCTCTTTCGTCTTTTAGCAAATTGTTGTTTCCTCTTTGCTGTTGTAGCTACTCTTTAGGAAGGTCCTCATCTTTGGCTAGGCTATCCTTCTACTCCTCAGAAGCTGCATGTTCTATATATTTGAGGATGACCGCTTGGAGCTTTTCGATTTGAAGGATTTCACATCACAATGCCTAGTAGCTCCATTCCTTAGTGTTCTCTTCCACTCTTTTCCGATCTTCGTCATACTTCGAGCCTTGGTCCCTAAATAGTTCTGATTGGTTGAAGGCACAGGAAGCAAAACTCAGGAACTCCGTTGTGATTTCTCCATTTGTCTCGTCCTTCATCTTCTCCTAGAAGTATGGCTTGATTTTCTCTGGATCCATTTATACTGTGGGCATATCATAGCCTGTCATCAACTTGAGATACCAGGCACATTATGCCCGGACTTCCTTGATCCATTCAATATTAGGATCCACCCTCCTCAGGATTTGCTCCAACCTCTCCTTCTGGTTGTCGAGGTCCCTACGCCACACATCCACTAGCCAGTGATCTTCCTTTTTCAGCTCTAGCTTCTCCTCCCACGTGGCCTCAGGCATCTGAAGGATGGCTTCAATTCTTGGGAAGGTGGAGACATAGGTGGCAGAGAAATTGATGCAGAGCCTCTTTGTGCTCTCTAGGGACTGGATCAGGTCCAAGAACTTGTTGGCTATCTGCACAGCCCTGCTGATTCCCATATTTTCAACGTATGTGACATATCGGAACTAATCTTTGGTGGTTTTCTCCAAGTTCTTCCTCCTTTCCATTTTGTCTATCTATGCTTTCGAGAGCAACTGCGGTGCGACTATGGAGGTTGTGGGCAAGTCATCCACTGAGGACCATTGCTGAATGTAGTTTGTTAACGTTGCAACCTGCGCCTTGAGCTCATCCTTGGAGACCTTGTTGTGCTTTATTAGGTGCACCACGGTGGCCACCAACTCTTCAAGGTGCTTGACATTTTTCTCTCTAGTTGTTGTCCCCAAGTCAATGGTGGAGATGCTGTAACTCACCCCTGCCTGGCCAACATTAGGCATTGCAATTTGTGCTGCTTGGGAGCTGGAAGCATCCATTGTGATCTTGGATCAGACCTTGGGCTTCTTCTCTTTCTTTGTGGTGATCTGGGATCGAGCGAAGATGGCTTCTAACCTTGCCCTTGGGTCTTTCAACATAGGGGTTGTCTTCTCAAGTTGCCTTTCCAACCATTCAGGCATAGCAGACTTATCCTTGGGTGACCCGCGGCTACCCTCGCCCTTCTCAATCAAAGGCAAGACTTCTGCCCCCTTTTCCTTTTAGGGTTCTTCTTTCCTTAGGGCATCATCCTCCTCCTCTTCGTCAAAGTCATGAACGAACATGAGGCGCTTGACGTGCAGCCCGGTGGATGGTTGTCAAGTGGGGCTCTCTTCCTTTTCTACCTCTTCTTCTTTCTTCTCCTCAGCAGCCTCGGGCTCGGGGCCTGTGATAATATGGGTTTCAGCTTTGGTTAGGTCCTTTATCTATTGCTCTTCTGGTGGCTGACCCCCTTCACCATGCGGTGACTTTTCTGCCTCCACCCCAACATCCTTTAGTTGCTGCGCCATCTCCTCCTCAAGGTCATCATCAAATGTCTAGATGATTTCCTTAGCACCTGAACCACCCTCCTCATCTCCACTCTCAGAAGAGCCTATCTCCTCCCCCTCATAGACCACCCTGTCGATGGTTTGGTGTTCGTACTCGGGGTGCTCATAATACTCATCAGCTTCCTGCTCTTGCTCCTCCAACTCTTTTGAAATTTGCATTGTAGCTTCCATGGCCGGCGGCCCTATTAGCAGTTGTGAAGGCTGAGCTGTCGCAAGGTCTTGGGCGAGGGCTGCTTGGAGAGCTGGGTCCATTAAGATCTGTGAGAGCTCAGGGGGAGGTTTTGCATGTGCCTTATAAGAGCCTCGAGCATAGTGGTAAGCGAAATAGGTGATGTTATTGTTGCCAGAGGGAGCGATATGATTGGCGACGTGGCACCAGAAGAAGAGGGGGGAGTGGTCACACTAGAAGAGGAGTTAATTTTAATTATTGACTCGACCGAGGGCGAAGGGGCAAGATGGAGAGAAATGTCCACCGCTGGTGGAGATGCAGCAACCACAGGAGGGGCAGGGAGAGCCAATGGGGGCTGTAATTATGTTGTACCCACTGTCTGTTTAAGCCTTTTGGGAGATGAGGCTCCCTTTTCTTTCCTTGCTTGCTCTTTGGGATTTGGAGACTGTGCAGTCTCTGTTTCTTTCCTCTTCTGGGACCTGGTGACTGGAGGAGACTTGGAGGTCTCACCAGTCAACGTGGTGGCAGCGACATCCTCTGTGGCACTTGGCTCACTTTTGAGCCCCTCATAGGTCAAGACCACCCCTTGTTGTTTCAGATGTGCCACGTGCCCATCGACCCAATCCCTAGTACAAGTTATGATTGCCTGGGTGATGGTGTCAAGGTCGTCGACCTCCTGTTCGTCCCAGTCGATTGATGGTATTGGTAGGTTAGCAACTGCAGGGTACCTCGGGTGCATAATGGTGGAATCATCCTCCTCCACCTAATCCGGCACTGGGAATGGTTGCACCCTTCTCAGGAACTGCACCGTCATGCACATGTAGTGCCTTGCGTGGACCTCCTTGTCATCCTTGCAGTCATTTGAGAAATCTTCAATGTGGTATTGGTGGGCATATGCTGGCCCCAGTGCCTTCCTGACGTGGCCGTGTGGGTCCATCCACGTGCAAGCAGTGTACTAGTCAAAATGGTAATCCTTGAGCTCCTTCTCTGAATTACTGGCACATTGGGACGTTTGTAGTTGGTACATGCCCTGGCCGAGGGTCATGGGGTATGAAATCCCTGCTATATGTTTATTACTAAAGATTTCCTAGATGTGTTGGAGCTGTCAAAAAAATTCCAGGAGGATGATTCTGTCATTGGGGTAGCGATAAAATCTATTCGGCCTTTCCGTGAAACCCTGGGCCTGGATGTATATAAACTTGGGGAACTGGATGAATAAGAAAGCATACTACTTTAGGAGCGCCCTGGCGTTGTAGGAGACCCTCCTCTCAAAATCCCCAGCGATTAATCTAATGATATTGCCAATGAAGGCGTTATTGACCCTGCAGTACTCCTTGAAATACCGGTATAGAAGCTGTGGGTATTTGTCATAGGCCTTAAGTCCTCGCTTCTGCCCCTGATCGGGTGCTACAAACAACCCGCTGTATTGTCTTTGATCTGCTAGGGAGTAGACAAGGTAGGAGGTCATGTAAAATTTAGAACTCTTCTTCACGTTGATGAACTGCTCATGGAAGCAGTCGATAATGATGCCTCCTCAGTAGAATGGGACCTTGGTCATGACGTCCTCATTTCCCCGTAGGATCTGCTCAATAAAATAGACCATCCATTCCTAGAAAAAGGTAGTCGTTGGAAGACCCCTAACCCTACTCAACAAGGTTACCAAGTCATGGTAATCCTCATGGAAATCGCTATGAAAGAGTTCCTGAGGAACCTTCGCAGCACTGCCCCATTTTTCCTTAAGCCAATAGAGGTTGATTGACTTCTTGCATCCTCCTAGATTAGCATCCCACGCTGCTTGGCATTCTTCTACTGTGGGGACCTCCATCTATTGGAACGTGGGAATGTGGAATGTCTTGGTGATCCCTTCTGGTGACATGTCTGCAAGGATGTTTCCCTCCTTATCCATGATTGTTCTGGTGTCTGGCTGATAGGCTTCTCGGCTAGTCATCACTAATTTGGGTTGACCCTCACCCTCTGAGTGAATTCATCTATATCAACCTAGCCAATGTTAGTATCTGAAATTTCCTTCCAGTCGGTTGTGACCTTTGAGTGGAGCGGCTCACCCTAGAACTGATACATCATTTGATCCTTGTCTTCTTTTCCCTAAGGGGTCCTTCCTGACTTCTTGCCCTTGTCCTTCTCGGCAGATGCCCCTGAAGTTCCTACCCCTGATTCCATATATTCTGCAGGCAAGGGCAGAGTCAGTGTAATATATTATCAAAGCATTCATGTTAGTCCTTATCTTGAAAACAACATCTACTTCAAAAAGTTAATCAAGCATATCATAAATTTTATCCTTTAGATGTTATCGATCTTCGTTTCAGGGCATTTGGACAATCCGGGCCTGGAGGGCCCGATTTCCCTGGCAGGAATGCTGTCTAGAAGGGAAAACGCAGGCGAAATCTCCCAAAGACCTTCCTTGGCCAAATTTTAATGTTTTAGGAGGCTCATGATGAAGAAGAGAAAAATTTAGGACATGGGTTGAGGTCAGATTCTGGATTTGGGCTTGTTTGGGTGGATTTAAGGGGCCTCAGAGGTTTCAAGCTGGGATGCTGTCGGGATATGGCAGTTGGTGATGGCGGACAGCAGACAAAAATCCAGGGTCCGGGGCTTGTAGGGCCAAAAGGCGGCCGACATGTGTTGATTTACTTCTGAGGGTTCAGGTCGGCGACGCCAGGAAGGCGCATGAACTTCACCGTGTAGGATGGAAAATATTGAACGAAAGTCTGGGAGCAAGAGCCCGGCAGTAGATTTTGCATTTCTGAACTTGATGGCACCTGGCAGGCCAGCAGGCCGGTAGGCTGGAGCCCAGAGGGCTGAGTTCTGGATGGGAATTTCGTTTGGAGCGGCGGGCGATGACCAGAATCCTAGAACATGGGGCTCGGAGAGCAGACAAACGCTCAAAAATTTGGTGATATTCTACGGCGGATAGCGCCTCGGAGCCTGGAGATTGGAAGGGTGGGGTAAAGTTTCCCAACGGCAGGAGAACGATGGACTTTCGAGAATGGAAGTCCAGGATCTGGGGCCCGGCGATGCAACAGTATTGATAATGTTGCCAAAACTTCACCATTGACAATGGCAAAAAATGGACCAAAGAAACCCGACGCCCAGAGCTCGGAAGGAGGGTCGTCGTTGGTAGGGTTTGGTGTTAGCGACAGCGGGCGAGAACTAGACAATAGTGGATCAGAAGGCGGGGCCCAAAGCCTGAAAGGTATTGATGATATTGCCAAAAACCGCGTAGCGGGAACGATGAAAATCGAGTGGGGAAACTCACTGTCTAGGGCCCGAAGGTGAAAATGATGCAATGACTTTCGTCGACAAAGGCCAAATGGGGAGGTGAAGGCAGAGCCCAGAACGCCGAGTGATGTTCGTCGTCACCGACGGTGAAATGCAGGCGGAACCGCGGAGGTGGAACTCCGCGATCTAGGGCCTGAGGGGCTCGCAGGATGCATGGTTAGCTTTAAAGTTTATCAATGAGATGCATGCTGGGATCTGGAAGCCGGGAGATGGGGAGGAAATGGCAATTCGGGCACGGCAAAATGCGACCAGCATTCTGGGGATGGAAGCCCGACGACCCAGACCTGGAGAGGAGGGTCGCCATCGGCAGGGTTCAAAACTTAAAATCAGATGGTGAAGGCGGATCGTGGACCCGGGGCAGCCGATCGCAGTGTGTGAAGAATAGTCGTGCCACAAAAGAGTCCCAAATCGACGATGAGGGCAATTCTGATAGGTTTTTCAATTTTTCAACATATGGGTTATGAGCGCAATTTAGTGTTCTTCCCTTTTATGCCATCCTAACTAATTGTTCATCCATTTTAGATCTTTCAAAATCATGAAAAAACACACACGGGAGGGTGAACGGGTCACCTACCTCAAACACGCTAAATGGCAAGACGTGGAATCTACTGGGAGTCGACGAAATGGTGTTGATGGCGATGATCGTTACGCTATCGAAGGCGGTGGGCTCCAGATGATAGCTTCCCGAATTCGCTCGAATAATGTAGAATGATAATGACTGCTTGGATTGGGCTTTTTATACCCAAATCGCCATGAATGACTGTAATAAATGCTTGTACGGCCACGGGAAAAGGTTGGTGGAATTTGAAAATAGGTCGGCGGCGGCAGCGGGAACTCTAGGACACGGTGGCCAGGAAGACGTGACGCGATGGACGCTGTAAGATTTTTGCTTTTGATTTGAACGGCAACGGCAGGGAGCTTCACGGGACCCGGAGGGTGGGACTCCACCAGGGCTCCACTGTCAGGGACAACGGGACTGCCATAGAATTTTAGGCAGGCGGGCCAGGAAGAGTCCACGACAAAGACCTTCGATAGAGATAAGGCAGGCGGGGCCCGAGGAGCGGGAGGCCGCGAGAGGCTCACCATCATAGATGGCAAGATGAAGACGGAAGTCCAGAAGCAGACTTCAAGGATCCGGGGCCCGGAGGGGCAGGCGCCACCTCGAGAATTTTACAAGTTTCAGACGAAGAGCGGCAGGGTGGACCTCGAGGGCTGGGAAGACGCTCGGCAAATGCCATAAGGGATGATATTTCTTGAGGGGAAACCCGAAGAGGGAACCCCGGATGCTCGGGCCTGGAAGGGCCTAGGGCCGTTTTAGAGCCAAAATGCCAAAGGAGTCCCCGAGGCCCCGGAAGGCAGCAAAAACCAAAAGCGGTGGCATGATCGAATTATGATGGAACTTTGGAGGAACATCGACCATCTGAAACATCAAAAAAGAGGGGTACGCAAAATGAGGTGGCCCCAAAAGGACCCGACGAGGTGAAAGAAAAGAGGGTCCCTATTCCGAATGGGGCGTGTGTGCTGAAGGCACAATAGATCTAAATAACTGAAAAAAAAAATTAATACAACATATAATGTAATTGAAATACAACTTTTTTTGTATTTTTATGCTTTTATAATGTAAAAATAAAACCCTAAATGAGAAATAGAAACAATGCAATGGAAAACCTAGATCTAGGATTTGGAAGACTTCCAATTTTGAGAATGTATATGATGTAAGAATATCAATCTCACCAAAGTGAAACATAGAAAAATGGAACCCTAGGTCTTAAATGCAAACAACCTATGATATAAAGGTGACCATTTTCCAAATTTCATTAGGATGTAGATCACAAGGTGAGAAGATTGACTTTCAACCTTAATGGTGAGCCAACTAGACCTAGATCCACATCTAAAGGGGGCTTTGGAATGGATTTTAAATATTTTAGAATGATTAACTTAATGATCCTATATGCCCTAATATTTAAAATACAAGATCCTTGCAACTGATAGATGAAAATAATAGTTTGCAAGTGGATTTGGGAAACACATAGGATAGCAAACCTACTCTAAAAAATAGTTTTGATGTTCATATAAGGAATCATTCTCCCAATGGTGAATGGGAATTTGTAGACGGTTCCTACTCAATTTTCTAGGTCCTTTGGTGTTGGATCTAAGCTTCTATTTTCCACCTACAAAATTTTCAGAATGTTGGTAATGAATTCTACAAATTAGTTTGTGTCTTGACAACATTGATGACAAAAAATGCAATAATAAAAAAATAGATCTTCAAGTTCCCTTCAATCCCATTCAACCCTATAACCTACATATTCCTAAAGAGGAAAAATGGTTGTTCCATATAGTTATTATTCTTAGTCAAACTTGATGAATAAAGTTCCCACTTTCACTATCACAAGATGTCAATAATGAAACCTTAATGGAAATGGGAGGAAATGATGAATGACAAATTTTTTTGCAACCCATAACCCTTCAATGGATACCTTAAAGGACTAAATACAAACACACCACTTCAGGGATCTTGGATCTGATTGATAGACTTGCTTGAATGCTTGAATGATTGAATACCTACAACACTTGTTAACTTTCAACATGAATATCCATAATCTTTAACATGATGTTAGGATATTGATTGCTACTATAAATGACTGATAATGATGTTCTTGAATTCTCTAGACAATAATATCTTCTATTGAATTTCTCTCATAAAATCACATAGATTTCAAATGAAAAAATGGCTAGGTATTGACAGGTGTTTATCTAATTTCTTGAAAAATAGATTCCAAAAGAAGACACTTCCAATTTAAATTTTTATTTTTAATGTGTAGCCAAAAATATATTTTAATTTAGGTCGTGGCTCATAAAAGGGACCCATTCAACCTTGGGAAAATAGGTCTTGGCCGAAATTACTAGGACACATATGATGCAAGGAAATTTAATAATTAAATGCATTTATTTCATTTTGGTTCCCCTTTTATAAAATAGTTATGCTTTAGAATGCACAATTTTGCAAATTAGAAGCTTAATTAAGTCCCATATAAATTAGGAGGACAAAAGTATAATGTGAAATTGTAGAGGTATACAATTTTCTACATTGGACTATCTAATAAATCTATGTATCTCATGAGTAAGCTAGCATAACACAACTTTCTAACCTAATGGGACTTGTCATTTATCATTTTACATCAACACCTAGCATAACACAACATGCTAGCTATTTGATCTATGTATCTCATGAGTAAACTAGCATAATATAGCTTGCTTACCTTCTGAGACCTATTTTTTTAATCTTACATGAACACCCATCATAACACAACTTTCTAGCTAGTAGATATATGTATCTCCTTAGTAACCAAGTGTAACACTAATTTATAGCCTTATTGCACCTATTTTTATCATTTTAAATGGATGCCTTGCATTACACAACTTACTAGCTAGTAGATCAATATATTGCACAAGAAACTTAGAATAAAACAACTTGATAGGTTTATGGGACCCATAATTTATTATTTTATATTGGCACATAGCATAACACAACTTTCCATCCTTATGGGACCTATTATTTATCATTCTACTTTGACACCTTACATAACACAACTTACTAGCCCATAGATCTATGCATCTCATGAGTAACCTACCATAGGAAAACTTGTTATCCTTATGGGAATTTTTATTTATCATTTTATCATTTTAAAAATTTATGTTGTACATTTTATGAATGACACTTTCTAGAGAGATAATATTTCATAATAAGTTCTATTTTCCTAGCTAACTTGGATTTTAGATGGTGTGTTCCAACCTTGATGTTATGTTTCATGACTGCATCATATATGTTTCATGTTTTTCATGTGTGTTCCTCATACATTCCTTGTATAGTTTGTGTATTATTTGTATTATCCATGTTTGTTTCATGTTTTCTTTGTATCTTCCTCATGTATTCTGTTTATTTAGGTGAATTATCATGTGCCTTTTTTTTGCATCATGTCTTGTGTGTGCGTGTTCTTTTTTCTTAATATTCTATTTTAGTAGGATCCTTAGTCCAGGGGTTGTCACATTCCCTTGCTCAGTGTCATCTTACCCCTTAAATGTTACAGTGAAAGGTTCTTTTTGGATTCTTGATAATTTAGTATGAGTAGGATTGTATCTTCATACCCTCATTCAAGTGGGGGCTAAATGTATCATCATAAATATCACCCTTAACAATTTCACACTATCTTTATCTCTCTTTTATATGCATGACTAATTATGCTTATTAATTATTCAATTTAATGTTATTTCTGATAAATTAATTTAAATATTTAGATAATCAATATATGAAAAAAAATTGGGCTAGACTAGGGTGCTCTCATCTTTGTTCACCCTAATCTGTCTCTCAATTTCAAAATTTATTGTCAGCTCCTCAATATGTTTATCAATCCAAAATCAATTTTCAACTTGTCATACTAGTTAATGTGAAATATATTAAAATTCATATGAATATAAGTCTTTCCATCCTTCTGAAGAAGCTTAAAAATATATTGAATTTGAATATCATTCTAGCATCCTAAAAAAAATTAAAGAGAATAATAAGTAGAATATATCTATAACATACTTTTTCCTAGATTCATATTTACAATATAGTAGAAAATCCATTTTTATTCATTGTGAGATGTTTCATGATTATTTTTGTTAGTATTATGATCATGAAATTTTGCAAGATCTTCAAGAAACCTCCAATTTCTCTTTGTATGTGCTTATAAAATTGAATTCAATCCAACAAGGAACATAGATCTAAGTGGTAAGTTACAATATTTTCATTTATAATTTATTTTTATCTATTTTCCTCTACTTTCCATAGAACATGTGATTTAAATCATTGTCATCACAATTATTTGTGGAGGCAGAAACACAAAAATAGGGTTTGACTAAGACATGTTGATGTCTGCAACTTCAAGAGGTATTACCCCAATCGGTCAAAAGTCAAATAGATTCATATTTTCTAGGTTGGCTCAAGTGGAGTTCTAATTAATTATGAAAATTTATTAATTTTGCTAGGTCGGCCCAAGTGGGGTATGATGCCTACTCTTGTATGAAAAGGAGAGAGAATATTCTCACTAATCAAGCAATTCATTCCTTGAGGATCAAGTAGAAATTTGGCATAAAGAGGAAGATTCCCTACTCAGAAGAAAATAATTTTTTTCTTGATAAAAAATCTACACTATTTAAAGTGATGTACTATTTCATTATATTTTTCCTATCTAGGCATGATTTTTAAGTGTTATTTCTACACTATTGTACTTGATATATCATTATTAAATTTTTGTTGAGTTTTTCTCCCTTGAGTAGAAGGATTATTTTCCTAGGATAAATACTATGTTCTTCGTTATGTTTTTGTGTTGTATAAAAAAGGCCCCTTGTCATTTCCATGGCCTTTTAGGTCTTGTTTCATGGTTTTTGATCTATTTTTCTCTAATTTTGTGATATAACATGGCTTGAACATGCATATTTAGGTACTAAAATTCAAATCATGATGTCTTGTGAAGGTGTTGTGAAGTGTTGTAAGACATTTTTACATTCTTCTAGACTCTATTCATTACAATTTACCTAAAAATAACCTTTTTACTTATCATTAAGTCCTATTTTGAAGTGTTGTAAAGTCTTGTAACAAGATTCCATGCTTTCCTAGGCATAACTTCACTATTTATCCCTTTCTTATGATTTATTTGACCCATTTATGCCCTCATATGCTTTAATTAAGTGTATTTTTGAATATAAGCCCGGCAAACAACATTAAATGCCACATAATGCCCGACACCTATTTTTCAAGTCCTAAGTGGAACCCATTCGCCATGGGTGGCGAATAAGTCCCCCTTGGCCCCAAATTCAAAATATTTTAAATTTTCTTTTGATTTTTTATCTAAAAAATCTTGATGTCGGCCTTTAATGAGGTATGAATGGGTTACTAAGGCACAATATTATATAAATAGGTAATTTTCACCTCATGCATTCAAGCATTATCCAAGCACTTTGAATCATCCATTGACATTACTTCATATTTGCATCATCAAGGGTTTGGTAAGTTGCTAGCATTTTCATACTGTTAATTTATCATTCTTTTGCATTTTATAATTTCATTAAGGGTTTGATTACCAAAAGCGGGGTCTGAGAAAGGAAAACCCCTATTTGCTAACCCTCAACCATTTTTCCCTTTGTGCATGTGTGTTTCCAAACCTAGCTATGCAGATTTAACAAGTATTTTGGGGTTGAAAAGTGGAGAACAAGTCAACTAGGTGCTTCAAGTCAACTCATTCATATTTCAAGCTTGGAGAAAGTTTTGTCTATTTCCTAGATAATTGACTTTGGCAACCCGACATTCAGTGATTTCCAAATCTGGTGTTGCAGAGTTGTCTCCCTATTTTTCAAAATTTTGGGAGAGGATTGATTCACCACTAGTCGTGAATGAGTCCCACCTTAGGACTGAAAATATGAATTTTTTCAGATTCCAGATCCCGGCAGTCAAAAACCAATTTCTGAAACTTTTTCACCAGTAGAAGGACTACTTCCGGTTAGCATTCACAACATTCCAAAATCATCAAATCTTGCATAGGTCCACTCTTTTTCATCCTATTTCTTTCTTTTTTGCATTATTTTGATCATTTAGTTCATTGTTTGTATATCATAGTGTGTTTTCAAACATAGCTAAAATCTTAGATTTGCATTCATATTCATTCATTTAGATCACTCAATTGCATTTATCTTACTTCATTTAGATTATAAAACATTATACATTACAGAATTTGAATGAACCCTTAGCTTTTTTGGGCCCTAACTCTCTGCTTTTTAGTGAAAAACCCTAGAAGAGCTAGAGAAGCACTCAGGAACCAAAAATCTATGGTTCATTTTGGTGAATGTGTATTTTGAACACTTTTCATTTCTAATTTCATTCACATATTGCATCTTAGTTTACATTTGCATCAACATTCAATTAGGACATTGTTTTGTTTTTGCATTCTAGGCCTTCTCATATTGCATTAGTGAAAACTTCATTTATATTTCATTTTTTGCATTGCAACCTATTGAAAAAGTAGAAAATTTTCATTCTGCATCATTGATTGCATTTTTTAGAGCATTAAAATCACCTTGAATTTTTTGAAAAACACAAAAAAAATTACATACTTGTACTCATTTTCCAACCTAGGTGAATCAGTTGCTCTACACTTTTTAAACAACATTTATGGCATTTTTCTAGCATTTTCCTTCATTTATGTTTTCTATAGTTAGTTCTCTATTACAGTTATAAGCATTTCTATTATTTTCATTTAGAAATCTTAGGTTACTTTGCATTTGATTTCCCCCCTCCTTTGTGGTACTTGTATGAGTGTTTGGTGCCCCGTTGATAATACTTTAGTGAGAAGAAGTTCTAGACTCATGGAATCCCACGATAACACTTTCATTGTGGACCTTGGGATCTCAAGAGCTCCTACTCCTAGTATGGACAATGGTGCATTAGGCATTGGAAATACTACTATTAGGCCATCACCTTTCCATCCAATGAATGTTGACACATAAAACAACTCTCTTCCACAAGACAAGGTCGTTAGTATTCATCAAGAATTTGCACATTTACAACAAGACTTGTCACTTGAAATCATTTCCACAACTACCATACCTTCCATTTACAAGCTTCATCATTTGATTGAAAGTGAGGATGGCTTGTAAGTGATGAAGAAAATTTCTGAGATTTACAATAAAAAATACTCTTTTAATACACAATTCATAAACATTCATGTAAGCCAAGGAGGACCTCAATTTCTTTCCCCTTCAACCATAGCATCCATGCCAACTTATACCAATCTGCAAGTTCACACAACTATGCACTAGGTTAGTCAGGTGGGTCCTTCTTTCACAATTCCACCTATCATTACTACTTCTCTTATGGAATTGCAAGTCCCTTCCACTACCTTCACCCCCCTTAGTATTCCTTTCACTTTGCCTAACATTACCTACAATCCATCACCATTTTCTCTTCCACCTCAAAACACTTACCCTGACCCTGTCCTTACACAACTCCTTAACACTATTTCTTCCATGCAATAATGAATTTCTACCATTAATCAAGGTCAAACCACTCCACCCACATATCAAGTCCATAGAAGACCCTTATCCTTAGAAATATTATTTACCCCATTGCCACAACGGATATAAATTCCTCAATTTGATAAATACAAAGGTAGAGGAGACGCTAGATCAACCATGTTAATTCTTATATAGGTTTATGTAGTGACTGTGTACTTGATGAGAAACTCTTAGCTAAAAAATTTCCTTAGACTTTGAAATATATTGCATTAGAATGGTTTTCCAACTTTCCTAATCATTCCATCCGCTCCTTCAATGAACTTGTGGATGCTTTCATAAGTAAATTTCAATTTCACATGACACCTAAAAAGACAATGGCTAACCTCATGTGATGTAGACAAAACACAGATGAAAAGTTTAATAATTTTATCTCATGCTACCAATCCTTATATGCTCAAATAGATGTCAAGATTCTTGATACACACCTGCAAAAGATGTTTATCAAAACCTTGCACAAAAATCTTCAGGATAAGCTAACTATGATGAAATTCCCCTCGTTTATGCATTTATGCACAACCCTGTGTGAATACCATAACTTAGTTTCAAGTTGCGATTCAAAATACACTTCTCACCAAGCTTACAAACCTAAACACAACAATCAAAACTTTCGTAAACCCAAAAGAGGTTTTTTGCAGTTTAATCTACCTCCTCAATCTAAACCACAACCAACCCAACAAGCTCAAAATCAAGTGGCAGCTATTAAGACAGCAGTGCCTTATCATTATGGGGACCCTAAGAGACAATTTACTCCCCCACCTAATACCCTCCATAGTACAATGAACCAATTAATTCAAAAACACATGCTCACTTTTCCACCTGCTCAACCACTTTATCCAACCCAACCATTACAACCCACCTTCAAACATAATGCTTATTTTCATTTTCATTGCCAAAATGGACATGACACTGAATACTACAAGCATCTAAAAATTCTAGTTCAAGACCTCATTGATTTAGGTCATTTGTCCATTATGAGTCTTAATGATCAAGGCAATAAGTCTGTTGCAACCCCCAACCAGAACTTAAAAATTTTCACAAATCCTATGTGTACACACTACTTCATTTGTCAAGGCTAGCAAACCTCCAAACACTAATGTAATGACTATTGATACAAACAATGAACATGATATACATCCACCTGTTACTGAAGATAGTCTTATGGATGAAATTGTGGCTATTATGGACATTATCCCTCGTAAGGGCCAACCCACTAAATCTCTTGATATCACTTTTTTCTGCTAAAGAAATACTACAAAATCTTCCAGATGGTCCTCTCTACATAGCTGACAAAATCTATGATAAGCCCACTAATGGGATATTGACAGATGCTGCTTGTGGTGAGAACATAATTATAGAGGAGTTTCTAGTATTACATGAGCTATATCAAGATGATTATAATAAACCATGGATTAAGACATACACTAGGTTTGCATGCCCTACGATTGGATCAATCATACTCCCTTTACAGATAGGACCTACAACTTCGGACGTAAGATTTTCAATTATTCCACAATCTAATCAATTTCATTTGTGGCTAGGCCACCCTTGTCTTCCCTCAATGAAAGCGGTCCCATTAGTTTTTCACAAGTGTTTGAAGTTTCCACATGGCAATGAAATATTTACTATACACAATAGTGGATTTAATCCCCTCTCCTCTAAAGGAATTTTTTCCTTAGAAGCCTTTTGGCCTGAACTGATGGAACCCATCACCCCTCAAAAGCACTTCTTTTTCATAGCCTATCAAAATTTTAAAGCCAAAAAAAAACCTAAATTGCCTCTTCATGGCATCCCCATCCACTTCCGCACCTGCTATCATAGATGAAAACATGGTTCAACCTGAGTCAGACATAGAACAAACCATACAACCCCCTAAACAACCACCCTTAGACACTTCCCCTCCATCATTTAAATGACCAAGGGAAAATGAAACAACTCATATCATGCCTCATCGCATTAAACAAGTATATAAAGCAAAAGAGAAAGTGGTTGACCCATCTTCTTTGATTTATTTTGTTCTTCCTTCTTCAAAAGTAGACAAACCTATGTTGACTCAATCTGCTCTTACACCTCAACAAATCTAAAACCAAATTAAATGAAACTATGGTGCTAGGGTACGTAGGAGTTGGGGTTGTCTCATTGCTCATCAATCTTGCATAGAACAAACTAAAGAAAACCAACCAGAAGTAATAGATGCCCACCCTCCTCCTAAACTAGCACAAGATAGTCCAATGCAACAATCATAGCCACATCAACCAATCCAACACCCACAACTTTTGATACATCCATCCTTAGAAACAACCCTTTGTCCTCTCATTGTCATTAATCTTGATGATGATGATGATGGTGATGTGATGATAGAAAAAATAGATGAAGAAATACACAATGACCTAAACTCTTCATTTTCATCTATAATGAGCTTAAAAGATAAATCCTCTCCACCAAGTGAAGAACCTGGTACCACTCCTAGTTTAGCACTTGCAATTATTCCTTTAGAAAGTCATCTGCCCTCACATTACAATGAACATGATTAGGAGGTGGATGACTTGTTAGATGGTTGACTTGCATTCTCCTAACTAGCCTTTTTTGCTTTTTCCTTTTTTTTTCCTTTCATGTGTATCATTTTCCCCCATATCATGCATTTGATGTTCCCTCTCTTTGTACAGTTCTTCTATTTGTACCTCTACTCTTCTATTTTTTGTGCATTGTCTTTTTTTTCACATTTGTTTTGTGTTTTCCTTTTAGGAATGACACAAAGTGTAGAGACACCATATGTCTCTTCCATGTTGACCCAAAATTTCCTTGTCTTTTTCACTTTTTATTTCCCTTTTGGGGATGACACAAAGTGTAGAGACACCCTATGTCTCTTCCATGTTGACTCAATCGATCCTTTTTCTTTTTCTTTTCTTGTGTTTTCCTTTTTAGGGATGACACAAGGCATTGAGACTGAAATGTCTCCTTCATGTTGACCCAAAATATTTTTCATTTTCTTTCGCCTTTTTCATTTTTCTTACCTTTTTGATTTTTTTGGCCTTTTGTGGATGATGCAAGGCATTGAGAGTGCAATGTCTCTTCCATGTTGCCCAAAACAGACTTTCTTTTTCTTTTCTTTTTTTTCTCTCTTTATGTCGTTCTTCTAGTTCTATGTGCTTTTGGGAATGATGGTAGTTTCGATCTCTTTCATAAAAACATTGTAGCAACGAACATACTAACCCTAAATCCATAGATCCCTTATGTGTTTGGTGTGCTCTTTTTTGGGGGAAAACTCCCTCTCTTTTTTTCATTTTCTTATACATGACATAACCTAACTTTGAAACATATGACTTGGCATAGGGCCATCCAACTTAGCTCTCATGTCTTTTTTTCCTTTATCCATTCTCTTTCCTTTGCTACTTTAAAGTAATTGCTCATAGTACAATGTGTCAAAAGTCCTTTAAAGTTAGGGTAATAAATTACCATAATTCATTTACATTCTTGGTTCCTAGTGTAGCCTTGTCATTTTTGTGATGCATTTTTTTACTTTGTGGATGACATTGGGTGTGATGTCTTTCATAAGTGTTATTTATCTTAGCATATTACATTCCTCTTGGTAGAATGATGTGACACAATGCATTCCCTAAGTTGTGAATATACTATTCTTTGATTTGTCCTCCCTTGGAGACATTATACACAATGTTCCCTAAGTGACTGACCTTGCATAAACTTAACAAGACTCCTTTGAACATCTTTTACATTTTACATTTTGCTTTTTTTTCCACCTTGCATAACACAACTTGCATGACTGTGGTATCTTTTTTTTTCTTTTTCTTTGTGGCACCTTGTTAAAGTTATCAGGAGGTATAACTTTAATATGGTTGAGCAGGAAGCCTACCTTGTGGCATGAATTTTCCCCATAGCCACCTTTTTGTTTGTGATTTCATACCAACTAGCATACATGTATCTTACCTTTTTGGGCTTTCTCACCCTATGGACAGTTAAAAGTTATGTGGCCCTAGAGTGAGTACATTTGGGCCTTCTCACCTAGTCAACCGCCCTATGATATGGAGCCCCAGAGTGAGTATACATTCTCTTTTAGCCTACATATAATCCATAACTAGTTGGATTGATGATCGAAGCTCCACCCGACTCTCAAAACTTGTGTTTCTTTTGTTCTTATGCTTAGTTTTCCATGGGATCTTCATCCTAATGGATTGATCATCCCTCTTGATCATTGCCATTCCATCTTGCTAATGCAAATGCATTTGAACCCTCCTCTTGATGTTCATGGCTACTTTAGTGTGAGTTTGAAATAGGATCATCCTCTCAGTAAAGTGGGGGCTAAATGTGTCATAGAAAAATGACCTCTTGTCATTTCCATGGCCTTTTAGGTCTTTTTTCATGGTGTTTGAACTATTTTACCCTGATTTTATGATGTATCATGGCTTGAACATGCATATTTTAATAGTAAAATTCAAATAATGACATCTTGTGAAGTTCTTGTGAAGTGTTGTAGGACATTTCTACATTCTTCTAGGCTCTATTCATTACAATTTACCTAAAAATTACCTTTTTACTCATCATTAAGTCCTATTTTGAATTTTTGTAAAGTCTTGTAACAAGATTTCATGCTTTTCTAGGCATAACTTCACTATTTATCCCTTTCTTATGACTTATTTGACCCATTTATGCCTCATATGATTTAATTAATTGTACTTTTGAATATAAGCCTAATAAACAACATTAAATGCAACATAATTCCCTACACCTATTTTTAGGTCCTTGGTGGAACCCATTTTCCATGGGTGGAGAATGAGTCTCCCTTGGCCCCAAATGCAAAATATTTTAAATTTTCTTTTGGGATTTTCTTTAAAAACACTTGATGTCAACCTATGATGAGGTATGAATGGGTTACTAAGGCATTACATTGTATAAATAGGTAATTTTCACCTCATTTTAGTTCCTCCTACATTCTCCTCATTCATTCAAGCATTCATTCACACATCTCAAGCATTCAAGCATCTTACAACATCTTATCAAGCATTATTCAAGAACTTTGAAGCATCCATTAACATTACTTCATTTTTGCATCAAGGGTTTGGTAAGTTGATAACATTTTCATGTTGTTATTTTATTATTCTCTTCCATTTTATAATTTCATTAAGGGTTTGATTACCAAAAGTGGGGTTTGACCAAGGCAAACAACTATTTACTAACCCTCAACCATTTTTTTCCTTTGTGCATGTGTGTTTGCAGACCTAGGTATGCATATTTAACCCTTATTTTGGTGTTGAAAAGTGGAGAACAAGTCAACTAGGTGCTTTAAGAAAACTCATTCATATTTAAAGCTTGGAGAAGGATTTTTGTCCATTTCTTGTAGAATTGACTTCGACAACTCGATAATCAGTGATTTCTAGGTCTTGTGTTGCAGAGTTGGCTACTAATTTTTTAGAATTCTTGGAGAGGATTGATTCACCACCAATGGCGAATGAGTCCCATCTTAGGACTAAAATTATGAATTTTGTCAGATTCTGGATCCTGATAGTTAGAAACCAGTTTCCAACACTTTTTCACCAATAGAAGGAATAATTTGCCACCCTAGGCGAATGAGTCCCACTGTGAAATTTTAGTAATTCTATTCAACATTCACAACATTCCAAAATCATAAAATCTTTCCCAGGTGCTCTCTGTTTCATCCTATTTCTTCTTGTTCTGCATTATTTCATCATTTAGTTCATTGTTTGCATATCATAATGTATTTTCAAACATAGTTAAAATCTTAGCTTTGTATTCATATTCATTCATTTAGATCACTCAATTGAATTTATCTTACTTCATTTAGATTAAACAACATGATACATTACATAATTTGAATGAAGCCTTAGCATTTTTAGGCCCTATCTCTCTCCTTTTAGGTGAAAAACCCTAGAAAAGTTGGAGAAGAACTTAGGAACCAAAAATCAATGGTTCGGTGTTATTATTTCTACTTATTGTGCATATCTGATCTAAAATTAACATGGTATCAAAGCGAAGGTTCAAGAAAAATGATCAGATTTGAGTAAGCAAAATTCTACGTTGTGTGGAACTGAATAGTTTTGTGTTTAGGGCATGTGGGGGAGCTTTGAGAGCATAGGATACATGGAGTCTTGGAGTACTTTTGAACTATTTTCTTGAGAATTTGTGGTAGAGAAGGAACCTACTCGAAAGAATGGGGTGTGTGTACATACTAGTACAAAATTAAGAGGAAGAAGTTAAAGTAGCATTAGATCAACTACCAAGAGGTGCCATTGATATTCTTGACATCCTGAAAGTAGAGAAAGGTCCTCTTGATTTATGGCTAATTATAACAAGATAATATTTCAAGCAAGGAAAAATTTGAGGATTTTTGACAAATATTGGAAGAAGGTGCTAGTATAGAAATTGATGAGTACTATGCTGGTGAGATGTGTCAGAATTGACATTTTAAATGTCCTTGGTGCATACTACAACAATGTTGGTAAGATCAAGAGAAAGCATTCAAAGAAGGAAGAACAATTCATTCATGCAACATTTGACTATAACAAGGCTTCTAGAATTGATAATCTCAAGCCATCAACTTGGGTTGGAAAAGGTCAATTGCTTTTAGCAAGAGGAGACCATGAACAAGAAAATGGTGCATTCAATATTGTGCTAGATGGAGAACTTGATAATGCTCCTACACTTCTTGTTCAAGCCTGTGTGTACTTAAATAGTGGATGGTACACCAAATCTTTGGCATTGTATAAGAAGGCTTTGTGAGATTATCCTGATTTCCCAATAGTAGTAGGGATAGAAGGACTCTTAGCTTTTGACCCTGAGAGAGAAGATTGGTGATTATTGTGATCTTCATCAAGATCTTTGGAAACTTGATAGTCTTCTCCTTTAGCTTCATCATCAAAGGTTTGTGGTTACTCTTGAGGAACTTACAAGAAAAAATAAAAAATCCAATTATTTACAAGAATTTTGAGTAATCTAAGACTTTTTCTGATCAACAACATGAATTTTATTTTAGCAACAGTGTGTGACTTCAAATATGAAGTTTCGCAAGATGGTGTGGTATCTACTTCAAAGTAGATTTTGTAAATGATTTCCTAAAATTCATTTTTAAAATCAACACATCATCTGGCCCTAACCTTGAAGAAAAGTGCCCATTGTTTGACTTCATTGATAGAATGTCTTATGCATTAAATTATGTTTAGCTATGAAAATCATTAGAGAGATCTTCCACTGGAACCATATATTAGGCACTGCCTCTTTAGCATTGTGAGTCAGATATTGTGAAATGGATTGACTGAGAGTATACCTCTCTTGTCGAAGTTGGTCAATGTTGAGAATATGATTGATTCATTGCATAGTAGACTTTGGTTTTCCACTTGATTTATGAGACAATCATCAACCTCTTGTTGGTTGTCTTTGAGGGTGTAGAAGTTTCTTAGAAGTGGTTTAAAGAAATGATAAATTTGGCCTTGTTGGGAAGTTTTAAAATTAGTAACCCTAAGAAAACTATTTATACAAAGTCATTTTTGCAAGAATAATATGGATTTTTAAATACTTTTGGAGTGGTGGAGTCTTTAGGATGAGTCCTGGGCATCCTAGTTACTTGTAGAATAGTGTTGAGCATTAAGGTCATCATTCTTGTATGTCCAAAGAGATGGATTGGCAACCTTAGAAAAAATTGTGGAAAATAGTGAGGTTCCTATGAAATATCATTGGAGAAGATATGCTAATGGATATTGAATGGGAGTTGTAAAAGCAAAGAATTTTTTCAGATCTTGAGAAAATATTTTTGGTTGAAGTGACTCTTGTGGGAATTTGTAGGTTGGGTAAAGCAATGATTTGTCCAAGAATAGGAATAAGGTCCTAAGTTCAGACAATGGAGGAGAACACTTCTAAAGGATTTCATAATTTCTCTATTGAGGTAGGGAACAAGAGGAAGTTTTGTGTTCCTTACAAGCCTCAGCAAAATAGAGCTTCTAAAAGAAAGAAGAAGTCTATAGAGGCAAAAAAGGCTATGATCCATGATTAGAGTGTGTAGTATATGTTTAGAACAAAAGTCTTAATCGGATATGGGGGACTTTAGTTAGATAATAAGTTTAGGAAGAAGGATATTGTCAAGGATAGATCCAAGGGGTAAATTAGGTGGTAGATAGGCCCTGAGGTGAAAGAGACCAAGAGGAGGTCAAGTCACAATGGAAAATCCTTACCAATTGTCTTGGACAAGGTCAGGCTAAATGGGAAGTTTGTTTGGACAATGTTCAACTAGGAGTTTTGGCAAAGTCAAGTTGATGCCATAAGGTATCAACTAGGGTGTTTACAAAGGTTTCATCTAGGAGGAGTGAGAACAACGATGTTGGGCAGAGCTTTTGGTGCAATGCTACAAGAAGAATTGGATGTGAGGCATGTCAAAAGACACTGTAATGGGCATGAAAAAGAAATGCAACAGAGTTTGGGGCTACTCAAAGTGGGTGAATTAATGCAAAAATGGGTGTCTTTCGAAGGCTCCAAGGTAGTCTCAAGAAATTTTGTAGTAGAACCATCTTGTAGGTGAGAATGAAGAGGTCGAGTATCTATGGATACACGAAGCAAGTATAAGTTGAGTTGCACTCATGGTGGAAGTGTTTTGGATATGAATGGGTGCAAGACAATCCCATGGAGTCCTGTGAACTGAGGAACTAGAGTGGCTCGATGAGAATAAGTTGTGACACTGAAAGAAGAACCGGAGTCTAGAAAAAATATGCCTAAATGCTTGGGCTCAAAAAGGATTTATAGGTAGGTCTTCAAGGAGACTTGGAGACTGGCTCAAATGGAGGAAGCAAGGAAGTAGATTCATTGACTAGAGGTGTGAAGATGTTAGCTAAGTGGGTTGCAATGTTCCAAGGCTAGCTACCAAGTCTTTGAAAGTTTTTTCTTAGCTACAGAGAACAAGAATTACACAAGGCAGTCAACCTGGGTTTCACATTGGTAGCACAAAAAATATTCAAAATAGGGTGATCTAGGATGAGGGCAAGGAGGACTAAATCTTGGAGTGAAGGAAGGAGAGTTGGACTCTTGAAAGTTAGTTGGAGGTGTTGCTAGGAGTAGCACTAGAAGTGTGGACTAGAGGTGTTCCACTAGTGAAAGCATTGCAAGCAACCTTGGATGAGGAGGTCAAGAGGTTGATGTGGGTGCTTGGAGATGAGTTCGACTGGGATTTATTACTTCAAAAGGTGCAAAAAGATGTTTTTGGTGGCACTTGGATGAGAAGCCTTAGTAGCATGGAAGGTTTTGCATGAATTCATTGAAAGGATGGATTAGCTCAATGAAGGAAGTTGAGGCAAGGTTCTCGCAGTCATGAATAGAGTAGATCTGAAAAATTTAATCAAATCAAGTTAAATCAAGGTAGGGATCTTGCAATGGTTTGTGAAGTCTAGGAATCACAACTAATAGGGAGTATCAGTGATCAAAACATTTGGGGCATTATGTATGACAAGGTCAGAAATTATCCTCCAGTATATTTGTACTAATGATCAGATGGTTGATATCCTCTCCAAGCCTCCTTCCACGGTGTAGTTTGCATACTTCCAAGACAACCCTAGGGTGGTGAAGTATGCCACCCTTGTTGAGAGGGAGTCACAACATCATTACGATATTCTTCCCATGTTAGGGGAACAGACAAAACAATGAACTGATCCATAATAGCATATATTTCTCTAAGACAAAGAAATATGAGGTGAAAGCCATTGTAGTGTATATTTCTCTTAGACAGAGAAATATGAGGTGAAAGCCCTTGTAGTTTATATTTCTCTCAGATAGAGAAATATGAGGTGAAATCCCTTGTAGCATATATTTCTCTAAGACAAAGACATATGAGGTGAAATTCCTTGTAGTGTATATTTCTCTAAGATAGAGAAATATGAGGTGAAAACCCTTGTAGCATATATTTCTCTGAGATAGAGAAATATGAGGTGAAATCCCTTGTAGCGTATATTTCTCTGAGACTAAGAAATATCAGGTGAAAGACCTTGTAGTGTGTATTTATCTTATATGCATAAATATGAGGTGAAAGACCTCGTACAGATCACATCTTTGAGACTAAGGTTTGCTTCCCACAATCGAGTGTAGCCATTGTGGACATCATGTTGAGAGAGTCCATGACAAGGCATGATACTCTTGAGTGGAACTCAAGAAAGACTTTGCTAATACATCCCTAGCTAAGAGGCACTATTGATTTTCATAGCTTTAGGAGGTATTACCCCAGTCGAGCAAAAGTCAAATTAATTTATTTTTTTCTAGGTCCGCTCAAGTGGAGTTCAGATTAATTATAAACATTTTTTCATTTTTGTTGGGTCGGCCCAAGTGGGGTATGGTGTCTAATCTTGTATAAAAAGGATATAGAATCTCCTCACTAACTAAGTAATGTATTTCTTGTAGATCAAGTAGAAATTTGACACAAAGAAGAAGATTCACTACTCAAAAGAAGATTTACTTTTCTTGATCAGAAATTCACACTATTTAATGTGCTCGACTATTTCATTGTATTCTACCTATCTCGGCATGATTCTTAAGTGCTATTTCTGCATAGTTGTACCTAATATATCATTATTGGAGTCTTGTTGGGTTTTTCTCCCTTGAGTAGAAGGATTTTTTCCCACGATAAATATTGTGTTCTTTGTTGTGTGTTATTATTTCTGCTTATTGTGCATATTTGATCTAAAATTAACAAGACAAGCCCCTATACAACACAAACCTTCTTCATTTTTTATCCATGTAGGTTACATATCTAAATTTTATTTAATTGAATTAAAGATCTGAAGACTTCAAAACCTTAAGAGAAAAAATCAAGTACCGTATCTCATCAAATTAGGGCAAGTTGATTACTTGTAGACTATCGAACTTTTGAATTTGATCTTGACAAGGAAAGACCTATAGACTATGATGGTCAAGTGAAACTTCTAAAACCCTATAAATCATCATTTATGTACTAGGGAAACCTTTCCCTAGTCTAGCTAGTTCTACATCATATTTTTATGACATGCTCCCCTATGTCTACACTTTTTAGCTATAATTTTAGTTTCAACACTTTTTTTTGTATTTTTTGAATTTTTGTAATAGGTTTTCTCCTTTGTCTTTTTTTTCCTAGTTTTCTAATATCAATCATCACATCCACATCCTATCATCAAAATTCCAAAAATGGGGCCAAAACCTTGACTAGTTGTTCTAGCTCTTCCTTGAGGATAACAACCGAATAGTATCTTATGGTTAATTTTCTATCCACAAATGCATTTATGGTGGAATAAATAATTTTAGTTAACCATTAGACTTAGATCCCATTTCACCATCTCACATTTTAGTGAACCCAACGTCTCCTACATCTGTAATTTTCTTATTTAAGCAACTATTATTTTGTAATTTGATGTATTAGGTTATTTCAAAATCTTCTTGCTCTTCTACATTCATATTATGTTTAAAATATGAAGAATTAAAACATTTTAATTCGTTGATCTTTTCATACACTTAAAAAAATTAATCTTTTAGTATTTTAGCATAGGTATGAAAATTCCACCACTTTAGATCTAATATTTTTATATGATTGAAATAAAAATTAGAAATACATATTTCTTAAAATTTGCATTGATATATTATATCAAAACTATAATATGTTATGTTCTATTTCATTTTAAATGTTCAAATTTCTGAAAATCCAAAAAAATAAAATAAAAATGATGTATTATTATAGTTTCATCTTTATGTTTATATTAATGAAAAAACATGAGTTAAGCTTACATAGCTTTATTGTATATTTGACTATGAATTTTACTTTTAAAATGAAAATATTATGAGGGATTAAGAAAGAAAATAAGAATGCTCATCTATTTTCAAGATTGACAGTCGACATATAGATATCTTTTGTATTTGTTTAAAGGATCTAATATCTAATATTATAGATTAGATGTTAATATTAAAATGAGCAAAGAAACAAAATAGAAAACATAAAAAATAAACAAGACAGAGACACAAATTTTATAGTGGCTCGGCAATTGCCTACATCAACTCTCAATGCAAGGGAGTCTCATTTATTAATTCTGAATTTTAATTACATATTCAACCAGAAGCTTATTTATAAAATAGTCTCCACTCCAATAATTGGAAAAATTCATCTAGGAGAGAAACTTGCCAAATTAGACAAAACGAATCCTTATCAAAAATTTTTGAGAATCTTGCCAATTTCGACTTCGCCAAATCCAACAATCTCCCACTTGAAGACCAAATTGTTGCTTAGAGATATCCCCCACTACAGGCGTTTACAATAGCCACAAAAAAGATTTGAGCTTTGCCAATTTGTTCATGGAAACACAGAATAAATCACTTCCAGGCTTCCCAATCAAGAGAAACACCTTCCCTTATTACTTCTCTAGGGCTTAAAATCTTGTTCTCGTCGATTAAATCAATTAAATCAACACCTACAGTCTCAAAGATCTTCCCCTCAATGGAATTCCCAATATGCATGCCCACCTCGAACTTAATGTTTCTGACCTGACTTGATGATAGGTTGCTCATGCAACCGCTCCCACTCAAGTTGTTGAACATAATAGTTCTCGTCGCTAACCTTTTCTTTGTGTGAACACACACCAATTCTAGAACCATCACATAAATTACAGTAGCAATCTCCCTTATATTTTTCCAACACATAAATTTTTCCATTAAACATAGTCGAGGAAAGCCACATGGAGGAAGCGTTGTGCCTGAATTCCTTTGGAAATGGGTTGCACATCTCCCATCCTCTGAATTTCAAATCAAGAAACTCCATTCTCAATGTATCTTCTTTTGGCTCTGGCTCCTCAATCTTCTGCACCAAGGCCTTCTTCAAAATACGATCCACATGGTTATAAAATACAAATCTTGAAGGATCACGGTGTTGTTTGACCTTGTATGATTTATTCTATTCCATTTATATTTGCATATAACCCTGTTGTAATTTGTGTTGTAGACGTTGTTCATGGTAGCTACAAGTCGGCCCCAATGAGTTTTCCCCAAGAGGCACCTTTTGTGCTAATCATAACATAGATATATGAATTTCAATAGGAGAACATTGATGGCAATGTTGGGCTAGAGCTCCTCCCTTTAAAAGCTAGAAAATGATGACTCCATCTGTTAGTCTTCATCATCAAAAAAATATCTTAGATTACCTTAATCTATGTTCTCAAAATGACTTCTCCTACCATAATCCCAAAATCTGCCTCCTATGTTTCCTTTTCCATATAGGGACTCCTCTCCATTACACATAGGATCACAGCCTAAAGACAGGGCACTTCATGATTCCATCGACCAGCTCTTCTTGCAAAGGTAAACAATACTTCACTAGGAGTGCCATTATCTTGTCCCCTTTCTCCATATTTAAGTGTTAACATTGACATTCTACCGCCTCAAATCATCATCCTTTGCATTTTTTTAACCCACGCACAAAGATAGTTGTGTTGTTTATATCAGGGTCTAGCTAAGGATATGGCTGTGAAAATCTTGCAGACTTCCTCGAGGTAGCTACACTAATTCTCATGGGCCTCGTTGAACAATATTGACCATTCATCTTATAAATTGCTCCAGCTCTCACATTTTCATCCCCAAACCTCACAAAACCATAACCTTTTGAATTCCTAATGAATGAGTCTATCACATCTGAGGCATGTGCAACTAGCATGTAAGGCTCGTAGGAAAATCCCCTTGACTTGTGGGAAGAAACAACATAGTCTATATTAAGATCCTCTTGATTCTCCAATTCAGGAACTAATTCATCCTCAATGTGTTGTTGTGCATCCTTCTCGAGCTTGAATAAAGGATTATCATAAACCAGTTCTTCCTCAAGCTCGAATAATGGATTATCATAAACCATTATTTTTGTCTCTCAATTTTTGACCTCTTCCTCAGGTTCATCTTCACTCTCTTGGTTCCAAACTGCATCCTCCTCATATCAAAAGGAAAACTCCACAATCTCTTCAACCGAAACCTCCTCATTTTTCCAGCCATGCCACCAATGAACATGGCATTTCATTTCAACTTCCACTTGCACGACATCACTCACTCTTGGGTCAGGATCCGAATCATGGCTCATGCTTCCAGCAAGGTCTCGTCCTTTAGAAGAGCATTTATCACAACTAAATAACCAACAATAGACTTTAATCTCTGGTAAATCTAAATTGAAAAGAAATTCTTCAATAACAAAATCAGCCTCATCATCTTCATCATCTAAAACTCCCACTTCAACCTATCTCTTCATTATATAAAAGCATCCAGCTCCAGAATCTAACACCCAATCATCTTCCATCTTTGCTCAATACTTTTCCATAGTTCATGAAACTCTTCACCGATTTCTAGCACCGAGCTTCAAGCTCTGATACCAATTGTTAATATTAAAACGAGCAAAGAAACAAAATTGAAAACATAAAAATTAAACAAGACAGAGACAAAAAATTTATAGTGGTTCGGCAATTGCCTACATCCACTCTCAACACAAGGGAATCTCATTTATTAATTCTGAATTATAATTATATATTCAACCAACAGCATATTTATAAAATAGTCTCCACTCCAATAATTGGAAAAATACATCTGTGAGAGAAACTTGCTAATTTAAACAAAAGGTATCCTTATCGAATTTGTTTGAGAATCTTACCAATTTGGGCTTCACCAAACCCAACATTGTGCACGCTAAGAACCTCTCATTCCAATCTTTTTTGAGTAATCCAATTAGAAGCTTTTTAAAATCTCAAACTTTAATTTTTGAAATTATGTTGGCGGAATTCCCATAATACCGAGGACCAGCAAATGAGCGTTACAACTAGGTTATTACGTTCACACCCACCTAAATCTTTCGTTATATCCCCTATTCTTATAAAGATAGAGACATGCTTGTTCTTATTAGCCGGCTTTGCAGCGGAAGACGCTAAGCAATCGCCTCTCCACAATAGTAATTTCAAATGAAAATTCTGGAATCTACGAAGGATATAATCACAAAAGTCGAATTTTTAGCCCGCTCATTCATTGAAGGTTTCCCAATGACTACAACAAGAAGGGTAATAGTACTACTGTTCAATTACGCGTTCAATACTGCAGGCCTTCTAACAATGAGATCATCTCGTTTTCTGTCCTTTCTACTTGTCTGCATGGAGTCTGCCGTTCAAAACCTCCCTGTATATATATGCGACACCATTCGCATACACTCAACACATGTTTCCGGTCTCTCAATACAATAAATTTATCTCTCTTAAAGTAAGCCAAGCGCCCCTCAGATGGCAAACAACGGGATCTCCATGGGAGTTAAGAGTTTAACCCTGCTAATAGCGCTTGCATGTCTCACATCCCTGCTATCTGGCCGTGTGGAGGGCAAGGATATTATTGTGGGTGAGGAGAGCAACTGGAAACTCGGTTTTAATTACACGGCCTGGGCAGAAAGTAAAACATTTATGGTTGGGGACACCCTGGGTAAGCCAATTCAGTATGATTTTATTAGAATTTTATTTTAGTTACATTTTAAAGATTCTTATGCTGGTTAAGTATGCAGTGTTCAAATATGTCAAGGGATCTCATAATGTTCAATCTGTAAGCGGAGCTTCATTCAAAACTTGCAGCACGGGATCCGACGGTGTATCATTCGAAAGTGGAAACGACCGCGTTCCATTGACTACAGCTAAGAATATGTGGTTCTTATGTTCTGTGGGAGAGCATTGCCAAAATGGCATGAAATTTAAAATCTCAGTTTTGCCCGCAGAAACTGATCTTACACCAGCCGAACCTCCAGTTGCCACAGCACCACAATCTAAGGCCGCACCATCTGTCTCTTCTGCTGCTTATGCTTTCACTGTTGTCATAGTAGCCTGCATGGCGATTATTCTTCTTTAAATCTGATCCTGAAAAACCTAGTGCGAATGGATTTAAGATTTTTTTTTTCTATTTTGCAATTATAATTACGCTCGTCTGAGCGAAGCATTGTTTTCCCATTTGAATTTATAACTTATTTGATTTATTCAGGTTGCAAGATCTATATTGACTTCCATTTGAAAGGGTTACATGATATTTGTTCCTTTTGTTTTCGCTAACGTGGGATGATTTAACAAAACTAGGAAACAAGTACGTGAAAACGTACATGATGAAAAATAGAAATATACATGCTATTCAGTCTTTTGTTTTACAGGAAACATGAACGTGAACCTATGATAACAGACAACTTATTTACTAAAATGAAAGAAAATAAAGATCACAGAGAAAGGCATTACCAAAGCACCCTGTATTGAGAGTTAGTAAATTAGACAAGAGATGGATTGGTTTGGGGAAAGGCGGACAAAAGATTCATGATCCAGTCCCAAAACACCCTCAAATTCATAGCTCTCTTACTAGTCAAACCATCCATGATCGAGTCGGTCTAGACCCAAAGCCATTTATTTTAATTTAATGTTATAGTAGATATGTTCGTCTCCTTTTTTATCACATCAAATTTAAATACACTTCTACTGAATTGGCATACATCATTTCTATTGAACATAGCAAATTTAGAATGTGCGTACATTTGATCTTCGTCACAAATATTTTCAATCATCCCTAGTTGTCAAGCCACATGGTAAATTGTAATCATCATCGTGTGTTCATAGTTACAAGTTGTTAGCATTTGAATTCATTCTCCTTAACTATCACATATATTCCATGTCAGGTTGTCATG
>VDFB02281492.1:444091382-444201849 GCA_007258455.2 Sequoia sempervirens
ATAGATACATATCAGAAATGGGTCACGAAGAAGGCTTCTACAAAATTTGTGAATCATAAACATCCTATGAAGGCATATCAAAAATGAATCATGAGGGATACTTTTATGCGAACAATAAATCATCAACACCTCTTGAAGAAGCATTAAAATATGATATTTCAGAAGATCAAGCCAATGATATGAATCAGGAAGTTATCCCACTTAAGGAGGTTCCTATCACTTATAAACTTCAATCACTTACCTTTTCTAGGGAAAGCTATCTTATCAATGAAGAAGCTATCACCTTTGATGATCCACAATAGAGCAGAGAAGGATTAACACCTTGTTTCCAAGGTAAATCATATCCTATTGCAAATAAAATGTTTCAATAGATGAATTATCAAGGTAGAGGATTAGGCCTACATGAACAAGGTATCCTAAAACTAGTGTAGATTATTGGCAACCCTAAGCATCAAGGTCTGGGGGAAACTTCGTCTCAAGTGAATATCAACATAGGAAGCTTGAAGAATCCTTATGATGAAACCGATACCAATACTACAACCAGCCATTCCATGAATCTTCATCCACCCATCACCCCATCCATAAATTGGGACCAACATCAAAAGAAAGATTTGAATCAAAGTACAAAGAACATTATCAAAGAAAAATAATTTGGGAAGCATAATGGACAAACCAAATACAGATGGATAACAAAGAATACAAAGAAATATTATCTAGGCTATCAAACTCCATCAGTCAAAGAAACTATGGGGAAAAATAAAAAGGGGAAAAGTATCCATCAAAGATGTCCACAAAAGTAAAATCAGGCTTCTCAAACAATGTACAAATTATATCAAGCAGTTGGACCTAATTCCACACACACTTTCATATCCACCCATTATTGCTCATCTTCCCAAGTTTGGAGAGTCAAAGGTTCCAAACTATCAACCAATCCATCTCCTATTCCTAAACACACAACACCATCCACACCTCCATGCATGATATCCAATTCTCACATTGACCGCATGTTGGCAATGACCCTTCATCATAAGGATTCAGAAGGAACTCTATTGTGGTGTGCACACAAAGATAAAGTTAACTCTGGTATCGACAAAGTAGATCAAAAATCTCAAAAGTTGCATTCAAGTGCATGTATCTTGACAAAGCAGCTTCTTCAAGTAGGATATCAATGGCACATCATGAAAGAAGCATCTACATCGACACTACCAAGTGGTTCAGCATGAGCATAAATTTTTCACAAAAATCCAAAAAAGTAAAAAAAAAAGATGAAAATCCAAAAAAATCAAAAAAAGGATTGAAAATAGTAAAGAAAAAAATCATCCTCTAGTGAAAACCACTACGGTGGTGCTTTGGATAGGTACCATGATGAAAACCTAGCAAACAAACATCATGTGTAGAATTGAGCATCTACATGCGGCATTTCAGGTGAAAGCATCTCATCCCATCCATAATAAATCCAACATTCCATCCATCTTATCCATGATAAATCCATTCATCCATGAACCATTTATCCAATCCATTTACATCCATCTTCCACATTATCTTGATCTTGACAAAGTTTTGTGTACATCTTACACTTGCTTATGGTAAATATCTTGACATGGGTCATTTTTATTGATCCTATCCTACCCAACATTATCTAGGCCATGAAGCATTATCCAAAAGAGCATTCTTTATTTTAACACCTTATCTTATTGCAAGATAATCCATATCCATCCATCCACACACCTATCTAAGCATCCATCTATGACATTTCAAACATTGCTAGACATTGGAGGCAGATATTTATGTCTTTTTTCGAGAATAAATCTCGATCTATATCTTCCAATTTATGTGGTGATCCAAACATTGGAAAACATGAAATCAAATTGGTCAAAGAATTTGTGAGCCAAAATCCAAATCACTAGCCCATGGCACATTTTGATGAGAAGACATTCCTTATCAAGCTTCATCTTTCATCAAACATCAATCCTAACAATCAAATATCAGTTGTATCTAATTTTTGCTTCAACTTCACATCAAATCATTCAAACAAATTTTGTTCCAAATCAAGCTTCATCAATCTTGATCAATCAAATCCAATCAATCCATTATCATCCCAATCCTTGTGTTTCTTAACACTATCCTTGCATTGTTGTGTATCCTCAACAATGTTATCATCATCAATCCTGATCAATCAAATCCAATCAATCCCTCATCATCTTGGGATACCCATCCTAATCCTTGTGTTGCTTAACACTATCCTTGCATTGTTTTATATCCTCAACAATGTCATCATCATCAATCAAATCAATCAACCTTATCTTGGTTTTCAACAAAATCCCAAAACAATGCACTGATATCATATCCATATCCAAATCATCAAAATCATGTGAAAATACAAAAAAATTCAAAACATATCAAAATCCAAAATAGGTCAAAAAGTCAGAAAACGTCAAAAATATGGTATCTGAACTACGTGTCTCTGAGCTTAAATGTAGGCAAGGCTAATCTTTGATCAGCCCCTGAGACACAAAATCCAAAAATATTTATAAAATCTCATAAAACACAAAAAAAATAAAAAAATTGAAAATTAAAATATTTGTAAAACATCTCAAAAATACCAAAAACAGCCTCAAAACATTTCAAAACATTTCAAAACACCAAAAATATTCATAAAACCCAAAAATACATCCATCTCCATCTCGCTTTCGCCTGCAATAAACATCGCTCATAATAAACAATCGTCTCCCCCAACCTTTGGTAAAACAATCAGAAACAAGTCTAATAGGTCAAAAAGAGAAAACTCAAATGTCAAAGTCTCAAGTCTAGGTCAGTAGGTAAAAAAGTTGGTCAACTCTTGGTACTAATAGCATATCATCTAATTAATCCCAAATCATTTGATAACATCATGTCCTAGGATGCATCCTTCCTACAATGGACATCAACATCAGGTATCACCGTAGTTTAGTCTTGGCTAGTAGTATGAAGAACATTAGCTTGATTGTTTGTTTTATCTTTATCTTTTGGCTTATCTTATTGCGCTCATTTCAACAACCTCTTGATGATTTCCAAACAAAAGGATTTAGAGAGAAAGGAATGGGGCAATGATCATTATCTTTTTATCTGCTATGCTTGTTGGAAATTCTTGTAATATAACCTTGGTCACATGTGCTTTGTTTTGGTGTAGGGAGGATGTTTTAGGTGTCTTGTCGACCACATACGAAAGGCTTTCCTTCCTATGTTTTGGTTTAAGATATTTGGAATACCTGAAGTACATTTTGAATAAGGTTTCGTATGTCAGGTGTGAACACGAATACTCCTATTTGATTTTCGAGTCAAAGTCCATCACACTAGGTGCAATGCCATCCTAGTTCTTTATACCTTAATGCATCGTATCTACGTGTGTTATCAAACATAAGGTAAATAGCCCTTTTAAAGTCCCAATTCTTGGTAAGCAAATCATCATCATTGTCATCATCATCTCTAATAAAGTTGACTCATTGGATTCTCTTATTTTCTTCTTCCTTCTTTCCATGCTAACACAGTACCATGACAGTTAATCAAAGTCATCGCTAATGCATCCATCCTACATCCACAAACTATTAGCATAATGCATATCACATCATATCATATAAAAAATGTTGATCATCTCACATGCATTGCATTCCATCATTGCATAATATAGATTGGTTATTCTAAGCATCTCATAAAACCATACATTTGCATCCATTGCATAATCATATAAGCATCATCATGTCCATCATGCATCCACAAACCATTAGCATATATACATCTCACAATCATAGCATATCACATCATCCATCTCACATACATTACATCATCATTTAAGATGTTTAGGATAATATAGATTTGTTATTCTCAGCATCTTAAAACCATCTCATTTTCATCATCATCATAACCATCCATGCGTCCATCTTGAACCTCTTTGTCATGAGTTTGAACCTCAAATCAAACTTTTCGCTTGATCTCTCGAGGGGGTAGTGTACTAGTATACTCCTTTTCGCTAGGGCATCCAGAAAAAATTGGAAATTTTTTGAATTTTTATTTTGGCAAGTTTATTCTTTGAACCAACGCAATAGGTACATTGCTTCAAAGAGGGGAAAAATGTAGACACGAAAAATATACCAATTGATCCTATACACCTAATCCTAAGTTTAATAACACCAGTTCATTCTGAATCATCCTCTTTACTAATCATTTAATAAATAATCACTATGTAATTAAATTCATCATATTCCATCTCTTAATTAAATAAATCAGTTTTATCTAATTAAGTCATCTTTTCCCTTTTAATTAAATAAATCAATTTTATTTAACTAATCTCTAAGGTCATTCTATTAAATTAAATAAATTAATCTTTATTTGATTTAATCTAATATCATCCCTTTTAATTAAATAAATCAAATCTTATTTAATTAAGTCTAGAATCATATTCCTCTCATTTTGATTTAAATTAATCCAAAAAGTCTAATTCAAAATGGTCAAATCAACTAATCTCCCTCTTAATTAATCAAATCATGATTAATGCCAATCTTAATCCATTCAATCCTCTAGCTTTTACAACTTGCTCATGAAAATCATTGTAATGGATTTATTAAATCCCTAATTACCTTCAAAAAGGCATCAAAAGGGAATATTGTACAAATTTGAAAATTCCCTCCAAAAGGGTTTGTACATCCAACAAGGCATTTAAGTTTCTTACATATCCTTTGCCTTGAGCCAAGCGAGACTAACTTCATTTTCTTCTCCCTCCAATTTGTCATTTCATCATTTTTGAAATTCCACCTAATTGCATTTAATTGCACAATGGCCAAAATGTGCTCCACCTTTGTCCACCCACATGTTGACAAGTGGCTTCATGCTATTGGTTGGTTTTTGGTCCCAAATTCATCCATTTTTCCTCATCCTCCATCTTTCCCATCTATAAATAAGAGGCTCTCATTTGGATTTTGGATCCAAAATCTTAGGCATTTGATACACAACTTTATGCAAAGTCATTATCTTGAGATTTTGAATTTGTCCATCCATTGTTTATCTATTTTCACATTTTCATAGCTAGGTTATGCAGGAATTTCACCAAGGAGCATCAAATATTCACCAATCATCATTGAAGCTTGCAAGGAATTGGGAAAGTGCCATTTTCCACATCAAAATGGCACCAATTCCCCCATGGGATTGAGAGTTTGTTTGCATTAAATAGGATTTGATATCTTTTGTTTGTGTTCTTCATTCTATTTCTTTTTTTGTGCATTCCAAATTAATTCCATGGGGAATGATGTTTCTAACTTGCATTTGGGACTAGTAATGTGTTTGTTCTTCATGTTTGTGTAGGTCTAGGATCACCATTCACACTTACATTATGTTATTTTTGTTTCTTTGTTTTGTATGCATCACCTTTTCATGTTGAATTTCACCTCATGTGTGTGTGTTCCTTTTTCTTTACATTTTTTAGTTATAAGATCTTGAGTTTGGGGGCTAACACATCTCCTAGATTCAATGGCATCCTATGTCTTCAATGTTGGGTAAACCCACAAAAGTGGTTTACAGTTCAAGTGAGGAAGGAAAACTTGCAAGAAATGACCCCATACAAAAAAAATTGGTTTTTGTGTGTTCAAATAAACTTTTTGTTTGAGTGAACCCAAATGGGGTTCACTAGAACCCTAGTTCAAGCGAACCAATTAAATGCAGGTTCCCACCATTCCTGGGAAAAAGAAAAAGGAAAACCATTGTGGAAAGGGTGTTCGATCGAACTAGGGTTCAAGCGAACCCCCCTTTTCCCACCTTCTCTCCCTCTAGCACCAAAAAACTCCAAAATTTTTCCCTTTGATGCTCGGGTTGAGGATGAAAATAGAGGAGACTTCACAAACCCAACTAGATGATGGTAGTCCTTAGAACAAGCTATCAATTGAATATAATTTTAATATGTTTTGGTTTTATTATGTATTTTTTTTCTAGTTTTATTAAACATAGGTTTTCCACCGAAAATCAAATTCTTTGTTCTACACATGTGGAAAAATAGCAGATTATCATTTTTTTTTTCAAAAATATGAGTGTACCAGATATTGAAGTCCTTGATCCATAAAAAAAAATTGAATTTCAATACATACAAAAAAATTTACATTGTATATGGTCCAACCAATGTCTGAATTGTAATTGGTTTGACTTTGAAACTAGATTAAGGAAAAAATATTCAATAAAATGCTATGAGACCAATTGGAAGCACTAGATATCATAGTTAGAAATCTAAATTAAAAAAAAATAGAATTTTAGCCTTCATGGAAAAAAATTTAGGTTGTATACGGTGAGCATGACTCCTTAAAAATGGTGTTTACTAAAAAAACTAGTTTGGAAGGAGATGGAAAAAGAAATGCAATCTGTTTCCAATTTTTTTGTAAAAAGTATATTTAGAATCTATAGACAAAATGTCACAAATTACTAGTTAGCATCATCTTCAAATTCCTCATGGTTTAGCTGCTATAGGTGCCCAAAAGTGAAGATTTTAAAGTTAGAAAAAAATATTTTAGTGTCCAGTTTGGCCCAAAATTGTAAACCAGCGTTGTGGGATCACCCTATTAGAATAAAAGAACCATTATTTTCATATACTTACTTTACTGTAAGAATGAGCATAAGTTCATAATCTCACTAAAGTGGGGATTAACTGTAGCATCGTAAATTGTCACCCTTGACAATTTCACATTAGTCTTAGCTACCCCTATGTGCTTGGACACAATTGTACTATTAATTTTCCTATTTTATGGCCATCTTCAAAAATATAGAATTAAATTGGGATTTATAATTTAATATTTATTTAACAACACTTAAAGAGCCCAAAAAGGTCTTGACGAGTGTGCTAGTGCCCTTGTCTAGCCTATTTTGGCCCCAATTTTAAATATGTCATTATTGACATTTTAATCTTTATAAATTTGAATTTATTTGTTGGATTTTGATAATTAATTTTGTAGGAATTAAATAAATGCATATAAATACATGTCTTTTTTACCATTTGAAATCCTAGCAATTTGGAATCATAATTGAGCATCCTAAAAGGAAGTTAAGAACAAACTGAGCCTAGTTTACAACACATATGTTCATCAAGATTCATGTTACTAATGCACCAAGTTTTCATGTGAATTTTTTCATGTTTTATGTTCTTTTTTTTGTGAGTATGAACACTTGTAGGAACTCCAATTAAGAATTGAATTCTCATTGAAGGTGATGAGTACAATGGCTTTAGTAAATCAAGGATGGTAGATCTAAGTGGTAAGTTTAGATTAGATTAAAATGGGGAAGGGCATGTACCCTTTTACAAAACATCCATCGAGGCTAGACGAGGGGCTCATGAGAAGTGAAACACCTAGAAAGCAAAGACAAAAGAGACAACAACTAATCGACTAACAAGAAAAATGAAAACAATAGACAGAGAAAAACTAGTAGGGGGACGAAATAGTTACTAGTCTCCCAGAAGCCTAAGACCACTAATTTCTTGCCACTTCTTAGCTAGGAAGTGCAGTTTCTCCTTTACAAATAGGGGTTTGAATAGCCTAGGTCTCCATGGTAGTGTCCTAAGTTGAACTTTACACCACCTTACCTTTTTTCTGTGCATGGATATCATCAAGACCACCCTCACCCACCCATTTTCCATGATTGTTCCTAATTTATTATTAAAAAAATTGGATGGTTAGAGCGGTATTATTCACAGTCTCTTTGTTGTAATCAGTAATCTCTTGGAAAAATTGCATAGTTTTATCCTAGTTGCTATGAATAGTATCAATCTCCTTTTTCAATTTCATTTTATCCTCCTCTATGCCCACAAGGGCTTTGAACTTGTCCACCTCCTTGTCCCAATCGTCCCATTAGTCAAAAAACTTAGCAAGGGAGGAAATCATATCCCAATGCCCATTATCCTCAACCTCACCTAGCCACTGAGCCTATTGGTCAAGCATCTTGTTTTCCAACACCTAGATTTTTTCTTTGGTAGTAATAAGATAACCTAGAAGCCACTAAAGGATGTTGTTTTTGTGTCAAAGGGGATCATAGGAAGCACAATTATCATTACCCACTTTGGGGTCAGCAGAGGTCTCATCCAAATTAATGTAGAGTTTAGGGGAATTATGGGGGCTACAAGGGTTAATGATAGGAGGGGTATTGGGTACATCAGAAACCTCTCCATGAATAGGAGATTTCACAAGATAATTTTTAGGGGTAGGATTTGAAGATTTATCATCTTCAAGTTATCTTAATTATTAGAGCTAAAAGTGGAAATAAGAGTAGTCTTAGGGAAGGACACACTTTTAATGGGTTTGAGGTAGGTTTCATCATTAGCTAAGTGGCAAGTTACAATACCTGTTAATTTACCATTTCTTTTTATCCATTTTTCCTCTTCCCAACCTAGGGTAAGCACTGCTTACCTCAACATAACTATTGTGGAGTTGGAAACACGAAAAATGAGGTTTGACGTAGGCAAGCCCCTATATGGCACAACCCTTTCTCTCATATCTTTTGTATAGGCCATAGATCTAAAGTAGATTTGGGAGAGGATTGAAAACCTAATTGCAAGATCAAGCATTCAAGCCTCACATGCCAAAAAATTAGGGCAACTAGAATTAATCATCAATAAACAAAGTTTTGAGTTAAGTCTAGTAGGGAAGAACCTACAAACAATGACCATTCAAGATTTGGTTTTTGATTCTAAATATTTTCACTTCTAGGTCTAGGGCACTAGCGCTCCTATCAAGCTAGTTTAAGCTCAAATTTATATGCTAGGTTCCTCTATCTCTGTACTCTACTATTATGAAATCATTTTCTATGTTTTTCTTTTGTGCTTCTCTAAAATCTTAAAAAAATAGTAGTCACATAGTTGACCTAGGTACACATTTACATTATCTAGTCAAATTAATTCATAATTAACCTCACAACCCACCTAAAAGAACCTAAATCTCGATCCACTATTTTGGATCTTCCATAGCAGTTAGTAGCCAAGTGGGTGTATGCGATCATTTTTTTCCCTTCCATTGTGATGTAGGAGAAAGTGTGAGTAAGACACTAGATTTCTTTTTCACACATCACCAAAATAATAGTGTTTAATTATTTTTTATATTAGATCATACAAACATGAAAAGTCTTATAATATTTTATATTAATTAATGCCCACCATATTTTATTTTGATATTTTTATAGAGAAGATATTTGGAATTATCTAATGAATGTCCCACATTAAGGCCATATTTATTTGAAAGTTTGAATGAAACCACATCTATCTTACCATTATCTAATTTAAACCTAGGTTATATAACTCATACAAGATCATTACTTCTAATATCTATAAATAAGAATTAATATTAAGAACACATTTAATATAATTTGGAATTATTAAAGGAGATAGTGTATAGCTACAACTAACCCTATTCACCCAAAGTCATTGATCTCTAGGAAAATGACTTAAAGCATTAACATTTATAAAAAATTAACATACAACATGAAAATAAAAGTTAAAATACATGAACAAATTGATCCAAAACAAAAAAAATCAACGACTAAGTCCTTAATAAAAATGTTTATATTTCTAAATTATCTCTATCAGCCCATTTCTACTATCAATATTGTTGGTTCTTAAAATGTGAAATGTTAATTAAAAACTAATAAATAATAAAAAACATAAAAATGTGATTTTTAATATAAAATATAATTAGCTTTATAAGAAATTGAACCATTTGTAGAGAAGTAACAATGCAACAAAAAATATTCTTACAAAGTTATTAGTCAAATTGAATCTATGCATAAATCAAACCTAATTGTTTTTTGTAACAAAAGTAGGGGAAAGGGCCCTTGAACCCAACCAAAAAGCTAAACAAGGCTTACTGTCCAACCAACACAATAAAGCAAAATAGTAGGGATGAAGAACCAACCAACAACCTGCAGCCAAACTGACACCTAACCACTAAGAACAACAAAACTAAATACCAACAAAAAATAGCAAACCTAAAGACATAACCAAGTATAATTGATCGAAGGGCATGTAGGCCTAGTAAGAACATAGAAACCAAAACAAAAACATAAACCCAATAAACCCAAATTACTCTTGAAGATAGCAGATTAGGTTTTGTTCATGCTCCATTTGTTCCATAGTCTCGCTATACTTTTCCAAATATCTGATCACTCCTTTGTCCAAATTATCCTTAACAACCCAAGAGGATTTCTTCTTCCATTGAACTTTCTTAGCCTTAGTCTCCCCACTCACCATTCTGAAGATAGCCTTTCTCATGATGACCAAAGTGGGGATCATTAAATTATTGAAGGCCTTGCCCATCTTGTCCATTTTTGATGTAGAACTCAAACTTGGGTGATAGAAATTGAGGGACCTATCATTTCCTACATCCCTTCAAATTTTTCCTCCATAGGTTGATCATCCATCCCCTTCATGACTTCCCTTACCACTTCCTCGACTTCATGTTCAAAATTTTTGAGCTCATCCCCTTCCTTGTCTTCTGATTCTTCGACCATAGGTTGGTCATCACCAATCATTTCTTCATTTGTAACGCTTGAAAAACTCACATACTAAAAATAGTACTCAAAAAATAAAGCATATTCCAAATAAGGAAAGTGATTTAAATATATTAAATAAAATATATTAAGAGATGCTCTAAGGAAAGTTGCAATAGTGAATTACAATTTTATACACCAATAGGATGTTACATTACATCTATTTCATGTTACGAGAATAAGTTTTGAATCAATAATTACATCCATGAAGATAAGTTTACATTTACAGATTGGCTAAGAAAGCCATATAAGAATAATTCAAGAAGTATATCCATATAATAAAAGAATCTATGTCCTCAACCACCATGACTCTACTGATCTTCTACAAGCCGAGGCCAAGAGTAAGGTTAAGGTGACTTTTCCACCCAACCACAAAGTACAAAAATTTATTGGGTTTCATCCTAACACAAAGAAATCACTGACCCTGGACGAGGAGCCTAGTAGCCTAGAATGATATAAGCATGAGGGAATCTCTTGATGCATGCTTGATGCCTATATGAAATTCCTAAACTAGAATAACATAATAGTTGCATACAAGATGTGGTAGATACATATATATGTAAGAGAGGGGGACCACCGCATGCAAGACCCCAAGTCATAGAGGGTCAAGACGTGAGAGGCTACCCCAACTTACCTCAGCTAAGTGTATTGTTTAGGGTATGTGAGGCAAGAGTAACGAGAACCGTAGGGCCTCTTAGTCACTCTGCAGACCCAAAATGTAGGAAAATCCTAGGTGAGCTGGTTTCTAGGTCTAACACTACGTCTTAGAAAACTCTTTGTCTGAGGACAGAAGAAAGATCTTTGGACAATGGTGCATCGTGCTGGAGTTTCAAAAGTGTGTTGTTGTCCATATGGCTAGACAGTGACAAAGACGAGGTTAAGCCACCAAAACTACTTTCCTTGTCTTCTGATTCTTCGACCATAGGTTAGTCATCACCAATCATTTCTTCATTTGTAATGCTTGAAAAACTCACATACTAAAAATAGTACTCCAAAAATAAAGCATATTCCAAATAAGGAAAGTGATTTAAATATATTAAATAAAATATATTAAGAGATTCTCTAAGGAAAGTTGCAATAGTGAATTACAATTTTATACACCAATAGGGTGTTACATTACATCTGTTTAATGTTACAAGAATAATTTTTGCATCAATAATTACATCCATGAAGATAAGTTTACATGTACAGATTGGCTAAGAAAGCCATACAAGAATAATTCAAGAAGTATATCCATATAATAAAAGAATCTATGTCCTCAACCGCCATGACTCTACTGATCTTCTACAAGCTGAGGCCAAGAGTGAGGTTAAGGCGACTTTTCCACACAACCACAAAGTACAAAAATTTCTTGGGTTTCATCCTAACACAAAGAAATCACTGACCCTGCACGAGGAGCCTAGTAGCCTAGAATGATATAAGCATGAGGGAATCTCTTGATGCATGCTTGATGCCTATATGAAATTCCTAAACTATAATAACATAATAGTTGCATACAAGATGTGGTAGATACATATATATGTAAGAGAGGGGGACCACTGCGTGCAAGACCCCAAGTCATAGAGGGTCGAGACACGAGAGGCTACCCCAACTTACCTCAGCTAAGCGTATTGTTTAGGGTATGTGAGGCCAGTGTAACAAGGACCGTAGGGCCTCTCAGTCACTCTGCAGACCCAAAATGTAGGAAAAGCCTAGGTGAGCTAGTTTCTAGGTCTAACACTATGTCTTAGAAAACTCTTTGTCTGAGGACAAAAGCACGATCATTGGACGATAGCATAGTGCACTAGAGTCTCAAAAGTGTGTTGTCGTCCATACGGCTAGACAGTGACAAAGACGAGGTTAAGCCACCAAAACTAGCTAACCGCTCAGCTGATCAACTAAAGGGCTAGAATGACACAACTCAATAAGTTAAGTAATTTTTGATGTTATAAAGAAATAAGCAAGAGTGATGAGAACGAGAATCTCAGCAATGAACTTATTCACTAGCCGATTCTTCAAGAGCTTACACACGTACAGACAACAAGAGGGAAAATGTTGGGTAGCTATATAAGGGCATTCCTCAGTCAGACCCCCATTTGGGTGTTTCCACCACCACAAATAGCCAAAAGAATGAGATAAAGAAGTAATAATGCAAAGAAAGCACAAGCAAGTACAAAATAGTACTAAACCAAATGATAGAGGAGAGGAGAGGGAAGCTTACCACCTCCACCAAGAGCACTCAAGGTTGCTTGGGGGAGAAATGAGAGGAACTCAAGCCTCTACTGCAAATGGCATGGTCCCAAAATGTGCTCTACTGAGTGGATGGAGTGAGATGTTGCTGCAATGGAATGCTTGGTAGTGAAAATGAGTTTATGAGAGTGAGAGTATGGAAGCTTGAAGTGTGCCAGAATTTTCAAGAAGTTGAAGTAAAGTTGTGAAGAATTCTAAAATGTTGAAATGCAAGTTCAAGGAGTGAATATGAAGGAATGGGGAAGAAAACAACCATATTCGAGTCAGTCTGCTAAAGGAGGCGTTACAACTTCACTGCCAATGCGAAGAGTAATGCCTCCACTAGCTCAGCTGCAAGAATATACCAGGGACCTAAGCACTCCATGCGGACGTCTACATTCCGCGCAGGCATCCCTGACAAAAATGCTTCCACTGACACACAAAATACGTTCCACATGGACCACCAACAGTGGGCTTAAGTAAAATTAAGCCTCCAACTTTGGTTTTCTAAGGTAGATAAAGGAAAAAGGGGAATTGCACGTAGGGTGCAAATTTGCTCTTATACATTTTTCCCCCACTTTAGTGAGCACGAGTACTAATGAGTGCTTGGTAAAGTAGATCAAGAAGAAAGTAGGGGTAGAAAAGTAGTACTTGGCCTGCCATACCCGAAGGTGCAAGAGAAGAGCACTCCATAGCTGCTCGAAACTATGAAGTTGGAACAACAAAGTGTCTTATAGGCCCACATACTTGCAAGGAGGCAACCCCCAAGATCTCTCACATGGAGGAAGTGGACTCCATAGATTCAAGAAGTGGCAACATGTCTACCAACAGATAGAGTGTGTCAAAAAGTGGTGGCACATCTAATCATAGATAGAACATGTCAAAAGGCGGCGACACATCTATTAGCAGATAGAACATGTCAAAAAAGCGGTGACATGTCTACCCGTAGAAAAAACACGTCAAAAAGTGGCAACATGTCTACCCATAGATAGAACATGTTAAAAATCAGTGACATGTCTACCCGTAGATAGAGCATGTCAAAAAGAAGCCAGTCACGCAGACTGTAAAAATTTCAAAGGGGTCCGTCAGGAACCCTTCAAAAGGAGAGGGGTCCACTCAAGGGATGCGCTATTTGAAAGGTAAGGTCTAGTCAGGTTGCCCACAAGCTATAAACGAAAGGGTGAATGGAAAGATCCTAGTAGGGCTCCCCCTAGGCTAGACGTGAAAAGATCCATTCGTCATAAATTCTTTTGAAGGAAGGGTCCCTTGGGAACCCACCATGAGGAAGAAGAGGGGTCCACTCAAGGGGCACACAATTCAAAAGTGATTGTTCTCTTAGAATGATTCATCATCAAGGAATCCTTTCAAAAGATGTTCACTTCATCAAGGAATTTGAAAGGAAGGATATGCCCCCATGTGAGGAGAAGTCAAAGCTATTCCCACTTCAGAGGAATGTCTTCAAGTCCTTTCTTTATGAACCCGTGATAAAGGAACACGTTCTGTTAGGGTTTCAAGTTGAGAATGCAATTCTAAAGAAATAATTTTGTGAAGACTTTCAAGAAAATATCCATTGGCAACGAATTCATTTTCAAAAAATTGAAGTGTTGAAGAAGAGCGTTGTCACACATAGGAGGGACAACTCAAGAAAAGAAGAGAGAAAGATAGAGGGAAAGAAAAAGAGAAGAGAAAGAAAAATACAAAGGGCACAAGGGGATCTGGTTTAGCAGGGTTAGATATGTTCGAGCTCATATAATAATAGGTAACCCCAATGCAAGGAAAAAGATCATCAATCCCCAACCAGATCGGGAAGAATGCACGGAAAACAAAGTAAAAATAAAAAATTGGGTCAACATGGAAGGAAATCCTAAATGCCGCCAATGCTTTGCAACGTCCCCAATTTATCAAAAATCAATCACAAACATGGAAGAATGATGGCACAAATAGAAGAAGGTTTACGACACAAAAACCATGCATGTATCCAAGCACCAATGAGGGTGAGAAGGGTCATCCAGGCACACATAGTACGATTATGAGGAAAACATCACAAAACACATACACACACACAAGATCAAGAAAAGGGCCTCCTCCTAACACTGATCAGCCAAGAGGTCATCCGCTTCCCAATCTAGATCCTCATAAGGGGAAGGAGGATGATCCTGCAAGGGTGGAATGTTAAGAGGAGGAGCATTCGGCCCTCCCACAACAACGGCCAAGGAAGAGGGCCCCTCAAGGTCCTCTCCACTAAGCTCTTGTGGATTTAAAGTTAGCGATTTCGCAAAGATCACTTATAGGGCCGGGACTTTGTCCACGGAATTGAACATGCATCCCATAGGAGTACCATGCCTATTCTTAGTGGATGAGGCAGGTTGTTCCTGAGATTCACCACTAGGTTCGCCGAATGATTCAGGAATGGTGACAAACTCAGGTGAAGTCGATACTAGTTCTGTCACAAGGATAGAACAAGTCATTATAGGGCCACCTTATGAAGAAGGTGGACTCCTCTTACATCCTTCATTGCCAGAAGGACCATCTCCGCCTCTTTCTTCATTGGAGGTGATGAACTCCCCACAAACGAAGCTAGGGGTGTAGAGGAAGAGGAGGATAGAACCGCAACAGACACAACCAAAGTATTAACCATGTCCACAGGCTTTGGGAAGGGTTGAATATCCAGGATGGACATCATCAAAGGAAACTCAACTGAAGGAGCAATAAACACCTATACTCGTTTAGGGTTAAGTGCATTAGCACTCACAACAGAAGTTGGGAATGAACCAGACTGAAGAGGAACAGAAGGAAGGGGGGAAGGAGATGCTATAAGAGGACCTGAAATAGGAGTGGCCTTTCCCTCCTCCTTCTCCTATGAGCCGGCCTACTTGGCCAAGAGAGCCTTTCAACGGTGCTTGCATTCGTGTGCAAGGCAGTTCCTACGACTCTTGGAGTTAGAAGCTAGAGCTTACGGAGGGACAAGAGGTTCTTGATCAACCATAGGAACATCCACTACGACCGTTTTAGGTAGAGGAACGGGTTCCTATACAAGAGCAAGGGGAGCAGGCTGGGGAGAAACAAGAGGAATCGACTTGAGAGCCTCGACAATGGGCCTCTTTCCACTCACTTAGGAGCAGGAGTAGTAGGAGGCCGCGAAGGCCAGTACAAGGAGGACTCTCCTTGAGAGACCTTCTTCTTTTCATACTAAATGGGTCTAGGCTCTGTTGGTAGAACAAGAAGCTCGAATGTGGGATGCTTAGGCTTTCGCCAAGCGGGCACTGAAGGGTTCTCCTGCAAACAAGGAGTAGAACCTGATGGTACCAAAGTTGAGTGAGAAGAAGCATCAGACTAGGCAATAGAAGAGGAAGATGGAGGATCGCAAGACCGCTTCTCTTCTTTCATCTTTTGAGCCTTAGTGGCATCGCTGGCACCCTTTAAACAAGCCCTATGTGAGATAGCATAAGGCAAGGGAGGGTACCTTTTTGCCTTATACGCCTTTTCTTATAGTTCTGATATATTTTATGCAAAAGGTTCATCCTAGGTAGAAGGGGACCCACGGGCGTAGGCCATGGGTGATTGAGGGAGTAGCTACCACGTGCAACCAACAGTCTATAAATAGTGTTGTGGATCACATGCACGAAACCTCTGTGGATAAATTTTAAACATTTATGCACGATAGAGGGCACCACCTTCATTGCTACCAACCAGGGGATACCCAATTTCACTCTGAAGAGTTCAGATCCAAGGATGATATCAAACAAGAGGTTTACGATCTTAGGCCCAACTAGGACTGATAGGACAATGCTACCCAAGGGGGGTACAGAAAGCCCATCATGTGTGCGAATGAAACTCATAGGAGCATCGTATCCATCCTTATGTAACAAATTTATTAGCATAATCTTCTCTGTTATTATATTCACTTATGATGTCGGGTCAACAAGAACACCTGCTTCGATGTTCCCATTGATCTTTGCAGGAATGTAAAGAGGGTATGGTTCCCTGATGAAGTCCATTGACAATTCCTATGAACTAAAGCTTATGCCAACACTACTATCCAAAGGTTGCATAGAGGGGATGGGTTGATGCAAGAAGGAAGCCATTACGCACACTAGACAATGCTTTCACAGAATCCTCAAAGGTTATTGGATAAGATGGTGACCCAAATAAGGTTTCATCATGCAATACCTTTGGAACCTTCCAACCACACCACCTAGGGGTCGTAGGTCAGGTTGCAAGGCAACATCCTTACAATACTTCTAGAGTACGAGGAAAGAGACTGTCAGTATCATAAGAACAAAACCAAAATGGTTCATGTCGAGTTCACCAAAAATGTAAGAGAGGGGGACCACCGCATGCAAGACCCCAAGTCATAGAGGGTCAAGACATGAGAGGCTGCCCTAACTTACCTCAACTAAGTGTATTGTTTAGGGTATGTGAGGCAAGAGTAACGAGGACCATAGGGCCTCTCAGTCACTCTATAGGCCTAAAATCTAGGAAAAGGCTAGGCGAGTTGGTTTCTAGGTCTAACACTATGTCTCAAAAAACTCTCTGTCCAAGGACAAAAGCACGATCTTTGGATGATAGTGTGGCACACTGGCATCTCAAAAGTGCCCTATTGTTTGTATGGCCAAACAGTGACAAAGATGAGGTTAAGCCACCAAAACTAGCTAACTAGCTAACTGATTAACTAAAGGGCTAGAATGACACAACTAAATAAGTTAAGTAATTTCTAATGTTATAAAGTAAATAAGAAAGAGTGATGAAAATGAGGAGAATCTCACCAATGAACTCGTCCGCCAGCTAATTCTCTGAGAGCTCGCACACCTACACACAACAAGAGGGAAAATGTTGGGTGGTTGTATAGGGGCTTGCCTTAGTCAGACCCCTGTTTAGGTGTTTCCACCACCACGAATAGCCAAAAGAATGAGATAAAGAAGTAATAACGTAAAGAAAGCACAAGCACTACAAAACAGTACTATGCTACTCAACCAAATGATAGAGGAGAGGAGAGAGAAGTTTACAACCTCCACCAAGAGCACTCAAGGCTGCTTGGGGGAGAAATGAGAGGAACTCAAGACTTTACTGCAAATGGTGTGGTCCCAAACATGCTCTACCAAGTTGATGGAGTGAGATGTTGTTGTAATGGAATGCTTGGAAGTGAAAATGAGTTTATGAGAGTGAGAATATGGAAGCTTGAAGTGTGTCAGAATTGTTAAGAAGTTGAAGTGAAGTTTTGAAGAATTCTGAAGAGTTGAAATGCAAGTTCAAGGAGTGAATATGAAGGAATGTGGATGAAAATGACCATATTTGGGTTGATCGGCTGAAGGATGCGTTACAACTTTAGTTCCAATGGGAAGAGTAATGCCCCTGTTGGCTCAGCCACAGGAATCTGCCAGGGAAAAAAGTGTGTTGTGCGGACATTTGTGCACCGTGCGGGTGTCACCGACAGAAAAGCCTCCACCGACACACAAAATAGGCACCATGTGGACTGCCAACAGTGGGCTTAAGTAAAATTAAGCCTCTGGCTTTAGTTTTCTAAGGTGGATAAAGGAAAAAAGGGGAATTACACATAGGGTGCAAATTCACTCTTATACAATATAATATAACATCTAGGATTTTCAAACCATCTATTTCATTGGTATAGTAGCTTGGCCAAGCAATAATAATAAAAATGGTAATTTGGAAAAGGTAAATTATCATCTCTAGGAGCCCACACTCAACATCCTATCTAGGAATTAATCTCATAGGAAGAATAAATATTGCATTGAATCTCATAATTTATTTTAAATGTCAATCATTTAATACTCATTGCATCATTCGGAAAACACAATTTAACTCTAAAGTTTGTTATTTGATTTCATTCCCATCTATTAAAAGGTATAATAAGTTGCTTGTATTAAATTTTGCATCCAACTATTTAATTAATTCATTTAGTTCTCCTACATTCTAAGTGGAAAAATTACAAGTATATGAATGAATAATTCCCTCTCTTTGAACACAAAAATTCTAATAATTCATTTATATAAGCATTTTCCCCAATTAAATATAGATTTATATTCATAAAATCAGAATGAGTACTTCTAGAAATCAGATACCTAAATCTATTCATTCAAAAAATAAACTTTTCCCATACACATACAGGTATATATACATGATATATATATACATACATGCATACATATATATATTCATAAATAAATCATTTTATAACAAAAGTATTTTTCATATATAGAAGTATTTTATCTCTTAACAACAATTTACATATCTATATATACACACACACATATATATACATATATATACACATATATATACATATACATATATATATACATATATATATACATATATATATATACATATATATATATATATACATATATGTGTCTGTGTGTGTGTATACATATGTGTGTGTGTCTATATATATATATGCAGATCTAACCATTCTAAGAAAAACATAGTTACCAAACAGTTTCTAGCAAAATAAACAAGTTAAAATCTTAATGGAGATTCAAGTTTCATCAAATATAATGAGGTTGTCGGCACCTCTGGGGTGCACTCCCTGTGGGGAAAATGCCCCCTCCATAGGCCGCAACCTGTGTAGGGGCGACTTCCTCCACAACGTAACCCTCCTAATATTAATTACTTCAATCTATATCCTTTAATAAACTTCCATTCAACAAATAATATAAACAACGATTCAACTATTACTTAAATGGTTTTGATTTCAATAAATTGGTTTATCCATTTCAAAATATATAAATAATATTATTATATATTTGTATATATACAATTCAGTATCTATAAATATATAATATTATTATAATCTGGTATAGTATTTTTTATAAAGTATTTTGCAATATAAAAATATTCAATGCTAAGATTTGCAATAGTAATGTAATTATATACAACATTATATATATATATATATATATGAAGGAATGAGAAAATACAGTCTTGTACAGCCATGAATCCTAGTTTCCATATATAAAATTAAAATTTTAAACACCAAATGCATGATTACAAATGGTATATAAACAATAGGGTTTCAATGAAGGAATTCAATCTATCACACAAAATAATCATTTATTCACACATTCTGAAATTAAATCCATTGGAAAATGAATTAAAAACCTAGTAAAGACTTTTTGTTTTGGTTCACTCTTGTTCTCCTTCTCTTTCCCTTGTTCTTTTTCTACGTTTCTCAAATTCCCTAGTCCCTACTCTACTTCAGTTATTATTTTTGCAGAATGAAAGATAGAGAGAATGAATCTAGTATTCAAAATGAATCTTCTGGTCAAAAGAATAAGATTTTTTATTATCTTTTATTATTTTCTCTCTCTTTTTCACATCTTTGTTTTCCTTTGTTTTTTTTTTCTTCTAAATTTAACATATTTTCTTCAAGTTTTCTTCTTTTCTAATGTTTCATATCTCATTGATTTGTTTTTGAAAATCTTTCTTTCTTTTCCAAGATTTATTTCAAGTTTATCCAGTAAATCTAATTTTTAAAAGAAAAGATGATTTATTTGTGATGCAACACAATTATCCTCAAAATAATAAATAAATATCATTTAATTTTCAAATGAAATCAATAATTAAAATAAAATAAAACCAATTCTTTTATTTTCTAAGTGCATTTAATTTTACACTCAATTAAATTAAATAACCACTATAAAGTAAGAATAATATAAAATAATTATCTAAATAAAATTCTAGGTATGTGTAGGATCATGATGGGCCAAAAAGTGGCGATATGATGTGTATGTGTAGGGTATGTGGCTGATGATTTTTTTTTACCCAAAATTGATGAAACAAAAAGGGTTTTTAAAGGAAATCTTCTCAACTTTCCACCAATATAAATTATACTTTACTTTGAATTTAATAAATAATTATTATTCATTTTCTATTTGAATTACGACTAAAGTCTTGATTGATAGGTTGATTGAAAAACATCTATAGCTTTCAAACAGTATCACATTTTTTGAATCCAAAACATGCATCACATTCTCTACTTTGCATACTATAGGATTAAGAAAAAAAAATGAATTTCATGAAGTTTTGACCAAGTTAAGGTGGTTAGACATATGAGTTTTATATTTTTTTAAAAGTTGTAATAAAAAATTCATAATTATTTACTTAGGAAAAAATTACAAAAATATGCATCACATCCGGACATGAGTCCTCTACTTATATCTAAAATCTTATAATAAAATGTTATCATTTTATTGTGGTTGGGGTGGTCAGACAAACACCTACTTCTTATTTTTTCCCTGAAATTTAAGTATTACTACATTGAAATTTCAAATTTTCACCAAATAGATTTAAAAATAAAAATAAACCTAGTAGTTTAGAAACTACATTTAATTTTCTACAGATACTATTCTTACATATTTTTTAAATAATATAGATAACTTATTCAAATTTTTATGTCAAGTTTCCTAACTTTGATTTTTCTAAATTTTTTGCCACTTAAGGGCCTGTTGTTTCCATGATGATCCTGCACATACCCTTCTAAATGCAACTATATGTTTACTAAGTGTTGTGTGTGTAAGAGATGCCATTCCATATTAACCCTACCAGGTAGCTAGCCTCCTCTACCTTAACCACACCCTTGGTCTTCAATAACCTACAACTCATGAGAACTCAAGTACCCATTAATCAGTTCCACATAAAGTAAGTACAATTAGCATCAAATTCTGAGATGTGACATCCTTTCCCACTTGGAAGAGACATTGTCTCTATGCCTTATTACAAAACATGTACATATAAAGTATTAAACATCCTTTGTATATAATAAAAGTCATAATATGTAGAAATAAAAATTATGCTAAAATCTTAGATGCGGGAATGATCTATCAATATCCTCTGCATTCCCCCATGTGGCACTATCCACTGAATATTGGTCCCATTGGACCTTATACTGCACAACATCTCAGTTCTGCAACTTAACGTTGCACCTCTCCAAAATCCTAGTGGGCTCCACTAGTACCATTGTTGGATTCTGAACCTCCAAAGTATGCCAATCATGCACACCACATACATGATACATTTGCTTAGACTTATGCATATAACAACACATGGTACAACTACCCTCTAATTACATCCAAGTGACATATGGATTATTTTTTAGAGCATAAAGGAATGACATCACAAAATTCAAGCATAAGAAATTAATCACGCTTTTAATGCCCACTAGATGAGACATAAATCATAGTCCATCATAGGCATATACAAGCATAATCAAGTATCACAATTTTGAAAAAGCACATATTCTCAAAAGATCATTCCTTCTAACCAACACTAGGTTGATGTCTCGAAACAATAAACTAATCTCCAACGGTGCACCAATTGGTCAAAACCAACCATTGTGCATACAACTCCTCTGAGACTAGGACACTCACTATCCATGTTTCCTTTGATAAATCTGGTTTAGAACTTTCCATACATATACACCTGTACCTTTTGTGTACTTATCTCATTTCTCTCATTATCTACATCTATTTATACTATCTCTTATTCATGTTCTATTGCCTCAATTCAAACTTAAATTATAGTCTACACCTTCGTCTTATGTAGAATCACAATCTCTTTTATTCATCTCTTCCAAGTATCCTCCCAACCTTTCTTCCATCTCACTATAATATAATTTCCTCAACCAATCTGCACTCATCCCTCTCTATCCTTCTAATTTTACTTTCATTACCAACTATTGGTTGGTTCTAGCTTGGATTACTATTCAATAAATTCCCTTATCCCTTTGTAGTTCTGCAACACTTTTCTTCAATTATTTGCAATACACTCTATGTGTCAACTCCAATCCACTTCTTCATCTTCATCTATTCCTTCCTTTTCAACTTCGGGCTACTACAACATTCCACATCCTATCCTTCATATAGTCATGAGTAATTTTCATCCTATTCTCTTATCCATTATAAAATATCTACTTTTGATTTAGCAATTCATGTTTCCAATATTTTTCTCACTCTACCATTTCACAACTCATATCTGACTTATATTCCACAAATTCTTATTTTGTTTGCTTTCATATCTATCTTTACCTTGTCTTCTATCACTTATTCCTTTTTCTTGTGTTTTGTAATATCTTTCTATTTTTCTTTCTGGCTGGACAGTGTGTCCTTGTTTACTTTGATGTGTTTTTTGGTTATTGAGATACTTTATCATGTGTGTGTTATTTGATCGCTATTTATAGAGCGATAGTCTATTGGTTTGATGTGATGTATTTTATCTGATGCTTTATTTGACATGTTTTAATTGGTGTAATGATGATTAGTTATTGTAACATGTTATTGCATGAGATATTTGTTTATGATGGAACTGTCAATCTATTATGAGTGTATTCGTGAAGGGGCAAGATCGCACCACTTGCTTGCAAGTGCACTACAATTCCATGATTTTTTCTTCACGGTGTGTTTTATTATGTTATATATATATGCATGTTCGATATACTCTTTTTTCATAGGTTGACAGGTACAGGACATTGACTCCACCTAGTTTCACAGGTTTGAGCATGTCCATTGGCCAACGGTATTCGATTAAGAGATAGCAGCTAGGATTTTCGTGCCAAGTCATCACCCAAGTCATAGTGTGTCATCGGGTTTTAGTCAGGTTAAGTTGCTTCTTTTTTGTTCTTCTCTCCTTGATTTCATTTAATTGCAAGTTGGAAAAGGTAAATAAATGGCTCTATGTATTTAAGTTGTTTATTAAATTTATTTGGTTATAATGTTAGAAATGTTATTTAATTAGTAACATAATCTAATCTTGGATTAGATTTATGTTATTGATTAATTAAATTAATTGTGTGAAATTGAATTAAGTTATTCATTTTGGAATTAAAAGTGTTAAATTCTTTTGAAAAGAAAATTTTAGAAGTTGTAAATTCTTTTGAAAAGAAATTATTAAAAAAAAAGTTTTAAATTCCTTTTGAAAAGGATTTTTTTTAAGTATTAAAATGCAAATATCTTGTAAATGCATAAATTAAAAGAATTAAATTTATTTGAAAATGATTTTTTTTTAAATTATTAAAAGTAAGATATTTTGTAAATGCATGAAAATATCTATAGTGTTGAAAGATATTTATAATTGGAAAAAGAAAATATATGGGATATTTTAGAGGGCATTGACTAAATTTGGGGAAGATATTTCATTTTAAAAATATAGTGTTGTTAAAAGAAAAGGGAGTTCTTCATGTTTATTTTATGCATTATTGGAATTTGGGTGAGGATTTTGGAAGAGCTTTGGAAAAATCTTCTTGCAGGGAAGCTCAAATTTTCTTCTTCAAGCTCTCTTTCAAGCTTCAGATTACAAGTTCTCCTTGTTTATTGGTTTGGAAATTTGCATTTTCAATTTGAAAACTTGTTTGGAAACATTTTTGAAAACTCTGTTAAAATCTTGAAGAAATTTAGATTGTTTGTAAAAAACAAAAAAACTTACAACAGAAAATTTCAATTTTAATAATAGAAAAATGGAAAGAAACAAAATGAAATTTGAAAACATCTATTTGAGAGTTGAAATGTTTCATTTCAAATTTGAAATTGAAACCAGGAAATTGTGTTTGAAAAATTAGTTTTATTGTAAATTTTTTGTAGAAAAGTTGCACAATTTGACTATAAAATGGGAATTTAGGTATATATTTATAAATATGTTTGTATATATATATTATGTTATATATATATATATATATAATAAATATATTTTTGTGCATTCTCAAAATTTTTGTTTTAAAAAAAAATTACATAGAAAAATTTCTGGCAAAATTTTGAGCATAGAGAAGATGTCATTTTGGTTTTTTTATATATATATATATATATTATTGAGTGTTGGGGGAGGGGGCAGCCATGGTTGCACACAACCCATGCCCCAGTGAAGGGGCGCTGCTATGGCAGTGCTGGCCTCCATAGGCGAGGCTAGGCGCAGCCTATGGCTATGTCCCCTCTCCCTTTTGGGGGCCCATGGGGTTAGCAATTAATTCATTTTTTTTAATTTTTATTAATTTTATTTTATATTATATATATATATATAATATTATAATTTAAATAAATATTTTTATTATTATTTAAATATATATATTATATATAATAAACATATATTATATATAAAATATATATTATATATTTTAAATAATTGGGATTTATTTTAATTAGTTGGAATATAAAATGTTTTTTTTAAATATATATTTAAATAATATTTAAATATTTAAATATATGGATTTTTAAGATGATTATTTTATTACCATATGCAAAAAGAAAAAAATTGACTTTATAATAAAATGATTTTATTTAAAATTTGATTTTTATTATTATGTGTAATTGGAGAAAACATAATTAAATTATTAGTTTATAGGTTGCGCCCCCTCTCCCTTTTGGGGGCCCATGGGGTTAGCAATTAATTCATTTTTTTTAATTTTTATTTTATTTTTATTAATTTTATTTTATATTATATATATAATATTATAATTTAAATAAATATTTTTATTATTATTTATATATATATATATATATATATTATATATAATAAACATATATTATATATAAAATATATATATTATATATTTTAAATAATTGGGATTTATTTTAATTAGTTGGAATATAAAATGTTTTTTTAAATATATATTTAAATAATATTTAAATATTTAAATATATGGATTTTTAAGATGATTATTTTATTACCATATGCAAAAAGAAAAAAATTGACTTTATAATAAAATGATTTTATTTAAAATTTGATTTTTATTATTATGTGTAATTGGAGAAAACAGAATTAAATTATTAGTTTTAAATTCCTCAAGGTTGCAAATGTAATTGTATTTACTCTTGAGTATTCACAAGTTATGTTAATTGAGTTAATTAAATATAATTATTTTAGGGTATTTTTATTAGAAAAGATGCAAAGGTTGATTCTATAAGAAAATGATTTTTATTAAGAAAAAAATTGATCCTTATTATTAATTGTAATTGAGAAAATTTTAAGTAAAGTAATTGGTTTAGTCCCTAATTTAAATTGTGAATGGAATTAAACAATTAGGGTTTTTGAAATACTTAATGTTGCAAATGTAATTTTACTTGCATTGGATGTTTGCAAACGATGTATTATTGCTTTGCTTGGATTTAGTAAATCTTATTTTAATTGATTACATGCAATATGTCATTGCGTTGTTTGGATTTAGGAAATCCTAAAGTAGGTTATTTAATTGCCAAAAGTGTCTTTTCGTTATGTGTTTTCTCTCATTGTCATTGTTGGGAAAATAGAGTGATTTGTTTATGTAAGTCTTCCAGATGGGGTTTTCACTTAATTGTGTGGGTTGTCATAATGTGTTAGTCAACCCTTGAATTTCCTTGGGTAGTGCGTATAGTTGTGTCCTATTGTTTTACCTAGTTTTCATGAACGGGGATGGTTTGTGCCTCCTTTGGATTAGGAGTGGTTTATGTGGTTTGTGCCTCCTTTGGAAGAAGTGGCTTATGTGTTTTGTTGCCTCCAGTGTTTGGAGTGAGTTTTCATTATGTGTTCCTTTGAGAGTTGAAGTGGTTTTATCTTGTTAGTATGCACTTGGGATTCCCTTGGTGATTGTTTTTGTTTGGTATGTTGTCACGTAGAAGAGTGGCTTATGTTAGGCGCCAGAGCCCAAAGAGGTAAACTGGGTAACCTTAAGAGGTGCTTTAATCAAGTGATAACTAAAACAATGTACTTAGAAGTTTGGGTAGTATTTCACACTAATCAAGATAATTTAGCCTCACTCATAGACGCAAGTGCTCGTATAGGCTTGGGATGAGTGGGAAGGCCTAGAATGGAAAGGTCATCTATCTTGTCTTTACGAGAGGTATTTGATTCCGCATGAATGAGTATGGGGGCCAAGATTCGATAGAGGCCACCAAGACAACTCATAGTGGGGGTCAGAGCTTATGAAGATTCCCAGAGGATATCCCATGTCGAGCTGTGTGATGACACTCTTTCTACAACAATAGTTGGTACATGATTTTGTGTGTATGGTCTTCTTTACATACTCGATCTATTTTATTTCTTGAAGCAATGTGACTTATGTCAGTGATGTTAGAGTTGTACTTGTGTTAATTCTTATGGTTGTGTGGTTCATGTGATTGGTTGTGTCAGTGTGAGTTAACCTGTGTCTAGAGGTTGATGGCCTTGTATAGGATTCCTTGTTACTATCTCCTAGCATGGGGGGTGAACCTTCGGGTATCACTTGGTTGGGTGGAATGTGCACCTTTCTCCGTTGGGTTTTCTTCTTGTTTGTGTGGATGATATTTCTAGTTGGAGAGCTCGTGGGATCCAGTTTCATTTCATGCTTTATTCATTTTAGATGTTATTGTAATTTATTACCCCTCATTATTATCGAGGTGGAAGATGTATTATGTAACCATTCTTATTGGATTTGCCTCATTCGGGGAATGAGAGTTGTAATCTTATTGTTAATTTATCGTTATTTGGAAACATGTGGTATCTCTTATGCTTTGATGTAATTTATCATGTATGGAATGTATGTGTTTCTTAATTCGTTAAGTAATTAAATGCTTTGGTTTCAATTCATGTTTCTTGTTTTGGTTTTAAAGTAAACTCAGTCTCGTAGCCTTAGAGGTTGTTGGCAAAGGGTAGTGAACTTGCATGTTAATTGTACTTAAAAATAAGTAAATAAAAATAGTACATTTGAGTAGTTAATTGCAACTTCCTCTAGGGTTGTGTGGTAGGGAATTACATGTTTACCCTTTAGAATTTGTTATCCTTATTTCTCTATTTATCCATCTTTAACTAAAGTCCACTACACAACTACTTTGTGTCCCCAACTAACATTCTTTCTACCATTACCTGCTATTTCACCATATATAATACAAGTTCTCTCATATCCCATGGATATATATATATATATATATATATATATATATATATATATATATATATATATATATATATATATATAAAATTAGGAATCAACATTTAAGCATATTCTCAAATTCCATTCAACATCCTTTTTACTATCTAGACATGAAGACAACATTAATCAAAAAGATGCTCATATCAATTGATCCATAACAACACCAATTGTTTCAAAACTTTCTCGTCATTTCACACAATAATCACTTGCATCTAACAATGAATCAAAATAATTTCAATCTATCAACTCTAGCAACATACACACCAAGAACTAGTACATTCTCCATATTATACTCCCTCATACAATCCATCGGAGGTTCAACATGGACACGATAGAGAACATAACATGAAACTTGACCAACAATTTAAAACATTCAAGCATATCTGCCATTAATAAAGTAAATCAAAACCAAGGGAAAGAAAAAGTCAATTTCAACAATAAGGCATAAAATGTGCGCACTTTCAACAATAATTCACACATGATCATAAAGGTCATGAGATAAATAAGTTTCAAAAAATTCGATGGCTATACTTACTCATAAACACAAATAAAAATTCAATGCTAGCTTAGACAACATTTAGTAAATTAATCAAAGTCAATAAAATAAAAATATCAAATTTCTCAAGTTTCATAACACATGAACTACATGACTAACTCTAGTCACAAGAGAGGGAGTACAATACTAAAGAGAACACATTTAGTCATGGAATACAACGAGTCATCCCAGACTCTAGTCACACAAAACATGAGATCCTTTCTACTTAACCAAACTAATCATCACTGAAGATGTGAAATAACAAAAGTTGCATCCCTTGTAAGACCCCGCTTCGCATGTGAATAATACAATCTTAATTTTGTTATATATTTCTCCTAAATAGATGATTAGATATATTTTAGACAATGCATAGTGTGATTTCGTGACAATGTGCTTGTGTTTCATTATTGAGATGTTTTATTATCATTTCCATGAAGGTATTAGGCACTTGTAAACTATGAATACGAATTGAAATTTTAATGAAATTATTGTACAATTAAAATCTTATTTCAGATACCAAATCAATGTGATATACGATTGTTGCTTATGATTTCATTGGTAATGTGTAGGTAAGAAAGGGTGCCAATATGAGAAGGGAAAAACTAGTGAGAACAAATTGAAAGACATCGTCTTGTGGTTATGCATTTGATTTTCTTATTTTGGAACTTAAAAGGAAATAGAGTTATTGTGATTATTCTTTTGGGTTGAAAAGGTATTTAGTTGTGTGTCATGTGAGATGTAAGTTGGGGTTAAGATTTAGAAACCCTTTTATCCAAGTGTGAAACTCGGATGGAACCTTAAGTGGGTTTTTAAGGAGGGTTGTTGGTCAATTTCTTGGGTTCGGATGCATAAATAAACCCCCTAGGGTCTATACCATAGTGGTAGGGGTCAAGTAGGCAAATAATAGTGCCCTAAGGACATGATTTGACCCCTAAAAAGTCCTCATAATGGAGAGTGACGAGTTTTGAGGAGAAGATGAAACAAAAGGATGGGGAGGTGTCCAAGTGCATGTTTCCTCTTTAATAAGGAAAAGACTCTCATTGATGAAGGTAGGTACACTTCACACCTCCTCACCCAAGAGTTGCATGTTGAAACTCCTATATAATTGGGAGAGGAAGAATGAGTGGGGTGTTACCCACTTCTCCTCTTGGAGAACTTAAGGGAAGAAGGAAGAAAGGATGAGAAGGAGGGAGGAATCCACCTCTTTGGTAAGATAGGGATCATGATGGCTTGGCTTGGAGATAAAAGATGGACAAAAAGAGTTCAATTCTTCGACCTAGAGGAAAGAGATAAGTTTATTCTTTTTTTATTTCCATTTTCCTTTGTTTGATGGTTGTAAGAAGGTGACATAGTGTATGGATCATGATTGAAAATAGAAAGTAGAGGACCAAGATGCCTAAAATTTGTGCTATGTTAGTTTTAATCCTTTGTAAAAATGAGAAAAGACCCCATTGATCATCATGGAGCTACAATAATTTATTGCTCGGGGGTATGGCTAGAGTCCGCGAGGCTCCATGACGCCATTATGGTAGGGTGGAGAGCAAGCCCCAATCGTGTGTGTTTTTCATTGTAATTCTGTAAATTTGTTGTAATATGGAAAGCTAGTGTTTGTTGTAATATGATAGAAAATGGAAAAGAGCAAGCTTCATTCATTTAGCATGAACTCCTTGTGAAAATGTTGACAAAAAAAGTGTTTGAGTTTATCCCTTAATACCTCCACTTGAAACCTTTGTTTCTGAAATGAAAGGATCTAAAATTTGTTCATAATAGAAATTATAGTTGGGGTTTATATTCCCATGAAGGTGTTTTATGCTTGAAGTCACGGGAATAATGGGTTGTGTCAAAAAAAAATGTAAGGAGAAAGAAGGATTTATTAGAGTCATCTTTTATCATTGGTATGATATTAATTTAAATGAGTGTTCTCCTTTCTTTTACAAGAATGTTGCAGCAAAGATCTTTTGAAATACTTAGCTAGGGTTTTGTAATGATTCTTTTTATATGAACTCATTACTTTTTCTCTGGGATAGGTTGCGTGTAAAGAAAGCTCCTTTCATGACGTTTGAGCCAGCCTGCTTTAGTACACAAATAATCAATGCTGTTGACAGATCTCACCAAGCTTCTTAGTGGGACGAGCTATCAACGTTTGTTTTAAAGCTTTCTCTGAACATCTGTAGCTTTCTCATCGTCTTTTTCTCCCCAGCCATTTTGTTCGCTGTTTCCTTTTTATTTCTGCCTCCCTCGCCGCTATTGGTATCCACTCTATAATCTCTCCCTCCCTGGTATCGACCTTATTTCTGCTCCAATTTGGCGCGCTTCAGCCTGAAAATAAGACTTCGACAGGGTTTTGGGAGTATGTTTCTCTAAAATGAAAATTACAGCCAAGATCCTAAAATTAGTTCGAATTTATCCTAACTGACATTCCCCTCGTCTTCAGCGTACCTTTGGCGCACTAAGGTGTAATTGCTAGCTGTAAATAATCTAGTTGTGTACCTTCTTCAGTCTTGTTAGAAAATTCATGTCTAAAGGGTTGTTGTGCGAGTCATAATTCCGGTCACACCATTTAATCTGTCTGTCATCTTCATCTGCAAAATCCAACCATGTACGTAAATCTATCTATGAAATTAATGTGGAAACTAACCATGATAGCTTGGTCAGCGTTTATAAAAAAAAAATAGTACCTCTCCATAGTTATAAGGAGGCGAGCTAGAGGGTGTGTTGATGGAGCATCCGCTTCAGTTGGACCGAAAGTCAATTTGCAGAAGTAAGTCGTACAATGTGAGTGGACAAAGAAACGTAATTATCACACCATACTATTTAATCCTGTGAAAGATGGGAGCGAAGCTTTTATGACAATATAGGGGGACAGCATACCAGACGCCTCCCTCTCCACACCATTCCTATTGTGTAGTACAATGTCTAGGCTGAGTAAAGAGTGAGTACTGCCAGTCGCATAGCCTAGCCTAGGTTAGCCGCTGTCATAACTGTAGCCTGAAAGAAAGTTTATAGTCCTTATATCATACCTACAGAATGGACGGCCACAGTTGGTGTGGTATTAAATTTAGACTACCCGACAGTGAGCGAAGATATTCACTACGTTAATGGTAACAATTAATTGAAATCAGATGTAATCTAATGGCGGAAATATGCTTACCAAATTGAATTCTAAATGAGAATAAAATGTAATATTATCAAATCAGATGTATTGCAACGCCTTTGTCAAATCAGCTTATCAGTTGGTATTATCAGTTGGTATCTTGGTGAATCATGAGGTAGGCTCCTAGTTATAGAATCGAAAAATTACCCTCCCTCTTGACGAGATAATTTTAATTGCGGGAAGCCAGGGCGTCAATTGTATTATTGGAAATAAATTTTATCGTAGTTGGAGAACTGCAAGTTATTAAGAAAGTATGAGTACTATTGAGACTAATATATGAGATAATATAATACCACGACCCCAAATTTAATCAATATTATGTATTTTAAATCAATCAACGGTGAGCATAAAAATGGCTATGGTGAGCATAAATTAAACAATATTATGTATTTCAATATAAAGTATGATTAGATAAATAATAACTTGGCAACTATTTCGAGCTCTTCTATTAAAATCAACATAAGAACCCATATTAAATAATGGGAAGAATGTGATGGTAATTTTGAGATGAGGACCTATGTTAAATATTAAAAATGGAGTTAAATGAAGTTGGTGGCAACATGAATTATAAATATTAATGTTGTTAGTAAGTTAGTTTAGTATAAAGGTTTTATTGATAATCATATTAGTCACTCATGTGATTTTAGCCACGCGGGCTAGAACAAAAATAATGTTAGTTTATAATTATGTGTGGAAGGTAGCCCAAATGTTGTTATTAATACCAACGACACTTCTTTGCAAACGTAGATTTTGCTCTAGGACACAACCAATACTCTTATCATTTCTTTCGTTTAAATATATAAACAACCCTTATTACTACTTACGATAATAACTAGACCTCCTTCTATTTGTTTAGTGATGTTTGATGAGCTTAAAAAATGCTCATAATTTGAATGTTATGATAAAATTTTAATGTCTTTACTTTTGTTATTTCATGGCTGTTTAAACTTTGTTGAAACCTTTTATGGGGATATCCTGTAGCATAATACTTTCATACTCCTGCAGCTCATGGTGTTGACTTGATTGCATTTATTGCCCGTTGACTCCGTAAAATGACTGGTATATCGTATAAAGTTTTTGAATGACGAAGTAGATTTAAAATGTGTGATTAATGAATAGATATCGTGTATGTCCATACGCCTTTTCTTTCGCATCTGTACCTTTTGTTTCGCAGGTTGTTGAAAAATGATCGAGTCAAGCGCAGCCGATCTCGGCCTTGCAGTAAAGTCCATTTCCTGCACGACTTCGAGGAAGCTCCGGTGAAGACTCTTTGACCGAAACCATGGGAAAGAATTTTAATGACAGTCAATCTGGAAAAAGTGGAGCGCTAGATTCTCTCTGAATCGGGTTGAACGCATAAATTCATTTATGAAGTTTGTTCCTTGATTCTGGGATACTTTACTTCCACGTCTTTCTTTGATTGGGTTAGTTAGTTAGTTGCTCTCCTGTTTATAAATAAAAGTTCTCCTCCTGCGCGAGAGAGACAGAAGGGGGGGGATAGATAGAAAAAGTTAGAAGCATAGTAATAGCAGATATTATGTAAGAGTCAGTATGATAATGAGAAATAGAATTTGTATGAGCAAAGACAGAGTTTATTGTTAGTTTCCACATCAACAAAGCAATGTATACCATTCTGTTTTCATGAATAAAGTTCAATGAAGTTCTGAGTTTAGCATCTGCGTAATCGTTAGATGCTTGATAAGGGGGCCCACTTAGTAAGTATCTGTAGCTAGTTAGTTAGTTGTTATTTTCTGTTGATCTTCAGTTAAATTTCATCTTTGAAGTTTTCATACAAACTCAGTCTTATAGTGCTCCTGCAGCATAGAGAGTCCATCCCTGTGACTGTTCTTGCAGCATAAGGCCGGTTCATAGTTTGTGTTTCAGTCATAGTTGTTATGGTTTCTATCATAGTTGAGTTAAAGAATTTTGTATTACCGTTCTGTGGCTTAGATAGAATTTCTTTCCAGTATTATTTCTGCTAAGATTTGACCGAAACTAGTTCCTAGTGCATATATTTTGCCGCGCCATTTAAAGTCTACGTCCCCTGGTTTGACAAGTAAAATGAACGTCCATAGGAAGCTATAAGTCACCTGTTGGAATGTCCAATTCCCAGGAAAAGTTTTACTGTGATTTTCATATCCTTTTATGGGTGCGAGCCATTTTTGGTGCCGTTGTCAGGGATGGCGTCTAGCTAGGAGTCTGTTAGAAGTCATTTTTAGCATTAGTTTAGTCTATTAGTCAAAAAATTTCAATATCTTTCAAGCCACTATCCATACTGTATTGCATGCATAGAAGAAGAAGAGACGCACTGGGAAGGTTCCTCCCTGAAAATCTATTTATTGAACTACCATTTGACCCAGCTGATAACGAACTTGAGGAAAATCCATTCGCTCTGTTATTCCAGCAACCAGACATGGAAAATAATCCACCTAATAATTCACCTCCTACATTTGAGTTTCCCATTGTTCCCCAACAAGATACCGAAAATCTTAAAAACATTCCCTCTTCCTTGCTTCCAAAGTTTTATGGCTTGGTTACGGAGGATCCATAAACTTTTCTGTTTGAATTTGATGTCCTCTGTCGCAGTTATGACTACAACACAGACGCTCATAAACTTAAGTTATTTCCTTCCACCTTGAAGGAAGGAGCTCTCAAGTGGTTCATGAGTCTAGGAAGAGGTGTTGTAGATAGTTGGGCCGCCATGCAGACGAAATTCCTTGAAAAGTATAAGGAATATTGTAAGAGTGCCAGCAAAGGTGATGACATATTGTGAATTCAGCAGAAGGAGGATGAAAGTCTGGAAGATTATATTTCCAGGTTTTTGTTTTCACTAAAAAGGAACTCAAACCATACTCTCAACGAAGACTCGCATAAACTACTCTTTCTAAGGGGAATCAGTGATGCCTGTATTGATGCCCTGGACCTGATGGGAGGAGGTGATATAACCCAACTGCCTTGGGATGATATAAAGAAAATATGTCTTAACTACTCTCGAGCAATAGTTAAGAAAGGTCAAGGTCATCATATTACAGTGGAGAAGTCTTCTTCTGGTGGAGTTTCCCGGATGGAGATCATAAATTTGCTATCTGATTTCAAGCAGGACATCATTAATAATATGGCTACACAACTAGACACTATGCAAGCTCGGAAGAAACATGTAGAAGCTGAGGTAGTTTTGGCCGAGTTCTGTCCATACTGCAGACAGAAGAAGCATGATTGCAGATGCAAGATGGTGGCTAATTTGAAAGCTAGGCAACTACATACTGACTTCAAACTAGTAGAAGGTGATGATGATCAAGTGTTCTTTGTTGCGCAAAGGAGACCATGGGCTCAAAGACAAGGTATGCCTCAAGACACTTTAACTTTTGGTAATCCTTATTCTGGCTATAATAACCAATGACAATATGCATATGGGCCACCACCACCATGGAATTCGCCTCAACCAAGTTGGCCTAATTATCAGACCCCACAGTGGCAATCCCCTCAAGGAGGTTGGCAGCAGCCATAAGGGCAATGGACCCCACCTTCAGGTAATTGGCAACAAAATCTTTAATAGAGAGGTCCTTAGCAATGGCAAAACCAGTCTCCTAGATTCCTGCAGCTTCCACAGCCACAACAATAGGCCCTCATGCCACCTCCTGCATCAACTGCCACAAATCCTGGCCCTCCGAAGCAAACGCCTATGCCTGCCCAGCCGTTGCCCAATCCCAATAATAAGCAATACCAGCAGCCACAGCAAACTGCGTATCTTGCTGAAGCCAACCAATATCAAGCTTATGTCTTAAACGTTAATGACATCCATCTGAGGTCTGGAACTACTTTACCTGCTCCCAAACCACCTCTGATTACTGAAATACCAGATTCTCCCCTTGAAGAATCTATGGCACCTGCTGTTCCTACTAAGCATATGCCTTTACCCGATATAGTTTCGGCGGAACCTGTTTTGCAAAGACAAGACAAACCACCTTTTCCTCAGAGGTTGCAAAGCACTGAATCTAAATCCATAGAAGAACTTACTTTTGACATTCTGGAGTAGCTCAAGAATGTACAGATTCAAATCCCTTTATTTCAGGCTATTAAAGATATTCCCATTTTTGGAAAAGCTATTAAAGAAGCTTGTTTGAAGAAGCCTAGACAGAAGAAAAAGGATCCCCAATCAATTCATGTTTTAGGAAAATTGGCTAATATAATGTTGGGAAATGTAGTCATTCCAAAGTATATTGACCTTGGAAGTCCTATAGTGCAGATACATATAAATGGCCAAGTTGTAAAAAATATTTTGATTGATTTAGGTGCTGCCATTAATGTCATGACAAAGCATACTATGGACTCCTTGAATATTTCAAACATTAGATCTACACCCACAGTTCTGCAGCTTGCAGACAGCTCCACAGTTAAACCTGATGGGATGGTGGAAGATGTAATTGTCACTCTTGAATCTTGGGAGTATCCTGTTGATTTTACAATACTATCAGTTAAGGCAACTTTAGGAGGGTACCCAGTTATCCTTGGTAGACCATGGTTAGCAACTGCTGATGCTTTTATAGGATGTCGTTATAGAGATATGACCATTTCTGATGGGCAGTCCACAAAGAAATTGGCCTTGTATCCGCCTACTAGACCTCAACCAGATTTGTCCTAACCTGTTTGGCCAGATGTGGGGGAAGAAACTGAAGAAGCCAATTCTTTGGCTCAATTAATGATGCTTCAAAATGATCCATTTTCACAACTTTAGAGCGAAGATGCTTTACTTTTTCAAATTTTGCAATTTAACCCTGATACGGGTAGTTCATCTGATCCAAGTGGAAGTCATCATCAATGTTTCCTACAACAACTAGATTCTGAGAGTTCATTGCCTAAACTTCTGACAATTTTCCATAACTTGCTTCCACAAGAGGTACAAATATTACCTGTTGATTCTATGAGTAATCTCGCTAAGCAGATAGAATTGTCTCCAGATCATTGTTTGAATGTTAATAGCAAGTTGTCACAGTCTCAAGAGGCTGACTTATTAAAAATGCTACAAGAACAACATAAAGCTTTTGCATGGGAATATGGGGACATGCAAGGAATAGATCCTCGAGTTTGTACTCATAGGATATATATCAAAGAAGATTGTTCACCAGTTAGACAACCTCAAAGAAGAGTAAATCCAACACTTAGAGAAATAGTGAAAAATGAACTTCAAAAGTTGCTTGATGCTGGTTTTATTTACCCAATTTCTGATAGCCAATGGGTTTCTCCATTAGTCATTGTCCCAAAGAAAGGAGGAAAATGGAGAGTGTGTGTAGATTACAGAGAGTTGAACAATGCCACTAAAAAAGATCACTTTCCACTACCTTTTGTAGATCAAGTACTAGACTCACTGTCTGGCAAAAGATATTTTTCCTTTTTGGATGGTTACAGTGGATACAATCAGATAAAAATTGCTCCTGAGGATCACGATAAGACAAATTTTACCTGTCGATGGGGAACATTTGCTTATTCAGTCTTGCCTTTTGGTCTATGTAATGCACCAGCAACCTTTCAGAGAGCAGTAATTAGTATTTTTGCTGATATATCTCATGAATGTATGGAAATTTACATGGATGATTTCACTACCTATGGAGTCACATTTGAAGAGGCACTGATGAATTTAGAAAAGGTATTGAAAAGGTGTAGAGAGAAAAATTTATCTCTAAACAGTGAAAAATGTTTTCTGATGATGGAAGAAGGTATTGTTTTAGGTCATCATATTTCAAAGAATGGAATTCAGATTGACCCTGCTAAAATTGAAGTTATTCTGAATTTACAAACTCCTGCAAAACAAAAAGATGTCAGAAGTTTTCTTGGTCATGCAGGGTATTATAGAAGGTTTATAAAAGACTTCAGTAAAATTTTCAGCCCACTTTATGCCTTGTTTACAAAGGATTCCCAATTTGAGTGGATAGAGGCCTGTGAAAAATATTTCCTACAACTAAAAGACTTGCTTACTAAAGCCCCTATTCTTCAAGGACCAAAATGAAATTTTCCTTTTCACATACATGCTGATGCATCTGATTTTGGTATAGGAGCAGTTTTAAGTCAAAAAGAAAATTCAATTGAGCATGCTATCTACTTTATCAGCAAAAACCTTCAAGGTCCTAAGCTCAACTATACTGTTACAGAAAAGGAATTGCTTGCAGTAGTGTATGCTTTGAATAAATTTAGGCATTATGTCACAGGTTATCAGATATTCGTTCATACTGATCATGCAGCAATCAGGTACCTAATGAACAAACTTGCCATTTCTGGTAGATTGGCACGATGGCTCCTGTTGTTACAAGAATTTGATATCACAATCATTGACAAACTAGGAAGAGCTAATGTTGTAGCTGACTTTTTATCAAGACTTCAATCAGCTGCACCTGATGAACATGAAGTTATTGATGATAGGTTTCCTGATGAACACTTGTTCTCTATTGTTGCACAAACTCCATGGTATGCAGACATTGCTAATTATCTAGCAGCAAACAGAATACTAGCTCACTTTTCCCCAAAAGAAAAGAAGTTGTTGATAGAGAAAAGTTTTAACTTTTCCTGGACCGCAAATTGTTTGTTCTATACTGGACCTGATCAAGTAATGCGAAGATGTGTAAGAGAAGATGAGACTTATGATATCTTGCATGCTTGCCATGATGAATCATGTGGGGGGCATTTTGCAGCAAAAAGAACAGCAATGAAGGTTCTTACAATAGGGTACTACTGGTCAACATTACACAAGGATGTTGTGGCCTATACAAGGAAGTGTGACAGATGCCAACGTATGGGAAGACCAACTAAGTCAGATGAAATGCCACTATATCCGCAGGTCATAGTCACCCCTTTTGATAAATGGGGAATGGATTTTGTAGGACCAATTGATCCACCATCAAATGGAAAGTCATACATTCTAGTTTGCACGGATTATGTCACAAAATGGGTCAAGGTAAAAGCTATGACTCATGCCCGAGATAACAAAGTTGCTGAACTTCTGTATGACCAAAATTTCACAAGATTTGGAGTTCCCAAAGAGCTTGTAACTAATCAAGGAGCTCAGTTTACGTCAAATCTGATCACTGCACTAATGAATGACTATAAGATTAAACATAGGAAATCTAGCCCCTATCATCCTCAAGTCAATGGTCAGACGGAGGTAACAAATAGAGAAATTGAGGCGATCCTCACAAAAACAGTGCAGATCCATAGAAAAGACTGGAACAATAGACTTCCTAAAGCAGTTTGGGCTTACAGAACTACATGGAAGACAACAACTGGGTTTACACCTTTTGAACTGCTTTATGGGAAAATAGCTATGTTACCCATATAATTTGAACATAAAACTTTGAGGACAGCTCTTGAACTCAACATGGACTTATCTGAAGCACAGAAGGACCGTCTCCTGTAGCTAAATGCTTTGGACGAAATGAGAAAAGCCGCCCTGCAGCACACAAAAGCAATCCAACAGCAAAGAAAGAAATGGCATGATCAGCATATCAAAACCAGGAAATTTTCTATTAGAGATTGGGCCCTATTATATGATTCCAGATATCAAAAAAACTAGGGTAAGCTCACAACACGCTGGCTTGGCCCCTATGAGGTTGAAAATGTGTTCGACAATGGAGCTGTACAGCTGGTGACAATTGATCCAGTCCGTTTTAAATTGCTAGTTAATGGCCACCGACTCTAGTTGTACCATAAACCAGTGTCAAAAGAAGAATTCATGCAACAGTTTGTTCAGGTTCCTTCCACTACTCTTCCTCCAGCTAAAGGCTTTAGCCTTTCTCCTGCAACGTTGCCGTAATTTTTAAAAAGCATGCCCATAATAAAGGTTTTCTTTTTAAGGAAGCCCTTTTTTTCTCCATTTTTATTTATCGCCCCCATTTCAATTCTTTATCTTCCATCCATCCATCCCATCCGTCCATTTCATTCGTACATTTCATCTGCCCACGTCATCCATCCACTTCATCCGTCGGCATCAACCTTAATTAAGATATCTTTCCCACTTGTCAACTCATGCAGCGCCGTCATCTTTCTTCACACGTATGTGCAATTATCAAAGGTACGCCATATCTTTTCTTATCGCATATTTGATTTATTTTATTCTATTCATTTACTGCTATGCATGTACCGGTCATTATTGCCCGAATCTCTACTTGTTCTTTAGTACATGTGAGGACACATGTCATACTTTAAGTAGGGGGCGGGGTAGTCCATCTTTTAAAACCTATCTTTTCGCCGCTGCCATAACTGCACAAATAACCTTTCTTTAATGCTTTTCTGGTACTTTCCAAATGTGATCGCATGGCCTTCTTTAATGCATATTTTTCTTGTAAACTACGATTAAGACTGCTTGTTCAAAAAGCTCATTTTTTGAAAAAGAAAGAAATGTGACGACATGATAGAAGAAAAACCAGAGCAGAAAGGGAAATAAAGAATTTGAATCTTCAACAAGGAATTGAGTTCAGCTAAAAAAACTGCAAATATGGGTGGTCAGTTGGTGCGACATGAGCCTGTAGCTCATGAATTGTTACTGCAAAATCCGCAGACAGTCCACGCATTCAGCCTCTATGGATGGTTAAATTATTTCTTGAGCTTAAATGATTTTGATGAGGAGGCTGCTAGAGAATTTTTGAGAACACTTTCTAAAGGGGAAGCCATTGTATGGGGTCTAACAGTTGTTGCAACCCAAGACAGAATTGCTGAAGTAACCGGGCTCCTGGCCGTTGGAGAAAACTTTTCTTCAGATGCTGCAGCTGCAAGGGCTGAGTTTTCAATGCCTGCTAATGGACCTCTGGAAGTCTCCAAGTAGGGATGCAAGCGTGTGTCGCTGCCTCCTCCATATTCAGAGTATGCCACTTATATAATGAGGTATTTAACTTGTGAAGGCCATTTTTCCTACCTGCATTCTCATCATTTTAAATTATTAAGCCATATGAGGCATGGGTTAGTTGTGAATGTTTCAAATTTCTTGTTAAAGTTTTTAGAACAAAGTGCCCACGAAACTCAACAGGGGAAAGACAATTCTATCACTCATCATGGCCTTATTAAATTACTAATTGAGCGCTCTTTGAGTGACGTCTCACCTCTCTTCTGGCAATAATTTATTGCCTGAAAGAGTTTGCAAATACCACAACCTCCTAGGGTATTTACCCCACGGCCTCAAAGAAAGAAGAAAGAAATTGCATCTACTAGTGGAACAGGACAAGGGTCATCTACTCCTATAGCACCTAGTCTTGCAGCTTTTACACCCGAATCCTCTGCTAGGGTACAAACTAGGTCTGCTACTAGGAGAGAGAAAGGAAAAACAAAGGCAGAAGGGTCCCCTGAATCTGACCCTCGTTTTTAGAAAAGACAATGCTCCTCTCCTGCAGCACCTTCCCCTGTAGCCGTTTCTCCTACAGCAACACCTATTGCTATTACCAGTTCACCGTCATCCTCTGGTATGGCAGAGCCCTCTGAACAAATAAGAAAAAGAAAAGGTACCGGAACACCTCCTACAGCCGCATCTGTGCCAACAAGGGTTTCCACAAGGAAATAATTTAAGACCTCCCCTGCTTCACCGCAACCTGAGGTGATTGTAATTTTAGAAGGGTCTGTTGAATCTGAATTTAATGTTTCTCAGAATGAGTCTCAGAATGCTGCTCAGAGTTCATTCGTTCCTGAAGAGGAACAAGTTGAGACAAAAGAAACAAGGCACAATGAGCAAGGGTTACCAAATCTTGATGATTTGGCTACGACTGCTATGCAATTTTCGGAGGAAGCACAAACTTCTCCACCATAGCAACAAGAAGAATTTATCTTGTAGCAAGAGCAAGAACAGATTGAACAATTGAATGTGCCTAGTGAAGTTGTATTTCACCCTGCAATTTGTAAAGCCATTGTTGTGTATAGGAGGACGTTTTTAATTGAGTTTATGGAATATGTTAAAGCTAATTAGGAACTAGTTACATTGCAAACCCTGAATTTCTGACACATAGCCCAGACTGACATGCAACAAAGCCTATGGGAAGTAGAAAAGAAGAAATTGAAAAAGGAAATTGAAAGTCAGAAACAAGAAATTGCTGAGTTGAAAGAAAAAATGGACGAAATGTTAAAAGTAACTAGTCAGATTATGGAATGTAGACCACCACCTAGAGTTTATGCTCTGTGCCTTAAAGAATAGTTTTTATGGTTCCAATTGATGAGAATTTCCAGAAACCAGGATCCTATCATTCACACTGCTAAAGAATTTTATGAAGCATACCAGGCAGCCCCTAACTGGTTAAGGAATTCTCTGTGTGAATTCTATTTGCATGGATTTTTAATACCATTTGAAACTGAATGGAATCCTCTACTATATATTGGTGATATTCATCTGAGAGCATTTATGTCATGGGCAGCAAATGAGGCGAATTATGGCAAGCAGTGGAAAACCTATGAGGAAGCTGAGAAAACAGAGCATGTTCCATTATGCTCGCAAAGTTCAAATCCCCATGCAATGTTGAAAGATTGGTTTGCTCTGACATATGGTGTTACTAATGTTTCAGCCAGAGAGAAAATATTTGATATCAGAAAATAAGTCTATGATGAATTCCAGGCACAGCAATATTCATTTTGGAAACTAGCATATACCAGAAGTGAGAAAAGATGGGAGAGATTAACTGTTGGGTTAAGAAAGTCAGAACCACATGGTCCCTTAAATTTCACAGCAGCTCTCAAACAAACCAGCATATATATTCAATTGGGACTTCAAACAAGATTTGAACTGTGGTTGCCACTGACATTCAGACCCCCTATGCTAATGTGGCCCCTCTATCCTCACTAGGCTACAAATCTTAACAATGAATTAGAAGACCAAAGGTATAAAAGGTGCCAGGATTTCAGAGGATTTTATTATAAGTTTGGAAATCCATTCCAGAGTCATGCAGCAACCACATACTTCAGAGAAACCGCCAGGAAAGTTAATGCTGGAGGACCAGCATTGGGCTCAGTAGGGGGTAGTGATGAGCTTAAAAAATGCTCATAATTTGAATGTTATGATAAACTTTTAATGTCTTTACTTTTGTTATTTCATGGCTGTTTAAACTTTGTTGAAAACTTTTATGGGGATATCCTGTAGCATAATACTTTCATACTCCTGCAGCTCATGGTGTTGACTTGATTGCATTTATTGCCCGTTGACTCCCTAAAATGACTGGTATATCATATACAATTTTTGAATGATGAAGTAGATTTAAAATGTGTGATTAATGAATAGATATCGTGTATGTGCCATATGCCTTTTCTTTCGCATCTGTACCTTTTGTTTCGTAGGTTGTTGAAGAATGATTGAGTCAAGCATAGCCGATCTCGGCCTTGCAGTAAAGTCCATTTCCTGCACGACTTCGAGGAAGCTCCGATGAAGACTCTGACCGAAACCATGGGAAAGAATTTTAATGACAGTCAATCTGGAAAAAGTGGAGCGCTAGATTCTCTCTGAATCGGGTTGAATGCATAAATTCATTTATGAAGTTTGTTCCTTGATTCTAGGATACTTTACTTCCACGTCTTTCTTTGATTGGGTTAGTTAGTTAGTTGCTCTCCTGTTTATAAATAAAAGTTCTCCTGCGCGAGAGAGACAAAAGGGGGGGGATAGATAGAAAAAGTTAGAAGCATAGTAATAGCAAATATTATGTAAGAGTCAGTATGATAATGAGAAATAGAATTTGTATGAGCAAAGACAGAGTTTATTGTTAGTTTCCACATCAACAAAGCAATGTATACCATTCTGTTTTCATGAATAAAGTTCAATGAAGTTCTGAGTTTAGCATCTGCGTAATCGTTAGATGCTTGCTAAGGGGGCCCACTTAGTAAGTATCTGTAGCTAGTTAGTTAGTTGTTATTTTCTATTGATCTTCAGTTAACTTTCATCTTTGAAGTTTTCATACAAACTCAGTCTTATAGTGCTCCTGCAGCATAGAGAGTCCATCCCTGTGACTGTTCTTGCAGCATAAGGCCGGTTCATAGTTTGTGTTTTAGTCATAGTTGTTATGGTTTCTATCATAGTTGAGTTAAAGAATTTTGCATTACCGTTCAGTGGCTTAGATAGAATTTCTTTCCAGTATTATTTCTACTAAGATTTGACCGAAACTAGTTCCTAGTGCATATATTTTTCCGCGCCATTTAAAGTCTACGTCCCCTAGTTTGACAAGCAAAATGAACGTCCATAGGAAGATATAAGTCACCTGTTGGAATGTCTAATTCCCAGGAAAGGTTTTATTGTGATTTTCATATCCTTTTATGGGTGCGAGCCAATGTTATTGGGGAAATTACATCCTTATAATAATATATCCATTTATTATTTAACATGACCATTATTAAATTAGCTTTTGAATTAATAATAATGTCGTTATTAAGGATCCCATGGGAATTCGTTTAGAACAAGAAATAATGATGGTAGTGAAATTTATGCATCAATGATTGATTAAATAGTAATGTTTTTGTTGATTGTTTATGGGTTAATTGAGAAGCAATATCACTGTTACCATTGGAATCTAAGTGTTCCACAATAGCTATATTATGAATCATTGTGGCCTCCAACATTAAAAATTGAGTGGATAAAATCATCCCTAAACTTTATCACTTGGACTATGGTAATCCTTAAGATTATTGGTTAGAGGAAAAACCCTTAGGTTATGAATGTTTGATGGTTAAGAGGTTTATCATGGATTAATTAGGAAAATTTAAGGTCTCCAACTGTGCCCTAACTTTGGCATCAACAAATTAATTATCCCTTTCATTATGACCCTTGAAAATTTGAGTTCACATCAAAATAGTTATGGAAATATTTTAGAGACCTTATTTCCTTTGGAGTAATTATAATATGAATATTGCATTTCTAGTACATATCCTTTCAGCTTCAATCTTGGTGGAAAGACCCATGCCATACATGACTACAATCATTAGCAAACAATACTGCTCATATGAATATCAAGGAGAGAGCATGAGTTAGTGTTCGTGCCCCAACTCTATGACTGACTATTAACATAAGTAAGGTGTTGCAAAAAAAAAAAAAATGTTGCATTTTCTATTGAAAATTTTGGGCACGACATCCCCATTCAAGGGAATCAAAATCACCATGCAATGAAACACATAGTCATACACTAGCGAACATCCAAAACCCAAGATATCTAAACACCTCACTCTCATAACAAAGAGTGATTACCAATTCCCACTTATAGGAATACACCACTCACATAATAATTACCTAAGTTTCTCATTCATACAAAGTATGAGTACTATCTTAAGGTGCATCACTCACATGAAGACAATAATTTACTTAAGCATACTACACATTTACAAGAGATGTGAAAACAATAATTATTCAAGTGTTACTCACACAAGGTAGGTATACAATCTCTAGCACAATATGGAAACCATCTTGAGTGCATTACCCACACCAAATATAAAACAATCATAAGTGCATTACTTACTCCATGTATGCAAAGTGCATCACTCGCATGATGCATCACTCACACAAGCATAATTATAAATATCATTAATATAAATCTAGCATATAGGACTCATAAGGTTCCACAATATCAATAACTCCTGCCTTATCAATAAGGCTAATCAAGGCAACTTATCTGAGAAACTTTTGTCCTAGGTCAATATCAAAGACCCTTAAGGTAGCTTAACTTGCATTCACCAAAGATGTCATGGATTCATACTCACATCCTATTTAGGAAAAGAAAAGGCATTGCTTGAAAATAAGCTTATTGATATTCTAATACCATTATCATTACAGACATCCTTGCCCTTAAATCATCCATCTTGGATTCTCTTCTTCCTTAATGGATCATCTAAAGTTTAAATCCTTATTATCTGTAGGTGATTTTTCTTTTCTACTTGTCATAATATTTTCATTTTGCCTCTAGCAATCTTGTAACTTATCCCTTTTGTAATAACTCATTCACCCTTTATGTCCTCAAAGAGGTCTCTTTTCTCACAATATTTCACTATTCCTACGTCATCACTTCATGGGTTGTCACCATGTCCTAGCCATCTTGGCTCAGACAACAATTCTTCTAAAAATCTAATTGCATTCACAACGAAAGATTACTCCAAACAACTACTAGTATTATATTTCATATCAATCAACACAAAAACCATTGAATTTTCCCACACTATTACAAGGTCTCATTTTATTTAATTTTGGATTCTTACATCCTTATTCTGTATAGAAGTTCTTCTTTTTCCAAAACATAAAAGTTTACATATCATTCTCAGATAAAGGAAACTCTTCTAGTTCCTCTTCCTCCTCAGACTCGAGGGTTACAAAATTGGAGTTTGGGTTTAATTGCGAACACTCCTTAATCTCTTCTTTATTCAACATGGTTGCACCTTAACCACATCCCATAGGAAAATCTTGGTGAGTCGAGGGTTTACTTTTGGCCCTCTTGTTCATTTATGCTTCCTTGTTCTTTTTCTTCTTTCTAAGGTGAATATGACTAAGAATTTTTGCTAATGTTTCTGAGTCCTCTCTTTTATCATCCTTCACCCTCCTTTCCTTGGGTTCTATAGGTTGTTCTTTTTCTCCCGATGACCTAGGCCTCTCATTATGTTTGTTTTTGTTAACTCGCCCTCGTGTTTTGGATGTCCTCTCCATTCTGACATAAGAAATAACATATTATTACTAATATCGCAATGAGCCCTAGGGTCCAAGAGTTGAACCCAAATGCTCTCATACCAAATGTAAAGCTCAAAAAACTCACATACTAAAACTAGTACTGCAAAAGCAAAGAATATTCCAAATAAGGAAAGTGATTTAAATATATTAAATAAAATATATTGAGAAATGCTCTAAGGCAAGTTACAATAGTGAATTACAATCTTATACACCAATAGGGTGTTACATTACATATGTTCAATGTTACAAGAATAAGTTTTGCATCAATAATTACATCCATGAAGATAAGTTTACATTTATAGATTGGCTAAGCAAGCCATAAAATAATAGTTCAAGAAGTATATCCATATAATAAAAGAATCTTTGTCCTCAACCACCATGACTTTGCTTGTCTTTTGCAAGCCAAGGCCAAGAGTGAGGTTAAGGAAACTTTTCTGCCTAACTATGAAGTACAAAACTTTCCCGGGTTTCTTCCTAACATGAAGAAAGCACCGAACCTACATGAGGAGCTCGGTGTATGTGCAAGATCATGATGGGCCAAAAAATGGCAATATGATGGGTATGTGGCTGACGTCTTTTTTTTTTACCCAAAATTGATGAAATGAAAAGGGTTTTTAGAGGAGATTCTCATCTTTCCACCAATATAAATTATGCTTTACTTTGAATTTAATAAGTAATTATTATTCATTTTCTATTCAAATTATGACTAAAGTCCTGATTGATAGACTGATTGAAAAATATTTATAGCTTTCAAACAGATCACATTTTTGAATCAAAACATGTGTCACATTCTATGCTTTGCATAATATAGGATTAAAAAATTGAATTTCATGAAGTTTTGACCAAGTTAAGGTGGTCGACATACGAGTTTTTATATTTTTTAAAAGTTGTAATAAAAATTCATAATTAATTGTTTACTTGGAAAAAAATTACAAAAAAATAGGCATCACATAAAAAATCTTATAAAAAAAATAGGCATCACATCGGGACATGAGTCCTTTAAGTACTACTGCATTGAAATTTCAAATTTTCACAAAATAGATTTTTTTTTTTAAAGAAACCTAGTAGTTTAGAAACTAGATTCAATTTGCTACAGATTCTATTCTTACATATTTTTGAAATAATATAGATAATTTATTTAAATTTTTACGTCAAGTTGCCTAACTCTGATTTTTTTGATTTTTTTGCCACTTAAGGGCCTATGTTTTCCCATGATGATCCTACACATACCCAGTCTAGTAGCAACCTGGAATGGTGTAAGCAGGAGGGAATCTCTTCATGCATGCCTAATGCCTATATACAATTCCTAAACTAGAATAACATAATACTCACATACGAGATGTGGTAGAGACATATATAATATAACATCTAGGCTTTTCAAACCATCTTTTTCACTGGTACAATAGCTTGGGCAAGCAATAATAATAAAAATTGGTAATTTAGAAAAGGTAAATTATTGTCTCTAGGAGCCCACATTCAACATCTTGTCTTAGAATTAATCTCATAGAAAGAATAAATATTGCATTGAATCTCATAAGTCTGTTTAAATGTCAAGCATTAACTACTCATTGGGTCCTTCAGAAAACATAATTTAACTCTAAAGTTCGTTATTTGATTGCATTCCCATCTATTAAAAGGTATAATAAGTTTCTTGTATTAAATTTTGGATCCAACAATTTAATTAATTCATTCAATTCTCCTACATTCTAAGTGGAAAATTACAAGTATATGAATAAATAATTCCCTCTCTTTGTGCACAAAAATTATAATAATTCATTTATATAAGCATTTCCCCAATTAAATATAGATTTATATTCATAAAATCAAAATGAGTACCTCCAAAAATTAGATACCTAAATCTATTCATTCAAAAAAAAAAATTCCCATACACATACAGGTATATAAACACGTATATATATATATATAGATGTATATATATATATATATATATATATATATATATATATATTCAAAAATAAATCATTTTATCATAGAAGTATTTTTCATATACAAAAGTATTTCATCCTTAAACAACAATTTACATATATATATATGCAGATCGAACCATTCTGAGAAAAACACAATTATCAAATAGTTTCCAGGGAAATAAATAACAAGTTAAAATCTTAATGGAGATTCAAGTTTCATCAAATATAATATGAGGTTGTCGGCCCCTATGGGGTGCGCTGCCTGTGGGGACAATGCCCTCTCCACAGACCGTGACCTATGGAGGGGTGACTACTTCCACATCGCAGCCCTCCTAATCTTAATTACTTCAATCTATCTCCTTTAATAAACTTCCATTCAACAAATAATATAAACAACAATTCAACAATTACCTCAATGGTTTCGATTTCAATAAATTGGTTTATCCATTTCAAAATATATAAATAATAGTATTATATATTTGTATATATATAGTTTAGTATATATAAATATATAATATTATTATAATCTAGTACAGTATTTATTTAAAAAGCATTTTGTAATATAAAAATATTCAATGATAAGATTTGCAGCAGTAAACACAATTATATACAACATAATATATATATATATATATATATATATATATATATATATATATATATATATATATATATATATATATATATATATATATATATATAATGTTTTATATAATTGTGTTTACCTATATATATATATATTTGAAGGAATGAGAAAATACAGTCTTCTAAAGCCATGAATCATAGTTTCCACACAGAAGATTAAACTTTTAAACACCAAATGCATGATTACAACTGATATAAACAATAGGGTTTCAATGAAGGAATTGAATCTATCACACAAAACAATCATTTCTTCACACATTCTGAAATTAAATCCATTGGAAAATGAATGAAAAACCTGGTAAACACTTTCCATTTTCACTCACTCTTGTTCGCCTTCTCTTTCCCTTGTTCTTCTTCTACTTTTCTCAAATTCCCTACTCTAGTTCAGTTATTGTTTTTGCAAAATGAAAGATAGAGAGAATGAATCTTCTAGTTGAAAGAATACAAGTTTTTTATCATCTTTTATTATTTTCTCTCTTTTTCCCATCTTTGTTTTGCGTTATTTTTTTGTTTTGTTTTTTAAATTTAACATCTTTTCTTCAATTTTTCTTTTTTTCTAATGTTTTTTATCTCACTGATTTGTTTTCAAAAATCTTTCCTTCTTTTCCAAGATTTATTTCAAGTTTATCCAATAAATCTAATTTTTAAAAGAAAACATGATTTATTTTCCATGCAACACAATTATCCTCAAAATAATAAATAAATATTATTTAGTCTTCAAATGAAATCAATAATTAAAATAAAATAAAACTAATTCTTTTATTTTCTAAGTGCATTTAATTTTACCATCAATTAAATTAAATAACCACTATAAAGTAAGAACAATATAAAATAATTAACTAAATAAAATTCTAAATGGAACTATATGTTTACTAAGTGTTGTGTGTACGAGAGAGGCCATTCCTTCTTAACCCTGCGATGTAGCTAGCCTCCTCTACCTTAACCACACCCTTGGTCTTTGACAACCTACAACCCATGAGAACTTAGGCACCCATTAATAGATTAGTATGAAAAATAAATCAAATAAAAATAATTCATCATTCCAAAATAATAGTTTTTTTATATTGCATCGCTTCAAAAGAACATTCAATGCATTTTCATCTTTTCAAAATAAAATAATCATTTACTTATTTCATCTTTCAAAATAGCATAGTATTTATTCTACCTCACACAATAATCCATAGTTAGTTCCACATAAATTAAGTTCAAGTAGCATCCAATTCTGAGACGTGACGTCAGCCTAATCACTGCTACCAAAATCTTCTGAGAGATCTTCTCCCAACACCACCAACAACTCCTTTTAACTTAGGTTAATGGTAGGCGAATCTTCCTCTTCAGGGTCATCCCCACTTGTTCTTCAAAGCAAAGTTTCTTGCCCTTGGAAAATTGACTCATGAGCCTAGCAAACCTTCTCCCCCCCTTCCCACTACTAGAATCTTCCAATTTTCCATGCTCCTCCTTGTCTCTAATCTTTATAGTGACTTTCTTAGAAATTTTAGGTTCAACATTATCAAAAAATTTCCTTTTAGTCCCAAAGAGGTTGCCTGGAGGGTTGAAACTAGCCTCTTTTCCTTTCAAATTATGAGCAACAAGGTTTCATTTAGTAAGAAGGCATTTAATAGAGGATTTTTTCAAGCTGGAAGGGACAAGGGGTTTAATAGAGGGAGGTCTCACAGAGGAAGTACCCACACCACAAGAACTAGCCTAAGAGGGGTCGGGGAGGAGGTCCACTTGAGACATGGGGGGAACATTACTAGAAGGGATACCTCCAGTAGGTCCTAGCAAGGGGGTAATTGCAAAAGCATAGTTATAAAAGCACTAGATTAGACCCTGGTGGAGGGGGAGCAAAGTTCCCTTTTCCTTGCACTATTTAAGAGACAAAAATAGAAAAAGAAGGTATATTCATTCTTTCATTCATATGAATGTGATAGAGAAATGGAAAATGGTACATGTGGATTGTGGTGTAACCCCATTCAAGAGTGAAATACTTCATGATGCACACACTAAAAACCCCATAAGGGGCCAAGAGGTGCTCCTTGTCATAGCCATTTTGGCGGATCTCAATCTTTTCTTCACCTTCAAGAAAGATATCCATATACCTCTAGTATTTTCACTCACTTATTTTGGACACCCTCAGGCCACTATACTAAAGACTAATCATAACTGCAATCAACCTGGGTGACACTTCAAACCCAATACTACTAATCTAAGCTCTATCGCCTCTCTAATAGTTGTAAAAATTTACAGTGATATCGTCATTATATGCACACATAACCATGAAGAATGGTGGCATACCTGTTTCTTCAAAGATCTCCTACAACTTGACATTTTGACATAAAGGCACACAGGACAATGGCTCTAACCTTTTCCTGGGATCTCCCATTGAATTATAGTGATAGTGGAAGATGAAATAATTTTTACCCTTCATAATAGTTGCAGTCATGGGTAAAAAGATTACAAGAAAATTAATATTATAGAAGTTGCACAAATTGGAAAAAAAATAGTGGACCAGGCCTCCACTAGCAGAGAATTATCTTCATTTAACATCCAAAAGGATCTAGTAGGCACAAAATTAAAAGTTAGGGAGTGGTTAAAATTTTGCTAGATTCTAACAATCCTCTTCGGGAACCCACAATCCATGTGAGAATAGATCCAATGCAAAATAATGATGGATAATAAAATCCAATTGCAACCCAAACTCTAATTGAAAGGATGTCTCAATGAATGAGACATAGGAAATAAGCGAGGGCACAATGAAGATGAGATGTTGGGCTTATTTGTCATGATGACATTTAAACTTGAATCTTTAGCATCAATGGAGATGCGATCAACTATCACATCATTAAGGCTTCCCTCAGAGAGCGCAGTATTAAAAAAATAATTCATAATAAGGGGGAAAGTATTAGAAACATAAGTCCACATAGGACTTACTTTTTCATAATAAATAGAAAAATACCAAGGAATGGGATTCATACCAATAATATCCCCCTTCCAAATAAAAGAAAAGACAAGGACGATGCGAAGCCATAATAGCATATGAGATGATGCAATAATCTAATGCTAACATCATACTTCCCATGTGGTACACAACTTCCCCACCAAAAAAGTTACACCTTACACCCTAAGCTGGACCCAGATAAGCATGCAAGATAAAAAAGCATGTAGACAACACCCTATCCAAATGGTTCTCCACCTCACTACCACTTTTGGTACATCTCACTTTATGAACCGAACCCAGACTCTTTTGACATGACATCCAATAGATGTTGAAATTCAAATTCAAATTCATAATAGGCCGGCCATGGCTTTTACAACCCATCATGCAATAAACATTGCAAACCAAATTCAAATTCAAAATGGAGTGGGAGACCATCAACCCGACCCATTTAACAAAAAATATCCTGAATAGAAACATTATTGAAGATTATAAGGAGCCCACCCATATGGTCCTTAGCCAACCAATCCTTAATATGAGTCGATAAATTATCAAATATCTAGAAATGCCAATGAGGAAAGGTGAGCCCAGCATTGAAGATTGCATCAATAGAATTATTTCCTTCTCTATAGATATGGGATAAAAATACATCCACCATAGAAGAGAGCACACATCTTGAATACTTAATAAGGCTATAGATATTCCAAGGGGGTCAGTAGCACCATTTAGGCAATCTACAATCAATTTAGAATCTCCCTCAAAAATAAATCTGTCAAATCCAAGATCTTTTAACTTACAATATTCTTTTCAAAATTTATAAAATAAATATAATTATTATAATGCTACAAAGGTATATACTTTCCACTACATGAAACTTGTTCATAAATTTCTTGGTGAGATCTATAACAATTTTTTCTTGAAATACTTTATTCATTACTTTATGTTTATATAAAAAGTATGATTAAATATTTTTTCTTTTAAAAATTTGTTGCATAATATATTGTTAGCACATTGTTTTCATTGATGTCAAAAGGGGATCAAGAGTGAGGTGGAACTGATCCTAGCAAGGAAATCATGTCATTGATGTCTAAGGAGAGACATGGCACAGTGTGAATCTGGTTCTGGAAGATGTGGGGCAAGATTGCAAAAAGTTGCTTAGAGTGTTGCAAATGTTGTCATGTATTGTTATCATGAAATTGTAGAGTATTCTTCTAGACATCTAAAGAGAAATCAAAGACTAGGTTTGATATGGGTTTTCTGAGTACATTCTAGATATGTAATTGGTAGGTTCATGGGATGTATAATACACTTAGAAATGAAATATATTTTCTCTTGGTCAAAATTACGATTTATTGATTAAACCCTCAGATTACAGTCATGGCACCTTAACATATTTTCTATTTTTTCATTGGCTACTTGTTGGAGGTTACAGGTCAGTTAGTCACAACTAAAGCCTATTACAACGTGGGGCAACCAACCCCTTTACCTAGTCTTTTGGTTGGTGTCAACAATGTGTTCTTTTGAAGATCAAGTGGTGTGAACTCAATGTTTACACATCTGACAACTATCGCTAAGGTCCCATGCATCGTGGAAAGCTCTTTGAAGTTGGATTATAGTTTAGTTATGTGCAATGGAATTTGATCAATGACAGTGATCAAGCCAAGGAAGGCCAACAGTGTCCAATAGCCTATGACACTTTTGGTGGGACCCTATCTATGCCTAGTGAGTGTCAGGGAATGATGGAGATAAAACTAAGTTGTGATCAAATGGCATATGATGTAAGAAGTGGGTCCATAATATCCAAGTCAGACATATGGCAAGATATCGCTTGATCGCTTCACATTGTTGTTGTGAAGTGAAGTGATTGTATGGTTCTCATGATGAGCGATGAATGTAAGATGAAAGTGGAAGGTGACATCTAAGGAGAACAGGTGGCAATAGCTCGTAACCCACTTGGATTCTATGGGTTCATTCCCTTTGCTAGTGATACAATGGGGAATGAAGTAGATTTAAAGAACAATCAATTGATAGTGATCACTAAATGTATTCACATTGTGAGAATGACATATGAAGTCATATGAGTTACAATGATACTCGATGAATGAAGATAAATGGTGCATATTTGAAGGGTGAATGATCTAATGGTCATTCTCGAGGCTACTCAAATAGTGTGATTGAATGGTGGTGACTCAAGAGTTGGAGAGATATGCAATAGACATGATCAACGATGGAGATTTAAAGATCGTTTATTTGATGGTTAGGTTTTAAAGATGAACAATTGAATTGGAGTCATAAGATCGTGGCACAAAGATAGGTGATTGATGACCCAAATTTGAACGTGAAGATCACAAATGGATAAGTCAGTGTGAACAAGGGGTTCAACTAATAACTAACATAGAGGTGAAAATTAAATGCTCTATGTGCATCTATGACAAATGTAATGAAGATTTGATGCACAAAATCATGGCATAGATTGCTATAGAGGATGGGATTGAGATCAAATCAGAATAATCAAAAGGATGTATTAATTACATATCCAATCCTAGGGTTTGACAAAGAGAAAATGAGAGAAAATTATCTATAACAGAATTAAATATTGTGTGGCTCAATGCAAAAGTATGGTAGTGAAGAAGATATCCTAAAACCCTAATAGAATATTTGTATGTGGTAGAGAATCTTGAGGCACTCACCGATGGTGAGAAACTACACAATACAAATGATCATAATATTGAGGTGTGTGGAAAAACTGTGGGATTAGAGAGAAGAAGAGATAGTGCACATTGCAAAAGGTATTCTGGGCTCTTGAGGTAGACAAAGAATACAATGAAGAGAAAAGAGAGAGTTGCAAAAGAGTAGTGTATGTGCATTTTATAGAGAGTAATCTAAGCTCTTTGAGGTAGGTAGAGAATGCACTAAGAGAAAAGGAGAAGAATAAAGTAGAACAGAGGGGTGTATAGTAGAGAAGAGAGTTGTTGTGGTAGCAACATAAACTTAAGCAGTTGTAGATTAAGCTATAACATTGATTTGTGTTCTTGATGAACAAATTGTAATAATCCTTTATGTTGTAAATCTGATTGGTTGGTGCCATCAAATAACTAAGTTGGTGCTCAAAATAGGGGATTGGTGTTTCCTTAGGGTTGGTGCCATTACAAGTTGTAACAAAATATTTCTTTGTGAGGTTGGATTAGGATAGAAGCTCCTAGCAGTATTTTCTCACTGTGGTTTTTCCCTTCTTAGGTTTTCCACACATATCTTGTGTTATGAGTTGTTAGATTGTGTGCTTGTTTAATTTTTTGTGTTTCATGTTTCAATCTACACACTAAGTGTTTAAGATGTCAATCTACTCTAAAAATTAAAGGGTTAAAATTTTAATATCTACTAATTCACCCCCCTCTTAGTAGATTATTTTTTACCAACAATTTGTACCAGAGCCCTAGGTTTCCTAGGAGAAGCTTAATTAGCTTGGGTAGATCCTTGGATTTGTGAACATAATGGCCAATAAATAATTTTTTTCCACAAACAAACCACCTCAGTTTGATGGAACAAATTATAATTTTTGGAGCTCATTGATGAAGGGATATTTAGGATTTTTAATTTTTGATGTTTGGATGTCTATTGTGAATGGATACAAAACACCAGCCACACCTCCTACTAATGCTACGAAAAAGGGACTATGAGAACAATGAAAAAGAATGGTTTGCTATTATGAATAGTTTTTCTAAATCTGTGCATAGCAATTTTATGTATTGTAAGACTGCACGTGATGTCTGGGATACATTGAAAAAGATCTATGAAGGAGATGACAATGTAAAATTAGCAAAGCTTCAAGTTCTAAGAGCTTGATTTGAAGGCCTAAAGATGATAGAAGAAGAGAAGATTGTATACTATCTTCTGAGAGTTAACAATATAATGAATTGCATTTAAGGATATGGAGAAGATGTAAAAGAAGATATTGTTGTACTGAAAGCTCTAAGGTCAATTACAAGTAAATATGATCCTAAGATCTCTACAATAGATGAAGGAAGAGAAATAGACAAATCACTCTGAAATATTTGTATGGTATATTCACTGCATATGAAATGAGGATGGGAGATACAAAACCATCTAGGAAGGAAGCTGATTTTAAGGTTTCCAACAAGGAGAAGGGTGTATCACCTAAGAAAGACAAGGATGATATTATCATATCTGAGAATGATGAGACTAATGAAGAAGAGGAAAACTTCATCAGGAGACCAAGAAGAGGATTCAGAAAGTACAAAGGTAAGTTTCCCTTTAAATGATTTGAATGTGGTAAAGTAGGTCATTTTGTTGCTAAATGTACCTACAATAAGAAAGTTAACTCTGAACATGAGGAAGATGATAAAGTGAAGAAACCCTACTACCCTAAGAGAAGGAGTTTTTAGAAGAAAAGGAAAAGTCTATACATTGAAAAGGATATTAATGTATCAGATGACTACAATAGCTTAGATGATGAAAAAAGATGTGCTTCTGTTGTGAAAGAAAATGGATTTCTCTTCATGGAAAAATAATTTAAGGAACTAAAGGGTGAAAAAGGATAAAACCTTCATGAAGAAGGTGAAGAAGAAGGAGAGCTTGACTTAGAAGGAGAACTCATCTATTCTCTAGATGAGATTGATGATCTCAGAGATGAGATTGAGAAGTTGAACAAGGAGAACAAACAACAAAAGAAAATTGCACAAAAAGAGTCAGAAAAACTAAGCAAGGATCTAGAAGAATCTACCCAAAATGTGGTCGATTTGAAGCTATAACTGGAGGAAGTCAAGAGATAAGACGATGTACTTAAATCCAAGTCGCAATCTGAAGCTGATAGATGTATGAAGCTTGAGGAAGAGATTGTTGCTCTAAGAAAAGTTTTAGAAAAGGAAAAAGAGAAAATAGAGAAAGGAGTCAAGCTGAAAAGTGGCTCAAATATTTTGTATTAGCTATTAAGAACACAAAATCCCTAAAACAAAGAGAAATCTAGACTAGGGCCTGAGAAAGGTAAGAGTACCTTCATATAAACATCTACAAAGTTGTATGAAAGATTCAGAGTAGGAGAAATGTCTCATTTTGTTGATGAAAGAGATTGCAAAGGGAGTATATTCAGTGAGAAATTTGTAAAGGCCCAGAGAAAACTAAAGAAGAAAAAGAAGCTTTTTTTAGATAAGAAGGATAACCAATCAACTCCTGATCATTAGAAGAGAAGGTAGAATTTCAAAAGGGCTGATGCTGATGGATTCATTAGGTTGAGAGACACTAGAAGGTAGATGCACAAAAGACCCCCTCATCCAACACAAAATGTCATGACCAGGTATTCTTCATATTTTTTATGGATATTGCTACATGTGTAATCAATTTGGTCACAGGGCTAGAGAATGTAGTGTCATTCCTAAGAGGAGTGGAAGATTTGTAAGCAAGAACCCATTTGCTCCTTTAGTGGATATGAATGTAGTTTGTTATAACTACAATAATTTTGGTCGTATAGCTAAAACTTGTAGAACAAAGTTTAGAAGACCAAATGATAAGAATGAGAAAAATAAAGACCCACCTCATAAAGTAAAAAAAAAAAAATATTGAGGAAAAGATTGAAAATAAATCTAAGAAGGAATGGAAAGAAAAGGAGAAAGCTCCACACAATCAATGATTGCACAAATAACATTGCATGCCAAGAATAAAAATCTATGGGTGATAGATAGTTGCTGTTCCAAGCACATGACTAGAGAAAAAAGTCAATTCATCAAACTCAAGAAATGTAATGGAGGATCTATGAGTTTGGGTAACAACACAACATCCAAAATATGTGGAAAAGGCATACTATATCTAGATGGTAAAAATCCCACAAAATATGTATTGTATGTTGAAGGATTGAAGCACAATCTAGTAAGTGTGAGTCAGATGTGTGACAATGGATATGATGTCACATTTGATTCTAAAGGTTGAAAAATTAGAAAGAATGGAAAGATATTTGCGCAAGGATTGAGAAGTGACAACAATATTTATAACCTTTTGTAAGAGAGGGGGACCAACCACGTTCAAGGCCCTAGGTCATGGAGAGCCAAGAGTTGAAGGTTGCCCTAACTTACCTCATTCTAAAGGGGTGTTTTGAAATGAGGGACGAGAATGATGAGGACTATAAGGTCCTTCAATCACTCTATAGACTTGAGATCCAAAATGGGGCTAGGCAAGTTGGTTTTTAGGTTCAACACTGTACCTTAGGTAGCTCTCTCCTCGAGGATGAAAGTGCAATTATGGAATGACAGCATGGCGCACTGGCGTCTCTCAAGTGCACTGGTGTCCATACAACCAAAGGACCAAAAATACAGTTGGAACTACCAGAAAATGAGCTGACAACCTAGCTAGTGATTTTTAAGCGAACAAAAAAAAACTATAAAGTAAGAGAAGTATAAACGGATGTGGTAAAGTAAATATATTAAAGCTAATGTGATGAAGCTGATCTCACAAAAGAGTCTATTTGCCAGCTAGCTCCATATGCATGTCCACCTACACACCAGAAAGAGGAAAATTGTTGGGGTGCTGTATAGGGGCCTGCCTTAGTTAGACCCCTGTTTTGGTGTTTCCACCTCCACGGACAACCAAGATATCCATGATAGAAAAAAGTATGATAAAGGAGAAAAGAAAGTAGAGAACACAATAAACACTAAAAAATAGTAAAGTGCTACTCAACCAAATTGTATAGGAGAGGAGTGAAAATGCTTACCACCTCCACCAAGAGCTCACTAGGTAATGGAGGATAAAAGAGGACTCAAGCCCCTGCTACAATGGTTTTATCCAAAATTTCTCTACGGAGTTGATGGAGTGTTTTTGTTGTTGCTATGGAGTTCCAAAGTGCTGCTTGAGAGTGAAAATGAAAGCTGAGGATGCAAGAAGTGATTGCTAGAATGCTTAGGAGTGTGAAAATATGTGTAGAAGATGAAATGCATGAAGGAAGAGTGTTTTTGAAGGTGGGATGAGAAAAACTACCATATTCGGGTTAGTTAGTCGAAGAGGGATGTTACAAACCAACCCCAATGGGAAGTGTAACACCTCTACCAACTTTAGATGTAGGAATCCATTAGGGATGTAAGAACACCACACAGACATCTACACACTATGCAGGTGTCCTCAATAGTTATTCTTCTATCGATGCAAAAAATAGATGCCAAGTGGAACAGAGGAAATGGGATGATGTGGATTTTTCCTTCGGATTTGGTTTTCTAAGGTGAGGAAGTGTAAAAGTGGATTTTGCGTAAGGGGTGCAATTCATGCCTATACATTTTTCCCCCAATTTAGCGAGCACGAATACTAATGAATGCTTCAGTAAAGTAGATCAAATAGTGAATAGGGTTAGAAATGTATACATGAACTATCGAGGAAGTAAATTGTGATCTGGTGAACTCGGGAGTGCAAGACAAGTAAAGGAATTCATAGCCCCACAAAACTATCAAGATGTAGAATGAAAGCATCTTACAGGCCCGTAGACCTACAAGGTGGTGACCCCCAAGATCTCTCACATGAAGGAAGCCCCAAGAAGAAAGCACCTCACAGGCCCGCAAACCTACAAGGAAGGTGTCCTCCATAATCGCTCACATGAAGGATACCCAGAATAGTGCCTTATAGGCCCACAGACTTGCAAGGAAGGTGTCCTCCAAGATCTCTCACATGAATGATACCCAGAAAAGTGCCTTACAGACCCATAGACTTGAAAGGAAGGTTTCCTCCAAGATCTCTCACATGAAGGAAGCCAAGAAAGCACCCTACAAACCCGCATACCTGCAAGGAAGCATCCCCCAAGATCTCTCACATGGAGGAAGCCGAGAAAGCACCCTACAAACCCACATACCTATAGGGAGGGTGTCCTTCAAGATCTCTTGCATGAAGGAAACCCAAGAAAGTTCCCTACAGACTTGCAAGCCTGTAGGGAGGTATCCCTCAAGATCTCTCACATGGAGGAAATCCAAAGAAAGTACCCTACAGACCCACATACTTGCAGTGGAGTGACCCCCAAGATCTATCAAATGGAAGAAACTCAAAAGAGGCACCCTATAGATGCATAGATTTGTAGGGGAGCAACCCCCAAGATCTATCACATGTAGGAAGCTCCAAGAAAGGGGACTCCACAGAGTCAGAAAATGGCTTCATGGGTGCACCTGTAAAGTGACATGTTTAGCTACAGATGGAACATGTCAGAAAGTGGCCATGCAGGCATGTAAGCAGATAGTTGCGCAGACTACCAATAAGTTGTAAAAATTTCAAAGGGGTCCCTTGGGAACGCAACATGAAGAAAGGGTTCAACTTAAGGGACACATTGTTTGAAAATGTGGAAGAGATGTTTCTTTCTCAAATCAATTCATCATCAAGGAATCCTTTTGAAAGATGTTCACTTCATCAAGGAATTCAAAATAAAGAAGATGCCCCCACACGAGGGGAAGGTTGAAGTTACTCCCACCTTGGAGGAATGTTCTCGAGCTCTTTCTTTACAAAACCATGATGAAGGAAACACATTCCGTTAGGGTTTTAAGTTGAGAATGTGATTCTTTGAAAAAAGTTTATGGAGATTCTCGAGAAAAGATTTTATTGTAACAAATACATTTTCTAAAAATCAAAATGTTATAGAAGTCCAATGTTGTCACACATGGGAGGGACAACTCAATAAAGAAGAGAGAAAGATAAGAAAAGAGAAAAAGAGAGATAAACACAAAGAGAATAGGGGTAGCTTGACATTTCGAGGTAAAAACTACTCATAAATATATACAAGTATAATAATAGTATATAAAATGAACTATCATAAACTCCCTACTATATCAGACCATGTGAAGAATGCACGAAAAGACAAAGCTAAAATAAAAAATTGGGTCAACATAGAAGGGAAGCCTAAATGCCCCCAATGCTTTGCATCGTCCCCAATTTGCTGAAAATCAAATCATAAACATGGAAGAATGATGAAATAGATAGAAGAAGGTTTATGACACAAAAACCATGTGTGTATCCAAGCACCAAAAAGTGTGACAAGGGTCATCCAGGCACACATAGCATAATCACAATGGATCACATCAAAACAAACACATGTATATTCTAAAGATAAAGAAGGGGCCTCCCTCTAACATTGATCGACCAAGAGGCTATCCACTTCTCACTCTAGATCTTCGTAGGGGGAAGAAGGGAAAGCTTGCAGTGATGGAATGTTAAGAGGAGGAGCATCTGACCCTCCTACAACAAGGGCTAAGGAAGAAGGCCCTGCTAGGTCTCCTCCACTAAGCTCTTATGGAGCTAAGGTCAACGATTTCATGAAAAAATCGCTGACAAGGCTGAAACTTCATCCAGAGAGTTAAACATGCACTTCAAAGGAGTTCCATGTTTTACCTCAACAGATGGGGAAGGATTCACCTAAGATTCACCACTAGGCTCACCAAGCGATTTGGGAGTGGTGACTAACTCAAGGAAAGTTGGGACTAGTTCCATCACTAGGACAAAATAAGTAAGGGTGGGACCACCTTTTGGGGAATGTGGACTCCTCTTATGTCCTCTGTTGGTGGAAGGACCACTCTCTACTCTCTACTTCATCAGGGGATGTGAACTCCCCATAGATGAGGTAAGAGGTGTGAAGGAAGAGAAGGGAGAGAAAACCATGGTAGATACCACCAAAGTGTTCATCATATCTACGGGTTTTGGGAAAGGAAGGAAATCTGGAAGGGACATCAACAGAGGCAGATCCATCAAAGGAGTGATGAACAACTACACCTTTTTAGGATCAGGTGCATTCATACTCATAGTAAAAATTGGAAGTGATACAGAGCTAGATTGAGCAAAAGGAAAGGGGAGGAGAGAGGAGGACATTGTAGGAGGCCCTAATACAGGGGCGATCTTCTCCTCTTCCTTCCTCTGTAAGGCACCAAGCTTAGCCATGAGAGCCTTTCTCCAATGCTTGTGCTCATGCGTGAAGTGGTTTCTGGAACTCTTTGAACTGGAGGTTGGAGGCTGCGAAGGAACAAAAGGCTCTTGCTTGGGCATGGGAGTGTCCACTATAGTTGTTTCTTGTGGAGGAACGGACTCTTGAACATGAGTAGGAGGAATAGGTTTGGGAGCAAGGAGGGGAGTCGACTCAAGTGCCTCGGTAGTGGGCCTCTTCCCATTTACTAATTTTAGAGCATGAGCTATAGGAGGAAGCAAAGGCCGAGACATAGAGGATTCCCCATGGGGACCTTTCTTCCTACTATACCAAATGGGCCTAGGCTTCGTGGGTAGGACAAGAAGTTTGAACCCAGGATGCTTGGGCTTTCATCAAGCGGGCAACATAGGATTCTCCCATAGATGCGGAGTGGAATCTGATGGTGCCAGGGGTGAGAGGAAGCATCAGGTTGAATAGAGGAAGAAGGTGGATCTTGGGTTTGATTCTCTTCTTCCCTTTTACGTGCCTTGGTGGCATCATTGTCAGCTTTTAAGCAAGCCCTATGTTAAACGATAGAAGGTGATGGAGGGTATCTCACTCTTGGCCTTAAATGTCCTTTCTTATAATTGTGATACATCCAGTACATAAGGTCCTTCCTAGGTAGAAGAGGACCAATAGGCGTAGACCAAGAGTAATTCGAGTAACTACCACGAGCAATTAGTGGTTTATAACCAGTGTCATGAATTACATGCACAAAACCCTCATGGATAAATTTTAAGCATTTATGCATGACAAAGGGCATTGCATTCGTAGCTACTAACTAAGGGATTCCTAACTTTACCCTGAAGAGTTCCAATCCAGGGATTATGTTGAATAGAAGCTTCATGGATTTAGCTCCAACCAAAACTGGCAAGAGTATACTACCCAAAGGAGGTACAGAAATTGTGTCATGCATGTGGATGGCCCTCATAGGTGCATTGTACCCATCTTTATGCAAGAATTTAATTAGCATGATCTCCTTAGTTATAATGTTCACTTGAAATTTTAAATCAACTAGAACAACTGCTACAATGTTTTTGTTGACTCGTGTAGGGATGTAGAGAGGAGATGGTTCCCTATTAAAACCCATCAATAGATCCTGCGAGCTTAAGGTTATACTAGTACCACTTCTCATTGGCTATGTAGAGGAGATATATTGATACAGGAAAGAGGCCATCACATGTAATGAATGACACTCTATTGGAACCCTCTAAAGGTTGCAAGGCAGGACAATGACCAAATTAAGGTTTAATTATGCAACACTTTTAAAACCTTCCAACTACGCCTACTAGTGGTCGCAAGTTGGGCTGTAAGGTGAAAGGATCACAACAATCACACCTACAATGCTCCTAGAATATGAGGAAAGGAGCTTTCAGTATCGCAAAACAAAACCAAAATGGTTCATGTCGAGTTCACCAAAAATGTAAGAGAGGGGGACGAACCACGTTCAAGGACCCAGGTCAGGGAGAGCCAAGAGTGGAAGGCTACCCTAACTTACATCACTCTAAAGGGGTGTTTTGAAAAAAGGGACAAGAATGATGAGGACGATAAGGTCCTTCAATCACTCTGTAGAACTACGATCCAAAATGGGGCTAGGCGAGCCAATTTTTGGGTTCAACACTATACCTTAGGTAGCTCTCTGCCTAAGGATGAAAGTACAGTTCTGGGATGACAATGAGGCATGCTGGAATCTCTCAAGTGCATTGGTGTTCGTATGACCAAAGGATCAAAAATACAATGTGAACTGCCAGAAAATGAGCTGACAACCTAGATAGTGATTTTTAAGGGAACAAAACAAAACTATAAAGTATCTTGAGAAGTACAAATAGATGTGGTAAAGTAAATATATTAAAGCTAAGGTGATGAAGATGATCTCACAAAAGAGCCTATTCACCAGCTAGCTCCAAATGCACATCCACCTTCAGATAAGAAAGAGGAAACTTGTTGGGGGGTTGTATAGGGGCCTGCCTCAATTAGACCCCCATTTTGGTGTTTCCACCTCCACGGACAACCAAGATAGCTATGATAGAAAAACATGACAAAGGAGAAAATAAAGTAGAGAACACAATAAACACTAAAAAACTATAAAGTGCTACTCAACCAAATTATATAGGAGAGGAGTGAAAATGCTTACCATCTCCACCAAGAGCTCACTAGCTAATGGAGGAGAAAAGAGGACTTAAGTCCCTATTTTAATGGCTTGTTCCATACTTTTTTTCTACAGAGTTGATGGAGTGTTGTTTTTGTTGTGATGGAGTGCCAAAGTGTTTCTTGAGAGTGAAAATGAAGGTTGAGAATGCAAGAAGTGATTGCTAGAATGCTTAGGATTGAAAAAAGAAGATGTGTATAAGATGAAATGCATGAAGGAAGAGTGTTTTTGAAGGTGGGATGAGAAAAACTACCATATTTAGGTTGGTTGGTCGAAGAGGGACGTTACAAACTTACCCCAATGGTAAGTGTAATGCCTCTGCCAACTTCAGACGTGGGAATCTGTTAGGGACATAAGCGTGCCACACAGGCATCCCTGACAGTTATTCTTCTACCGACGCAAAAAATAGATGCCAAGTGGAATGAAGGTAGCAAGCTAATGTGGATTTTTTCCTTTGGATTTGGTTTTATAAGGTGAGGAAATTTTAAAGGGAAATTTGCATAAGGGGTGCAAATTCGTCCCTATACACCCTTTTGAAGTAAAAGGTCAAAGTTGTTTGATAGTACATGTTGATGAAGGCTAGTTATCGCATAGAAGATTAGGCCACATAACTTTGATAATTTGGTAAAAGTAAGTTCAAGAAATCTAGTAGGAAACATGCCCAAAATAACCAAGCCTAGAAATGTGATATGTAAAGAATCCTAACAAGGAAAGAAAAAAAAGGCCATTTTACCAACTAAGGAATATTCGACTACTAAACCTTTACAATTGTTTCATATTGATTTGTGTGGACCAAAAAGAACAAGGGGAATAAAAGGATAAAGGAACTTTATGTTGGTAGTTGATGACTATATAAGAATGACATGGGTAACATTTCTGAGGGACAAGTCATAGGCATTTGAAAGATTTAAGATATTCAGGAAAATGGTTGAAAAATAATTGGGAAGAAGAATTAAATGTTTGAGATCAGACAGTGGAGGAGAATTTAAATCTCAAGTGAATTTTTTGAATACTGTGAGGCACATGGAATCAATAGATAATATTCTACACCTACAACTCCATAACAAAATGGATATTTTGAGAGAAAAAATAGAGTTGTTAAGGACATGGCCAAAAGAATGTTCAATGAGGTCAGATTAGCTGATATGTTTTGGAGAAAAGTTGTTCATACTATAGTATATATTATGAACAAAGTCCAAATCAAAGCACATAGTGATAACACCACTTATGAATTGTGGCATGGTAGACCTGATTTTGTTAGGTGCTTTAAAGTGTTTGGAAGAAACTTATACATTAAGAGAGAAGATGAAATTTTGGGAATATTTGAACCAAGAAGTGATGAAGGAATATTTCTAGGATATTCCACCCAAAGGAAAGCCTATAAATGCTATAACAAAAGACTGGACAAGATTGTGGAACGCATCAATGTCAAGATTGATGAAATTATAAAGCACATCAAATCCGATCAGAATGAATTTTAAGATGATTCAGATTATGAAAACAATGTGGAAAATGATGAAGAAGAATCTAAAGAAGAGGTTGAGAAAGCACTTGCAAAGTATGTGTAGAAGGATGACCCTACAAATCAGATAATTGGATACAAAAATGAAGGGGTTCAAACCAAGAGGAGACTTGCAAGAAACAAAGAACAAGTTACATTTTATCTCCTATCTTAGATTGAACCAAAAAAATTTACTAAAGCTAGCAAGGATGAGAGTTGGATAGAGGCCATGGAAGAGGAGATAAATCAGATTGAAAAGAATAAAACATGGGAGTTGGTTCCTAGAACCCCAAGAAAAAATGTAACTGGGACTAAATGGGTGATTAGAAACAAGTTGAATGAAGATAGAATTGTAGTAAGAAATAAGGACATATTAGTGTGCAAGGGGTACACACAAGTTAAAGGTATTTATTTTGAAGAAACATTTGCACCTGTGGCAAGATTAGAAGAAATTATAATTTTTCTTACATTTTCAGTATATAAAGGATTTAAAGTATATCATATGGATCTTAAATCTGCATTCCTTAATGGAAACCTAGAAGAGGAAGTCTACATAGAACAACCAGAAGGCTTTCAGTTGTTAGAAGATGATGATTATGTGTGCAAATTAAGGAAAGCATTGTATGCTCTTAAGCAAGCACCTAGAGCATGGTATTCTAGATTAGACCAGTACCTGGAACAACAAGGATTCAAGAAAGGATGTGCAAATAACAATCTATACATTAAATCAAAAGGTGATCACATGATTATTGTTGTTGTATATGTAGATGGCATCATATTTGGAGGTAGCAATGATAAAATGTGTAAAATATTTGCTACGCATATACAAGATGAATTTGAGATGTCAATGTTGGGTGAGTTTTAATTTTTCCTTGGATTACAAATTGCAAAAAGTGATAAAAGATTATTTATATCTCAAACCAAACATGCTAAGGAAATGCTTAAGAATTTTGGTATGGAGGATAGTAGAGTAGTCAGTACCCCCATGACAACTAGTTGTAAGTTAAGAAAATCAGATGAATCGTCAAATGAAAATAAAACATCGTATGGGTCAATGATTGAAAGTTAACTGTATTTAACTACATCATTGCTAGATATTATGCAATCAGTGTGTTTAGTTGCAAGGTTTCAGGTTGCACCAAAAGAGTCTCATGTCAATGCAGTGAAAATAATTTTTAGATATATCAAAAGCACTATTGATTATGGGTTGTGGTATCCCAAGAGCAAGGATTTTTCTTTCACAATATACACAAATGATGATTAGGAAAGAAGTATAGATGATAGGAAAAGCACCAGTGGTAGATCATTCTTTTTAGGAAAAAAATCAATTTCCTAGATGAGAAAGAAGAAAGAATCAGTCACTCTATCCACAATAGAAGTAGAATATTTAGCAACAACATGTTGTACTCAGGTCATCTAGATGAAGTAGATGCTTAAGGACATTAAGTTTGAGTACAAAGAACCTATCTCACTTCTTTGTGATAATTCAAGTGCCATAAACATATCAAAGAATCCAGTGATTCACTCTAGAATAAAGCACATATCAATCACTTCATCAGAGAGAAGGTTGTAGACAAGGAGGTCGACATGGAATATGTTCCCACTAAAGATAAAATGGCTAAAATTTTCACCAAGCCTCTTCCTAAAGAATAATTTGAATATATGAGGCAAAAACTAGGAGTTATTTCTCCCATAGCATATCACTAAACATTAGTGATAAGGTGTGAATCGAGGGGGAGCTTAATTGGTAATTTACTTATCCTTGGTAATGGAGAATGAGATCTAGTAAGGTAAACTGGTTTTACAAATTTCTAATGACTTGATGGATGCATAGTCAAGGATTCTCACTTTCTCTTTGAATTGCTTGTCAAAGGGGAAGTATGTTTTCAGGGGGAGTTTTCCCTTTTCCATTGATGTCAAAGGGGGAGAAATGTGAGAAAATTCTCATAACAGGAGCATGGGAAAAATATGTGCAAAATGTAGATGAGAAGAGATGCATGTCAAAGGGGGAGTTCAAAGGGTGAGTGTATTGCCTAAATGGTTCAATTGGTATAAAACACTAATGTTACTATTTACAATTGGTATCAAACCATAAATTAAAATATGAGCATTTAGTTTTTCCATCAATGACAAAGGGGGAGATTGTTGGCGCATTATTATCATTGATGTCAAAAGGGGATTAGGAATGAGGTGAAACTAATCTTGACAAGGAAATCATATAATTGATGTCTAAGGAGAGACATGCCATGGTGTGAATCTGGTTATGCAAGATGTGGGGCAAGATTGTAAAAAGTTGCTTAGAGGGTTGCAAATGTTGTTGATCATAAAAGATTGTACCTCTTCAAACAACCTTATGGGAAATTCAGTGAGTGGGGGACAAAATTGTGCCTGATTGAATGACATACAAGATTTTTCAAGAAAGTAGGCTATTCTTTATGTTTGGGAGAAGGGGAAAAGAGAAATGTAGGGGAAAACATAAGGATAGTGATGTGCCAAAGCTTTTACAACATTTCAAATTTTAACCATTTCTTACTCCTGATGAAATGGAAACAAAATACCATAGACCCTTCATTGTTGGGAAGAGAATGAATGGAAAAGGCTAGAGAAACCATAGTACGGTCATTCAAATCTCCCCATGGGAAGCATCCATTAAGGTCAGACGGGAATAAGAAACCCTAGAGATTAATAGGAATACTTAGATATTCATAGATTTCTTCCTCTCTTACAACATAATATGAAAAAATGGCATATCCTTTACAAAAAATGAAAGAGTATGATGAACATGATCTAATTTTTGAAAGATAGCATCGAACATTAAAGATGACAGCATGTAAAATAATAATCCAAACTATCTACGTAAGGATTTATCACAATGCTCTCAGCATAAATGATATAAGAAAAATAAATTTGTGATAAAGGCCATAAAACACACAATTCCAAAGATTTCTTCTTAATAGATCTAATTATTATGTTAAATTAACTGGAAAAATGGTTTGATGCCAATCCGATTAATACTCTTGACAAATATAACATGTCAAAGAGCATGAACAATGTTCTCTATAAATCCTCCTACTCTTGAAAACTATATCTCCCTATATTTTCTAAAAAAATTCCTTTATTTTCCTCTACTACGAACCCCTTTTGATAGCCAAAAGAAGAAGCCACCACCGCAACCAATAGAGAAGAAAAACTACTAGGTCTTTGAATCTAATAGATTAGAATCTAATCTAGGGTCTGATTAGATTGGGAGAATCTTCACTAATAAATTTTTAGCAACCTTATTTATGGCTCCATATCTTGTAGAAGCTCCATGAAGTTACGCTATCAGAAGATTATCAGATCCTAGATCAGTCATTAAAACACAATTTGATCAACTAGATGAATGATGATACCACCCCAAAATTCTGATCATGAAAGTAAGAACTTTGTTGTGTTGTCCAAAAAAATCCTCCCAAAAAGACATACACCTGTGGATGATATGATCCACCCAACAAAATGGCTGATGTGGCAAGTTGGCGGGTCATTTCAAAATTTGTGAGAACAGTTTGAGGAAATCCCCACCAAGAAGACACATGTCCCGATTTGGGCTTGAAAGGAAAACAATATAGAAAAGTCGTGCAACCACCACCTGGTACATTGTGCGCTTTTATGCAAGAGTAACTTTTATTCTTTAGGATTGATGCCATCATAAAATGGAAAAGAAGGGTTGAAAACCAAAATGTTGAAGGAAAAATTTTCTCCATAGTTTTTTGGTGACTCACAGGGGGCCTTCGCTTATGGAGGCATGAACATAGATGTAAAATAATCCTCAGAGTTCGAGGAAAGTGATATGTTGGGACTCTCATTCTTCATTGGTGAGTGGGACAAGGGTGCATAATTTTTTATATGCCTGATCAAAATCAAGGACCTCTTTGAAAGAAACTCCTCCCCACCTTGATGAAACAACTCCAATGTGATAGTAAAGTCTAAAAAGGGGAAGAATTTCCTTCTCAATTTCTTTGGCTATGGGTGAAGAGCTCAAATTTTATAGTGTTGTGGAGTCTTGGATCTAGAGCCTGATTACTTTTGCGATCTGTTCTATTATCAATACTCCTTTATTTGGTGAGAATAAGGTGAGTAATCTGGAGTGGATTAGAAATTTGAATTATTCTTTTATCTCACTAACCTTCTTATCCAACACTGACTAACAAGCTTTTCTTTTCAACACGACCTTGTGGTAGGTGATAAATTCATTTTCCTTCCTTCCAGTTGCTCTTTGGTCAAGAATCCTAACACCTTTTAAAGCTTCCCCAATGACCTTACATAGCCTTGAGATCAAGACTCCTAATTCTTTAGCTCAGGGAGTGGTTGTGAGTAGGATTTGGTCAACTATTGAGCTGACCTTTGTGTTTAACTCATGTGCATCAGTTAAAAAGCACAAAACTAGCTTCAAAGCTACTATTGCAACTATAATCCTCTCCCAATGAGTAAATAATAATTTTTTAAGCATTGAGAGGAGCCCAGATCCCCACACTATGGCCAACTCCTGCTGGACTTAAAATTCCCTAGCTCTCATGTCTTCTTGTAATTGATTCTTATCTTGGAGAGTGTTTGAAAGCTCAGAGTGTAGATTTTATATCACCTCATTGCGAGTCTGTAGTGTAGAATTGATGTCTTTCTTTTCCAATTTTTTCATCTCCATTTTTGCTTGGGCCTTCTGAAAATCATCAGAGGCTTGAGATCATGCATTAGATATTAATTCCTCCTGTACATCCACCTTTTTCTTATCCTTCTCCTACAACTCTTTTTGCAGCTCATTATCCATACTATTTGTTCTAGTTGCTGCATCCTCAAGCTCCTTTTTCCTTTCTCGATGCTTCATGGTTGTTTCACACTCAATCGTGATCTCACATTTCAATCTTTCTACCTTAGTACGAAGCTGATCCTTTTCACGCTGGGCTTCTTCGAGCAACTTAGTTGCTTCATCCTATTGACCTTGTACCTGTCTTAAGCAGGCCATCTCCAAATATTTTCCTTTGATTTTTTCCCATAGCCTATTCATTATGGCCTTTACATTTATGAACTCTATCTTGTACTTTTTCAATTTCCTTCCTAGCTTCTCGTAGTTAGTATAGACCACCTTTTGAGTTTCTTTGGCTAGGACCACTTTGTCACTCAAAAGAGTTTCACTTAAATTTAAACCCACAGCTTGCATGTCATAGTCTTTGAACTGCATTTCTCCTTTCGACTTGGATGTATGTGGCCTCATAGCTGCAATTAACAAAGCATTTTTCTCTTCATCGAAACAAGTTACCAACTTCTGGGTAGTTGGACTCGTCGTGACCTTTCCCCACAACTTATGCTTTCTTGCTTGTCGGGCCTGCCTTGTTACTTCAATATGAGTTCAGAGGCTCTATGGAGACTCAATTCTCTATGTGGTAAGTGAAACAATGGTAGGGATACTATAGAGGGTGATAGAAGGGGTACTCTCAACCGAATGAGTTTAAGGAGAGGGAAAAGGAAGTGTTATCATTAAAAAGGCTGGGATGCCATACATGGCTTGAGAAGGAGGGGCACCCATCGGAGTAAAAGGATAAGTAAGCAGAAAAAGAGGCATATTCTTGTAAGTAGATAGGGGTGATGAAACTTGTAGCATGGGTGTATTAGTGTTTACAATTGGTTCCTTTGACAAGGAAATCAAAGATTCAATTCCAGTTGAGGAAGAAGATGCATGTTTGACATGCAGGGTTTCTTCATGGGGATTATTATCAAATATAGCCGAAGGAGTATTAAGGATGAGGACATCAAAACATATAGATGGAGGATTTATTTCAATAGATGAGGGAGTAGTAATAACTAAAGATGCAATAGAAGGAACGATTGTTTGCACAAGACTTACCTGTATTGTCGAAGCTAAAAATCCTTGTAGAATAGAGTCTAGCTCTTCTTCTCCTCTATCTGATGTGCTTGATTTTCCTAAGTATTGGACTCTACTCCTCTTTTAAGGAGATACACTGGTTGATTCAGAATCTCTGACGATCTATCTTGACAAACCCTAAGCCTTTGGAGCTGTGGCAAGTCTTTTCAGAGACCATCGAGCCCTCTTACCCCTTAATAGGGTGTTGGCAAAGGATGTGATCTATGATTCTTTGTGTTTTGACCCTTTTCCATTCCTTTTTCTTGCATCAAAAACTTGAGACGAAGAGGAAAAAATTGGTGTGCCCTCCTGTTCAAATATCCTGAACGGATTCAGGATTATTATTATCAGATCCAACCTCAGTATCATAGATCTCATTGAAATGCTCATCTTTCGGTTTAACTTCTCCTTATAGGGCATTTAGGAATTTGATTCCATACTAGTACCTCCAAAAAATAGTTCTTTCTAACCATCCCAAATTCTTTAGCTGTGTTTTGAGGGACTAGCTCATCTGGGTGCTTTATCAAAACTCCACCACCCTGGGACAAAATTCAAGCCATGGGAGTCATACAAATGGTATAAAGGATAGGTCGATGTAGACCTTTTCCCTCTCCTTGGTTGGGTTCTTCCCCAACTCAAAATACTCCTTCTCTTCTTTTTTGATAGTTGGTAGATGCCCAACGGATTATACTTCCATCTATCACAAATGAGGACTAGGCCGAGGTAGGCCAACTTGCTAGTCAACATAGCCTATTCTTTACTTTTTGCAAGCATTACCTGACTTTTAGCAATTATAAGAGGAAGTGTGTGAAGTGATTTTTTGTGTCTCCTACCACCATAAGATTTGTTGGCAATGGTTTCCTGATGACATGTGTCTAAGGCGAGGTTCCTATCTGTTAAATTTAGGGAGCCTAAAAGGCTCCTTAATAAAACTGTGACATTGGATGAAAGAAAAATTTTCTCCCAAAAAATAATCCATTGAGGTCTGGTGGTTTTTCATCCATTCCAAACCTTAAGAGAAAAGTTTCCTAGAGGGCACGGAGACAAATCCATGAGTATCGGTTGTAGGAAATAATCAACAAATGAATAATAATCCAATGTTTTGGAAAGCACATGGGTCTAGGCCAAAACTGGCTTGTATAACCCCACCGCATCAAACTTACTAGGAAAAATAATGACTACTAAAGAATTCAAGGTTCTAATGTAAAATCAAGTATACCAAAAAAGAGGAATACCTCAACTCAAAAGTGGCATGTTATAATCTATTAATTGTTCCAACATTCCTTCGGTGATTGCCTCAGAAAAATCAAGATGCTTATGGATCCTTTATTTCTTGAGCATGAAGGCTAAGCCCATTTAGAACTCCGAAACCTCATCACCACTTTCATGGCCATAAATAAAAGCCAAAATTGAGAAAATTGCCTACACATCTGATTTGAACTATCTGTGTACTAGAGGGAAGACGATCTAAATTTTATTTGACTCCTCATTTGTTTTAGCCATATAGAATTTTAATTTCCTGTCCCTTTTTTCCTAGAAATCTTTCATTTTCTAGTGGTGGAATTTATTGGTTTCCCAATTTTTAGGGATGCACAACATATCTCTGATGGCTTCCATGTTGATGGTAACCTTTAACCTCTTGGCACTGATAACCCAAGTTTCTTCATCTATATTTTCTACACATGCATCAAATAGCTTTGGGCATAGATGCATGGAGGGAAATATGAATTGTGGAAAACCACAATGCCATAGATGAGTTGCAGAGCCATCAGTCGACCCATGGGCGAGCATTCTCTGCAATACTCCTATTGATCATCAAAGGTTATGCTTCTCTGAAAAATCTTATGGGAAATTTAGTGAGTGGGGGACCAATTTGTGCCTCATTGAATGACCTCTGGGATATTTATAGAAAGTCATCTCTTCTTTGTGTTTTGTGGGAAAAGGTAGAAATAAATCTAAATAAAACATAAAAATGGTGATGCACCAAAGCTTTTACAATATTTCAAACCTTAACTATTCCTTATAAAGTTGATATGATAGACACAGAATACTGTAGACCCTTCATTGTTGGGAAGAGAACGAGTAAAAAAGGCTTAGTGAAAGCACAGGTCTTTCAAATCTCCACGTGAGAAGAACCCATTAAGGTCCAATTAGACATAAGAAAACTCTAAAGATTAACATAAATATCTTAAAACTCATCGAAACCTTCTCTCTTCATGGAATAATATGAAAAATGGCAAACTTTTTAGGGAAAATGGAAAAGTTGAACAAACATTTAATCCAATTTTTGAAAGCTAGCATTCAACATAGAAGCTTAACAACATGAAACTTAGCTATCTGAACTATCAAAGCAAGCTTAACACAATGTTTTTTAACATGAATGAAATATATAAAAAAATTTGAGAAAGGCTATAGAATGCACAATTTCAAAGATTTATCTCAAATAGATCAAACTTCAATAGTATATGAACTGAAAAATAAAGGTTAGATGCCAATTCGATGAAAGTTTGAATTAAAATATAACATACCAGAGAGAATAACAGTATTCTATAAAACCTTCTACTTATGAAAATATAAACTCCCTACTAGATCTATATCCTTCAAAAAGACTTTCAAAAAATTTCTAACTTTTTTGCATATGTTGCCCACCCCTATTTATAACTAGAAGAAGAGAGCACTGCCACAAACATTCCAGAAGTAGAAATTGCCAGATGCCTAAATGTGATAGATCATAATCTGATCTTAGATCTTGATTAGATCGCAACAATCTTTACTCATTAAGTACCAATTGCTTCATTAATGGCTTTGGATATTTTAGCAAAGATAGCTATCAGAAAAAAATTATATTTCAACACATCTTTGCAAAAATCTGATTGATCAACCAAAGAGATTGATGATGCCAACTCAAAGGTCCACCTTGAAAGAAAGACAACCATGCAAGCATTTTGACAAACTCTACCCAAAGAGATTACTCTTCAAAAAATACAAACCTCCTGAAGTGAATAGATGATGTGTCAAACAAGTGAGCAATCTTAAATTTGTGAGAATAGCTTTCAAGAAAATCCCAACCAAGCTAACACGTGCCCCAACCTACACCCGAAAGGAAAATGATATGTAAAAGCCACACAGTCACCACATGGTGCATTGCGTGCCTTTGGGAGTAGTCTTCACTTTTTTGAGAGAAAATTTATCCCGAAGTTGAAAAGAGTAAGGGCCAAAAACCAAAAGATTAAAGGAAAAATTTCCTTACAATTTTTGTGACTCACAGGGGACCTTCGCTTGCAGAGGCACGAACCTAGAGCTTTGGTAATTCCTAGAATTTGAGTTAGGCAGAGTGCTAGACTTCTCAATCCAAATCAGTGGGCTAGATGAGGGTACACAAAATCTCATATGCTTGATCCAATTCAAGGACTTCCTTAAAAGAAACTCCTCCCACCTTGATGAAACAACCTAGACGTAGTAATAAAGCTAAGAAAGGGGAAGTATCTCCTTCTCAACTTACTCAACAGTGGGTGATGGGCATAGACCTTGAAGTGCCGTGGAAGTGTGGATTTTGAGCCTCATTGTATCCATGATCTACTTGACTGATAGCACTCCTCCATCTGGTGAGAAAAGGACCTCGGTAATCTAGAATCAAGTAGAACATTGAACTCCTTATTGATCTCATTGACCTTCCTATTTAATGCTGCTTGGTGATCTTTTCCTTTTGATGCAGCCTTGTGGAATTTGATGAATTCACTTACTTTCCTTGAGGTGACCCTTTGATCACAAATTCCTATGTCTCTTAAAACTTCTTAGGTTGCCTTACATAACTTGGAGATTAGATTCTTTAATTCCATGGCCCAAGGAGCACATATATGTAGAATTTGGTCAACCACTAGGCCAACTTGTTTAATTCCTGAGCATCCCTCAAAAACTACAAGACTAGCTTGAAAGTAGCAACTACAACTATGATTTTTTCTCAATGTGTGGATATCAGTCTTTTTAGTATCAAGAGGATCTTGAATCCTTGTACCATAGTCAATTCCTAGTGGAATTGAGATTCCATTGCCTTTATGTTCTCCAATCAGCTCTTCCCCTAGAGGGTGTTCATGAGCTTGGAGTTTAGCTTCCCGACCTCTTCATTGCAAGTATGCAAAATAGACCCGACTTCCTTTTTCTCTTGTTTCACCCTTTTTGCTTCTATCTAGGCCTTCTGGAGATCATCAAAAGCTTGAGATCAGATGTTATCCAATTCCTTGTGTATGTCCTTCTATTGCTCTAGCATCCTTATTTCCTTTTGCAATGCATCAGACACATCGTTTACTCTGGCTATATCCCAATTCATCTTCTCCTAGATGCATTGATATTTTGTATTTGCCTCATGTTTAGCAACAACCTCACCCTTTAACCTCTCTATCTTGACATAAAGCTAATCCTACTCATTTTGGGCCTCTTCACGCAACTTAGTTACTTCCTCCTGTTGACTATGTAACTACGTTGTGCGAACCATCTCCACATCCTTTCCCCCTATCTCTATCTACAACTTGCTCATTGTGTCTTTTACATTTTCTAGCTCCACCTCATGATTCTTCAATCTTTTTTCTAGATTCTCATAATTAGTGTAAATCACTTTTTGAGTGGCTCTATTGAAAACTACTTTTTCTTGCGAGATAGTTTCACTTAAATCAAGGCCTACAACTCTAATGTCATAACATTTCATCTATATTTATCCCTCTGGATTAGATGCTAAAGGATTCATGGTAGCAATGAGCAAGAAATTCCACTCCTCATTGAAACAAGTCACAATCTTTGAGTAGCTGGTTGTGTTGTGAATTTTATCTATAATTTTTGTTTTCTAGCTTGTCGGGCTAGCTTCATTGCATCCAAGTGGCCTTTGAGACTTTGTGGGGTGTCGATACTCTATTTATCAATAGAAGCACCCAGATGGAGACTAAAAAGGGTGACAAAAGGGGGAGCCTCAATTGTATGAGATTGTGGAGAGGTGAGAGGGAGCATTATCATGGAAAAAGGTGGGATGTCATATGGGGACTGAGAGGGGGGAACACCCATCAGAGTGAAAGGGGAAGTGGGTAGAAAAAGAGACATTTTCCCAGAAGTAGATGGGTTTGGTGAAATTAGCAACATGGACACTTCAACATTTTCAATCAGGGCCCTTGATAGGGCTATTAAAGAATCAATCATGGCCAAAGTGGATGATGCTTTCTCCGCATAGGGGTTTTCTTCATAGGGTTCATTGTTGAATATGGTTGGGGGTTCATTTAGAATGAAAAGATCAAAATCCATAAACAAAGGACTCTTTTCAATAGATGAGGGCAGAGGGACAACTAAAGATGCATAGGTAGAAAGAAGAGGGAAAGAAAAACTTACTTGGGCCGTTGAAACCAAATATCCTAGTAGAGTGGACTCCACATCCTCCTCTCCTCTACTTGATGCACTGGGTCTGCCTAGGTTCTGGAATCACCTACTCTTTGTATGGGTGGAACTAGCAAATTCAAATCCCTTGGTGGCCAATCCCACTGAAACTTGGCCTTCAGTAGCCATTGCGGACCTCTTTGGGACTGTCAGGTCCTTTTTCCTTTTCCTTGAGCGCTAATGAAAGATGTGACCTATGAGTCCTATTTTGACCCCTTTCCTTTCCCTTTTCTTGTTTCGAGCTCCTAAGGCTAGGAAGTGTAGGGCATAAGCTCTTTCGATTCAATCTCCTAATCGGACTCAGGATTACTATCCTCAAAGTCAACCTCCTTATCATAAATTGGTTGAACCTTTCATCATGTGGCTAAACATCCTTATACATGGTGTTGAGGCTCTTAATTTCCTGTCGAAACCTCCATAAATTTTCCCTCTTTCTTTTTGGCCATCCTAGGTGCTTCAGTTGCGTATTGAGGGATTTTCCTATTAGGAGGCTCTACCGGTATTCCGCTGTCTTGACATAAAAGTCAAGCCATGGTGGCCAGTCGAATGGTATGAAGGCTAAGTCGATGTAGAAATATGACCTCTCTTCGGTCAGGTTCATTCTTGATTCAAAATACACCCACCTTTCATGCCTCATAGTTGGGAGGTTTCTTATCGGGTTGTAGCTTCATGCATCACAAATGAGGACTAGGCCCAAGCACACCAATTTTTTAGTAAGCACCTCCTTCTCCTTCCTTTTCATTAGTGTTACCTGACTATTGGCAATGGTGAAGGGAATTAGGTGAAGTGTTGTCTTGTGCATTCTAGCACCATAGGCTTTGTTAGCAATAGTTGCTTGATGGCATGCCTCTAAAGCAAAAACCCTATCTGTTACAAATTTAGGGAGCCTAAAAGGCTCCTAAAAAAAACCATGGAATTTGATGAAAGTAATATCCACTCCCAGAAAATAATCCATTGGGGTTTGTGAGATTTTCATCCATTGCAATACTTTAGGGGAAAAATGGCTCAAATGATGTGGGGACAAGTCTATGAGAACTAGCCTCATGAAGTAATCCACAAACTAGTAGTAATCCCATGTCTTTGAAAGCACATGGGTCTAGACCAAAATTGGTTGTTACAACCCCTTTACATCAAAACTAAACAGTGATAAGTGCCTTATGAGAAATTCAGAGTTTTGATGCAAGATCAAATGTACCAGAAAAGAAGAATACCTTAATTTACACTCAGCACCATAATTTCTCAATTGTTCTAGTATCTTTTCAACAATTACTTCAGAAAAATCAAAATAATTCTTGCTTTTCTCCCGCCTGAGCATAAAATCCAAGCCCATCTAGAAAGGATAAACCTTTTCATCATTGTCATAGCGGTAGATATAGGAAAACATTACAAAAATAACCTATACATCTAGTTTGAACTTCCTGCATGACAGAGGGAAGAGGAGCTATCATCCTTCCAACTTCTTGTTTGTTTCATCTTCATAAAAATGTAATTGTTTAGTTCTAGTTCTCCAAAACTCTTCCATCATTTCCTGCTCGAAGCTCTCGACACCCTAGTTAGTAGGGATACATAACATATCATGAATTACCATTGAACTAATTACAACCCTTATCCTGATGTCGACTATAACCCTTGTTTCTTTTTAAAACCTCTTAGCACATGCATCCACAAGCTCTGGACATGGGTGTACAGTGGGCAACATGAATTGTGGAAAACCACAATTCCAGAGCTGTAATGCAAAACCTTCAATTGCCCCATATTTGACCATTCTTTGTAATGCCTCTTCCCTAAGGCTTTTAGGGTTCACCACCAATCTTGGGTCAAAACTATTGTCTGTGAAATCTAGGACGACTTCTTTCTTAATGTGGTCACTTGCTTGTACAACTTTGGTATGGGAAAAACACCGCTCTTTCAATGCTAGGGCATTACCAAACGAATCCCTCCCAAAAATGTTGACATGGCCTAGTTTTTTAGATGAAGATCCAACCTATCTACCAAAAGTTGATGCTTCTTGCTATTGTTGTGCTAAAAATCTCTAGAGAGCTTCTTTAGAGAAATGGTCATTTGTTGCTTTTGTTAGAAATTTTTTTCTTTTAGGTGCATTTAATTTTCTTGTACGTACATGCAGTAAGGTGTTTTTGTTACCGCTAGCTTACTTAATATTTCCAACAAGGCGATACGTGTGGATTAAGGATCTATATCCATTAGGAATGCCAAACTCATCGTGAGAATATAATAAGTAAATTCTCCTTGCCACCTTTTTTACAAATGAGCTTTATGAATTGAAAAGTGAGCCTTTAGCCACAAGAAGCATGCTTTAAGTGATACAAGGTACTCCAAAAAGATGTGCGTATTTAATTTGTAATAGTTTTAGCATGTTAATCAATGTCTTTTCTCATAAGTATGAAAGCTAGCTTGATGATGGAAATGGACACATGGCGGAAATTGGTACACATGAGCATTTACTCCCAATGCCCAAATTTATTTCTCAAGGCTTGTTGCCAAATTTTCCATATGATTCATCCCTCACCTTCCAGTTTCTTTGATATTTTCTTTATCACCGTCTAATGGGAAATGGATTTTCCATCCATTGAGCTCACCGACATAGCTTTCTATAAATAACTATGCCACCTTAGTGAGATATTCACTTGAAATAGCTAGTTTAGTTAGCAAGCTTTCCCTACTATATCTCGTTTTGCTAGCCTTAGCTTGTTTGTTGTTATGTTGTCTGGCCTAGGTACTCTTGTTCGACTCCTACCATGAAGGCTACAATATTCCTTCATGGGTGAGATTAGAAGGGATAAAATTAAGCACCTGGTGAAGAAGAATGATTGCCTCACTATTGTGGCATTCAAGTGGATGCTCGACAAGGATTATGTGAAGGATGAAAACTAGCTGTGGTGCGACTGCAATGTTGTCTCTGACTTTGTGGCCTCCCTACTTGACTTAGACATCTCAAGCCCTGGATAATTGAATTTTTCCATGCCATGTTTCATTCTATTTATTTGGAAAAGCTCGGCGAGATCGTACAAGTGGCTATCCTTGGTGGTGGCATTCCAAGTGCCATGGACCTCCACAGGCATGTCGATTATGGGGAGGAAGTGGTCTGGTTGCCTCTCCTTATTGAATTTCATACTATGGACATCAAGAAGCATCACTCACTATCTCAGCCCACAACTTCCTTCCTGGTGAGGCAGTATGTCATGGAGTGCATTTTTGGGCTTGAGTGGAAAAATCACTTTGAATTTCTAGTGTATAACCATGGTAATGAGGACTGAGGTCTGTGGTGTGTCGAGCCTGCATGTGCTATGTGTCAACCCCCATTTCCACCTTATTGAAGAAGAAGGACCCGACGAAGTGCATAAAGTGTTGTTTTCAACTTCTTAGCAATGGTTGGAGGCTTTAAACTTATTGCTTTTTTGCACGTCACCTCCCTTTTTTTCTTTTTGTAGTGAAACTCTTTTTGGGTTTGCATGAGGAAGCTTTAAGCTTCTCTTAGAGCTTCGAGCTCGTATTATAATGTAAAATATTTCAATGAATATAATATTATATGTTTCTACTTATTTTTGTGTTACTCTCATAGCTTATTTACAAAAAAAAGTCATATTCTACAATTTTTTTACATATGGTACATAAATATGAAAATTTTAAAAGAACCTATGTGCTTTAATGGAACAATTTCAGATGAACACCATTTACTAGTATATCTAGAATGTTTCCATCCATGTCTTCTAACTCATATGCATTCTTCTCTTTGCACGTGTGAATGCGGAATGGAACCTTCCATAGTGCTTCAAATTTTGTATGTTGTCTTGGTTTTGTAGTGTGCTCATTGTACTTTAGCACCAGGTTTCCCTCTCAAAAATTTGGGTTGGAGGCCCTTTTATCAAACCATTGTTTGACTATCTACTAGCATCGATCATGACTTCATACAATTTTTCCCTTTTTTCTTCAAGATTCAAGAGTTCTACCAACCTTACTTCCATTTTACTACTTTCTTCAAATTCCAAATCCTTTAACAGTTGCAATGCTGATTTTTTTGTAGAAACAGGTAAAACCACCTCCTTTCCATACACTAGTTGATATAGAGAGGCCTTCAAGATTTTTTTGGGAATAATTCTATCAGCCCATAGAGTGGCTCGTAGGTGCTTGTGCCATTCCTTTTGTCATTCTGACCTGATGCACTTAATTAACCTAATTCGGTTCTTGTTGGTTGATTATGCTAAGCCATTTCCTTGTGAGTAATAATTTTATGAAGTCTTGAGGTATACCACCTGCTTGAGAGCGAAGTATGACATCCAAGAACCCAAAAAAGCTCATGTGTTATTGGATATGATATTTTTTGGTGAACCAATTGATGAGAGCATAAATTGTCTCATATTTTATCAAAGAAAATCATATATTTCTTCTTAATGCATCAATGTTCAAGTGGATTTGAGTGATGATTGAAAGTTCTTTAGCTTGTTTAAAGTAGAATATAAAGTAAATGTTTGATTTATTTTTAGTAATTAAATGTGATCCAAATTTCCTCTAATATGTCTCCATGAAGTGTTTAAGATGATATAATGCAAATAAATGAGTTATTAAATAACTCATGGTAAGAAGAAGCTTCATTAGACACTTGCAACAGAGAGCTCTACACTTGAGACAGTTAACTCCTAAAAGCTTTAGAAGGATTTGAAGAAGTACTGAGAAGATAGAGAAGACTCCTAGAACACTCCTACATTCATGCAAAATCATGGAGCATCAATCATTCCAAAATTAATGGGATGAGTATTTGTTTCGTGTTGAGTTCAAAGATCTCTCACAATTATTACATTTCATGATTCCTTCTTCCACCAAAGATAACTCAAGTTACCACATCAATAAATTGTTGTTTCATGATTATAGAATTTCATTCATGCTAAAGATCAATGATTTGGTCAAATGAGCTGAAGAATAATTCCTTCATTCACGTTCAAACTTGAAGACTTCCTACAAATCAGATGCTCAAAAATTCTGAAAAACATAGTCTTAGTAAAATGACAATATCTCCCTCATTTTTCAATGAAATTCAAAAATTAAAAATGATAAGGAAAGTAGACTTGAAGATACAAAAACCCTTTTGAGAATTTGGTGTGATTTGTAGCAGGGAAGGAGTAGTATGTGAAAAAAATGGCTGAGACAAAAGTGGCATGATGGAGGACAACAACTTCAAGTTTCTTAAAGTTTTGTAAATGACCCCTGCAAAATAGGATCTTGGATCCACATTCTTAGCGGATTGATATAGAATATGAATTATATAAATACAATGTAATAATTGGAGGAAAGGAGGGGATTAGAAAGGCTTGTTTCAGCCTGAGAAAATAGGATAGATCTAGTTTCATTTACCAACAATGTAATTCCAGATTTCTAGATTAAATTTGAATCCAAGAAAGTTTTTCTTTTCCAGCAAGTGTGAAGTAGTTTAGTCTTTTCAAGTCATGCAATTCTTCCTTATATTAGTTCCATTTCATGAAAATAGGATTTAAGATTAGTTCCCTTTCATGCAACTTTACTTTCATGCAAATAGGATTTATTTTTGCAAGTAGAATTGACTATCAAGCAAGTTTTCTACTCTCTCTCTTGCATATAGCCCTGGACACCACCTTGGATTGATAAATTAAATGATAAGGATTACAGTGACCCCATCATTTTTGGAACTGTTTCTGGGGATAAGTGTCATTAGGGAAGAGAGAAAATTAGTTTGGTAACCTTTTAGATTTAAAAGTTCCTCAAGAAAGATTCATCTCTCAAAGCCCCCCCAAAATACCAACTCTAAAGAGAAACCCTCCTATCTATTTCAAAATATCCTTAGTTGGAGGACCATCACTCCAAATCCTAGAAAAGGATATTTCTTTAAGGAAAGAATTGATGGATATTGCTTGCAAGAAGTGTAGAATACAACGAAGAGATCTTATCTTCATTACAAAAGCTTGCAAGGAAGAGACATATTTGGAGACCTTGAAAATCCAAGAATGGCTGCCCAATCAGATTTTTGAAGTCAAATGAGGGCTACTCAATTAGAGATTTGAAGAACAAGGAGGTTTTTCCAGTCATGCATGTAGTAGATAAGAAGGAAAGATTGCAAGATCTCTCCAATCAGCCCATGTATTTGCTAGAATCATAAATCATGAAGAAGGTTTCCCCTAAAAAGGAAGGTGAAGCATTGAGTTTCAAAAAATTTCTCATCTTCTTTTCATTCTCTTCTCTAAAAAAATTGAATGCATGGAAACATACTTTGTGAAAGGGAAGATATTTTTCAGAACCAGTTAATGGTTATTTATAACCTCTCTACATCATTAAGTAGAGTAGGTTAGGGTAGATTTCATTTTTGCAAATAAGTGCTTTGCACATGTTATTTCCTCTTCTCTTACGTTTTAAGCATGTAATTTTCTATGCAAGTTGCTGCTCTAAAAACTTGTGGAAAATATTTTGGCATTATGGATGACTGGTTAGTGCAGAAAAATAATGATGAAGCAATTTGAGTTGGTATTCAATGTAAAAGATCAGGTTGCAACTCTCAAAAGTTGAAGAAATTATTTGCATGCATCATGGAGAAAGTGAACTTCAACTTATGCATGATGGTTGCATGGAAAACTAAGATTAAATTAGGTATTTACTTTATTATTTTACTCTTATTCAACTTAAAGTTCTTTCATTTTACTCAATCTACTCAAAAGAAGAAGAAAAGCATCTAAAAGCAGTTCTAAAGATTTAAGGAGCGGTTTGAACATATATAGAGCTATTTTGGAACTATTCTAGAGTTGTTTTGGAGCTTTCAGGAGTTGTCAGGAACTGTTCAAGAGCTTTCAGGAGCTTCAGGAGCCTTTAAGAGCTCTCAGGAGCTCTTCAGGAGCCTTCAGGAGCTACCTAGAGGAACTACTAAAAAATGATGAATTTATTAAATTTGAAGGCTCATTATGAGTTGCAGAGGGACCTGCAACATTTTAGGTGTGGGGGAAATGATGAGACCATAAATTGTTTCATATTTTATCAAATAAAATCATCCATTTCTTCTTAATGCATTAATGTTAAAGTGGATTTGAGTGATGATTGAAAGTTCTTTAGCTTGTTTAAAGTAGAATATAAAGTAAATGTTTGATTTACTTTTAGTAATTAAATGTGATCCAAATTGCCTCTAATATGTCTCCATGAAGTGTTTAAGATGATATAATGCAGATAAATGAGTTATTAAATAACTCATGGTAAGAAGAAGCTTCATTAGACACTTGCAACAGAGAGCTCTACACTTGAGGTAGTTAACTCCTGAAAGCTTTAGAAGGATTTGAAGAAGTAATGAGAAGATAGAGAAGACTCCTAGAACACTCCTACAATCATGCAAAATCATGGAGGATCAATCATTCCAAAATTAATGGGATGAGTATTTGTTTCATGTTGAGTTCAAAGATCTCTCACAGTTATTACATTTCATGATTCCTTCTTCCACCAAAGATAACTCAAGTTACCACATCAATAAATTGTTTTTGCATGATTATAGCATGTTATTCATGCTAAAGATCAATGATTTGGTTGACTGAGTTGAAGAATAATTCCTTCATTCATGTTCAAATTTGAAGACTTCCTACAAATCAGGTGCCTATAAATTTTGAAGTCTCAATAAAATGACGATATCTCCCTTGTTTTTCAATGAAATTCAAAAATTCAAAATGATATGGAAAGTAGACTTGAAGATATAAAAACCCTTTTGAGAATTTGGCATGATTTGTAGTAGGGAAGGAGTAGTATGTGTCATAAAATGACTGAGACAAAAGTGGCGTGATGGAGGACAACAACTTCAAGTTTCTTAAAGTTTTGTAAACGACTCCTGAAAAATAGGATCTTGGATCCACATTATTAGTGGATTGATATAGAATATGAATTATATAAATACAATGTAATCATTGGAGAAAAGGAGGGAATTAGAAAGACTTGTTTCAGCCTGAGGAAATAGGATAGATCTAGTTTTATTTACCAACAATGTAATTCCAGATTTCTAGATTAAATTTGAATCCAATTAGAAAGTTTTTCATTTCCAGAAAGTGTGAAGTAGTTTAGTATTTTCAATTCATGAAATTTTTCCTTAGATTAGTTCCATTTCATGAAAATAGGATTTAAGATTAGTTCCCTTTCATGCAACTTTACTTTCATACAAATAGGATTTATTTTTGCAAGTAGAATTGACTGCCAATAAAGTTTTCTACTTTCTCTCTTGCATACAACCATGGAAACCACCTTGGATTTATAAATTAAATGATGAGGATTAAAATGAGCCCATCACCAATCCTTGCTACCTGCTCCTCAAGAAAATTGATAATTTCAATTTCTGTAGCATTTTTTAGGGAAACGACCTCTGTCCATCTTGTGAAATAATCAATTTTTGTAAGTATCCACTTATGGCTAGTGCTAGAGATAGGATTTATCGTTCAAACAATATCCAAACCCTGTTGAGGTAAAGGTTCCTCAATTACGATCAGGTTTAGTGGTGTGGTGGAATTATTCCACTTGCTAACAAAATATTGGCCCACTGAGTACATTTTCACAACATGCGGTGTACCTTGGAAAACATGGAAGGCCAATAATATCCTTCCCACATTATCTTTAAAGTAGAAGTTTTGGCAGAGAAATGTTTTCCCTCGGGACTACTATGGAACTCATTCAAAACTCTTTCCACCTATGGCTTATCTAAGCAATGGAGTAAGACGCCATCATAATTTTTTATAAACAAAATCCCCTTTAAATTAGTACATGGTGCCTTGCAGTTGGTAGTAGCGTCTTTTGTGAGGTAGAATTTTGGTTAGGTACTACCCCTTTTGTCTATATTGTGTTTGATCCATCAACCATGACTTGTCAAACTTGAACTTGTTTAATTAGGCCTGATCGGTCTCTTCCTTTTCTACGAAGCCTAATTTTTGTGCAAGGTATTTGCAAAGACCTCTTCCCTAAACTAGCTTGGTTGATTGATACTAGGTGTCAAACTTTCTTAAGGATTTTAACAATAGAAAAAGTGTGTTTCTCAATAAAATTATACATTGCTTCATATCCATTGAGACTCCTAGAGTGGAATGTGATTGGATGCTCCCTGCTATTGCCTTCGTCCTTCTGAGTGAGCATCGAAGCTATGCTATGTTGGTCGTTGTAGACATAGAGCATGAAATCTTTGGAGAAGTTTGGGTTAGCTAACATCAGGGCTATAGAGACAACTTCCTTTATTCACTCGAAAGCCGTCTTGCCTTTGGGAGTCCATTTGAACACTAGAATCTTCTTTAACATCAATGTGATAGGTCTTGTGATACCCATGAAGTCTGAAATGAACCGTTTGATTAAATTAATCTTTCCCAAAAAAGACTGTAGCCTCTTCTGGTTGGCTAGTAGCGGTAGCTCTATTATACCCTTCACCGTTTTTGGATCTATAGCTATTCCTTCCTTTGATACTACGAAACCAAGTAGCTTTCTTTGGGGCACTCCAAAAACATATTTCTTGGGATTTAAGGAAATCTCAAATTGTTGGCATTTCTGGAAGACCTTTTCCAGATGATCGAAGTGATCATCCTTTGATTTTGAAAAAATTGTTAGGTCATCTAGATATATTAAGATAATCTAATTAATCAACCCTTTGAAAGTGATATCCATTGCTCGTTGAAAGGTCACACTAGCATTGGAGAGCCCAAAGGGAATTTTTGAGTGGCAAACATTCCCCACTTGGTAGTGAACATTGTTTTATTTTGGTCTTCTTCCTTTACATAGACTTGGTTAGAACCGAAAAAATAATTAAGCAACAAGAACATCTTTGATCCAGCCATGGTCTACAAAATCTGCTCCATTGAGGGAAAAGGGTAGTGATCTTTATTCAAATCCTTGAAATCCACATAGAGAAAAATATCGCCATTATTTTTTGTACTAGTACAATAATAGATACACAAGTGGAATGTTTGATTGGGTAGATTATCCTTGATTCAATTAATTTGGTGAGCTCTTGTGCCATCAATGCTGCAACTTTTGGATTGACTAGCCTTTGTTTCTATTAGATAGGCTTTGAGCCTTTCGCCAAGTCAATAGTATGTTGGATTATGCTAGGATTGTATCCTCTTAGATCATCATAGGTCCAAGCTATGACCCCATTGTATCTAGAATATAACCCTTTTAGTCTCTCTTTATCCTTCTATTGAACATCTCTTTCGACTTTTAACTTCCTACCATTTCTGACATTAAGATCTTCATAGTCTTTATCATCAGCAATGAATCTTTCTTGGCTATTTCTCGCATCTTCATAGTAAAAAATATTTTGAAGAGAAATCAAACCTCGAGGGAGCTTATTACCTTTTAATTGGATCAATTTCTGTTTCATAGCTTCTCTTGCTTCAGACTGTGAATGGTTGGAAGCTTTTCATAATTTTTGTAAAAAGGTGGAAATCTAAACATTATCCTCAAAAACCTACTAGTTTTGATCATTTTTAGGAATTGATGGTCAAATGATAACTTGCATTATATTCTGCTTTGCTACTAATTCAGAAATTGGCTCAAATTGTGAACCAATCGAAGCCATTTGATCAGCAACATTATTTTGGGACCTTAGGATAACTTGTATGTTAAAAGCTTCAAAGCTCTCAATCATATCCCATACTCTGTGTCTATAAGACTTCATTCTTACATTTTTGGCAGTCGCCTACCCATGGACTTGGCTTACAACTAATTCTAAATCTTTGAATGCTTGTACTCTTCTCACACCCAACCATTCTATGAGAAACAAACCATGGACCAAGGCCTCATACTCAACATCATTATTCGAGTATGGGAACTAGAAACAAAAATCTTTGAGGGTCTTTGATCCAGTCAGGGATACTAATCTAACGCCTACTCCAAAACCAAACTTTCATTTGGTGTCATCAAAATATAATGTCCATAGACTATTGTCACCTAGACCACTAGGATCTTCCTATTCTTTTACCAATTTTGGGAAGAATTGGTGATCATTGAAGATCACATAAGTGCTTAACTCAATAGCATGGAAGTTTCTGAACATGTCAGAGTTAATAAACTAGTTGAGGGGGACCTCCTCTTTGAGGGTCTGATCACTCATGTCTTCCTCATCTTCTAACATTTCTATAGAATATGTCTCCCCTTTTGAGAAGGAGGTATGCATTGCTTCAAAGCATATGACTGCATTATCCACTATATGTTTTGGGTGCAAGGATTTGGACAAGATCTTCATAGTTTCCCCATGCTTGGTTCACAATATTAGATGAGACCAATCAAGTGTTAAATATCCACCAAGCTTCATTGTAAAGTCCCTTGAAAGGCACATCCCAAATATTGGGGGCATGTCTATCATAACTAATTCTTGCATGACCATTTGGTTTGGACATGAGAAGAGGGTCAAATATAGATCCTTGATGTGACTAATGGTCAAAACCTTTTTCTCATCTAATTGGATGATTCCTTTCTCAAGAGGCTCATACTTGAGTTTTAGGGCATCGACCACTTGTTTAGGCATAACCGTAGTACTAGGTCCCAAATCAATCATGTTATTGCATAAAAGCTTATCTCCCACAATAAGTGTTAAAAAGAAAGGTGTGGGAATTGGCTTGCTTATCTCTTTCGCCTTTGTATTGTCTGTGACATTCACATATATAATGACTCTCAAAGATTGGGGTTCTGACGTGGGCTTTCTTTCTTTAACTTGATTGCATAGTGGAATCACATCCATCCACGATATTTGTTCTTCCTTCCTTAATGCTTCCTAGAGTAACATCTTCTATTCCATAATCAATATAACATCCCACAAAGATACATTAGTGGGTGCCTTCTTTAACTGGTCAACCACGTTGAGCATTTTGACTAGCGGGACCTTGGGTTTGAATGGTGGTATCTCTTTCATCTTTGGGAGAGGCTAATCCAATGTGGGTGGGCTTAGTGCTTTGTCTATCTCCTTCACTGGAAATGATGGAGCTTGCGACTACTAAGTGTGTCAGGTCTCCAAGGCTTGCTTTTCTTGTGGTTGTGGTTGACGTGGTTGTGAATGTTGTGGAGCTTATTACATGTACTCTCTAGTGAGTCTTCTTTCAGACCTTGTGTTGCTTGATCAAATGTGGAATCCTGCCTAGCCATTTGCGGGCATGGTTCAATGGTGTGACATCCACAAAAAGGGGCCACAAACAGTCCTATCCGATGAAGAAGAAACTAAAATTGTGCAGTGGTGCAAAGACATGACTAATATAGGCCATGTCCTTCAAGTGTCACAACTTAAGTCAATGGTGGCCCTTGAATGGTTGGAGCAAGGCCTAACCCATTCACAAATGGGATACCAAGGAGGTCATGGTAGGTTGGCTTTCCTCAAAGGCATCCCAATCTGACAATTCAAACACCCGAAGGAGTGGACATATATCAATCTATAATGCTACGCCTCAAAATAGTTTATTCATTCTATGATAACTTGGAGGAGTTGTACAACAAACACAATTATGGGCCCAATAAAATATGGAACTGCAATGAAATAGGTGTGCAGGCTAGTAGAAATTATACAATGAGAGTTATTGCCAAAACAAGGAAGAAATGTGTTCCACAATTAATTTCTAAAAGTAGATAATGGATCATTGTTCTAGCTTGTGTTAGTGCAACAAGTCAAGCTATACCTAGTTACTATTTTTTCAAGTCTAAAAGGAACATTAGAAACTATATTGTTAACTGTGAGCCAAGGGCATGCATGGCAATCCAAGAGCATGCTTGGATGACCAAAGAATTATTTGTGGAATGGTTAAAACACTTTGCAAGAAATGTCCTAGGAGGGGTGTCACCAACAACTAGATAAATTCTCATCTTTGACAGCCATGGCAGCCATGTGGCATTCAAAACGGTCCAAGAAGCAAAGACTATGGGAATAGATTTTCTCACACTTCTAGCACATTGCAGAAACAAATTGCAGCCCCTTGATGATAGTGTGTTCTCACCATTCAAAAAATAGTTTAAACAACATAGGAGTGTATGGCTCTCTGCAAATCCTCAACTTGACATTGGAAGGGAAGAGTTGGCAACACTTGCTACACTAATACATTTGACTACAAAATCTGATGAAACTGTTTGACGAAATATGTAAAATTCGATGTTCGTCGGGTGCTTGTAAAATTTGATGTGTAATTTCCAATTTTTTGAAAGTTTATCCCCAATGTTCGTCTAAATTTCGATGAACCTGAGGTTCGTCAAAATGTCAACTATCATTTTCATCAAATTTTTGACAAACATGAAAAATTAAAAAAAATCAAATTGTGGCCGACATAAAGAAAAGTGAGTTCACGCCTGATTTATTGCGACAATGTTTTGCTCTACTTGAGACAGTTTGTGGAGAACTAAGGACAATTTTCTTGGGAAAAATCAGAAAAAAATCAAGAAGATATCGGTTGAGGGTAGTCATTGTCTTTTGCAGAATTTAGTTGTAAAGTCAGATTTGTATTTCCAGGTTTGAAAATCATATTTTAAAGCAACATCTCATCAGATTTCATTTTTAGAGGTTAAGTGTTTTGAGAATTTCATGTCTAGATTTTTTTGTGTGGAATCACCATAAGATCACAACCAAGGAACATATTCTTGTGACTGTAATTATGTGATCCATAACTCTATTGGTCATGTGGCACAATTGTGCTATAACAAATACATGATGCATTCATGTGTGACCCAAGTTTAATGTGGCTATGTTGTGATAGAAATGGAGGCACTCATATAATGTAGTTAATTCAGGTTGTATAATATAGGTGTCAATCATCATTGGGTGCATTCAGGTTGTCTCAAGTTTAACAGGTTAGGATGTAATTATAGCATGATCGAAGAGTGATTACCTCTTGCTGCAATAAAGAGCCTATAACTTTGGTTGATATGTAGAGTGGTTGTGTTATATCAATTATGTAGTGCATTCAAGCACAACCCATGTTTAATGGGCTATTCTAGAGAGTGATCAAGATTTTCTAAACCTTATAAATGTTACTTGACATATATTTGCATAATCTCAAATTCATTTAGAGGCTTTTGAAGTATCAATGTATCCTATATAGGGTTTAGAATGATTTATTTTAATTAAAAAAATAAATAAATGATGTATTTCCCTATAATTAGATAATGTGGAGATCTCCTAAATTTTCCCCAACACACTATCCTCTTTGGCACTGTATTCATTACTCCAGCTACTAGGATTTTGCATGTGACATCTTTAATATCTTCATGACCATGACTTTTAAATAGATCTCAGTCTTTGCTTTAATCCTTTTCATGGTAACCCTTGAGTTCCATAATCCACCTTCAATCTCTTCTAAGAACGTTGTCTTAAGCTAGACTGCATAATATGCATATAAAGCAAGTCCTTCATACCTGCCATTGTTCCAAACCACCACTCACTGCCTTGCTTAAAATGTTGCCTCCATAAGCACAATAGCATGTTTTAAAATCATGGTTGCCAGTGATTGACCATTAAGGTCACCACTTTCATCATGAAGATACAATGAGATTTTTGTCTTCAAACTCAAGGCATTGTGGAAGATAACATTGTGAATTGTTTGTTGTGTACGATTCAATTTTCTTGCACATTTACTGCTTTTCTAACTTCCTTTAAGACTAGGTATTACACCCTCAGCTGCAATCTCAAACAACTCACTCACTATCACTTGAAGATTCCTTTCATGAGCATCCTTCTATAAAATCAAACTATGCCCTATAGACTACCTAAATTACTATAGGGGACTCATTGTTTCATGGTATTGTAGTTCTTAAGATCCTTCAACCTTATTAACACTACTTCACAGTCCCCAAGGTATTATTCACTATTCTCCCATCTTTGATGAGTCTCAAAACACTGCTCAAACATGCAATCCACTACCTCCATTATACATTAATGGCTAAGAAGAAACATTGAACCTATGATTACCACTGTTACTTCATTTGGACAATCATTCCCTGATTGCATTTTCCTTGTCTAACACTACCAAAAGCATTTGAAAAACCCTTAAGGTCAGCAAGGGTAAGGAAACTCACTGTTAAAATCTCCACTTTACTATGCAAGGTTTGAGCTTTATTATCTTGTCACTGCCAGCCTCTTTTTGACTGTCACATCTCAAGTGACTGTCATTCTTCTTACCGTAGATTGTATTTACAAATGTCACTAAGCTACATAGTGTGCTTGTTATTGGCTACAATCTTTAGATTGCAAGATTTTGTTATTACCTACAATGTCTCAATCTTTCTGGTATTGCAACCTCACTAATCCGCTATAGTTATTGTTTATGTTTCTATGGAGGCCTAGGGTTTGTACCCTAATCATGCTCTTACCAATGCTTTTGTTGTTTTTTATTAGGGCTCTCTCAATGTTTAGGGATAAGCTCATCATAAGAAGTGACACATTACATCTTTAACTAAAAGGATAAATCCATATTGACATTAGAAATGATAATTCCGACTTGTTGCTCCTTAGAAATGGGTCACTTGCTCTTACTGGCTCACTACCTCCATTGTTGTAGGAATTTTGTGGTCAAGTTCAATATTCTGATTTTAGGAGTCTTAACGGTTGGAAATCATAGTAAAATCAGAATTTAATAAGTTTTGGAATTAGCATTTTAAAGTGTTTTTTGGGGTCATTAACTTCAGACTATCTTCTCTTTTGCAGGGGTGGTTGCATGCAAAATTTTTTTGGTGTAAAATATCAGAATTATTAGATTATGTTACCTGTCTATGAATAAAAATTATTGGAGTGTGAGTTTGATATTTTTTGAAGATCTAAATAGTCAAGCTTGGTAAAGAAAAATCATGTAAGATAATATTAGTCCAGAACAAAATGAAGAGACACTTGATAGATTGTGGGCTAGATTGAAAAGAAAGGGTGATGGGAAATGTTATTGTCCTTGCAATAATTGCAAGGGCTTAAAGACGAGATGACTTTTAATCACAAAAGTTGAGAAACATTGTAGGTAGCATGGTCGTTGAAGGGGGCATGATTATCCATTGGTAAGTTGTTCATTATATATGTGTTTATATTGATTGAATTTGTAAATGTTTATATTGTTTTAACATTTTATATATATATATAATCACTTGATCATGATCATGGTTTATTTGTGTCTATCATTATTATAAAGGTGGGGCACCCTAGGGCAGATGATATGGATTATCACAACCCGAAGAATGTGGTTTTGCAAGCAGACGAACATGGATCTGTGAATATCGAAGATGAAATTAATTATCCTATGGAAGAAGATGATCATGTGCCAGAAAACATAGTTGAAGATGATGGTACGAATACATTGATCCATGACACATTTAGTGGAAGAGTTGATCATGATGATCAAGATGACTTTGATGATGTCCATGATTTACCTGTACTTGAGAAGACATACGAGCCCCTTTATGAAGGCTCTGACAACTCTTCTCTCTGCTGTATTGTTGCTATTGAACTTGAAGGTTATGAATGGTTTATCAAACATAGCAATCTCACAGATGTTAAGGTATGCCATATATGCCATCTTTTTTCATCTATTTTAATTGTTGTTAGTTCATCACTAGTAAATAAAGGATGAAATATGTACCATTAATATTCTTTATATGAACAAATTATTTTTTGTTGCAGATTGATTGGTAAATTTTTGTTGCCACCATCAAATATTTTACCTCGCTCATACTAAGATTTATGTGCCATTATGAAAGATATCAGAATGGAGTATCAAGCAATAGATGCATGTCCCAATGATCATATTATATATCATAAACAACATGAATTTGCAACAAAATTCACAGAATGTCATATCAATAGATATCAAATAGATCAACTAACAAAAAAGGTGCCTCACAAGGTTCTTCGTTATATTCCCATTATTCCACGTATGGAATGATTATTTAGGTGTGAAAGCTTAGAGCAATTGATGGATTACCATGCACATAATAGAAGTGGAGATGACATTATTCGAATGCCTGCAGATGGTTCTGCATTTAGGGATATGGAAGAAAAATGGCCACACTTTAAAGAACCTCATAATCTCAGGCTTTCATTGGGAGCGAACGGTGTCAATCCATTTGGAGAGCTGAGATCTATTTACTCAATGTGGCCTATTTTTTTATCAACAATAACATTCCTCCATGGATGTCAATAAAGAGGGAGCACATAATGTTGTCAATGATTGTTCTAGGTATTTGTTTACATTAATTTTCTTTAACGTAGTAGCATCTCATTTGTCTTATTTGTTGCATAATGACTTAGATTTTTTTCATTCAATAGTTATGTACATTAATTTATATATATTGTAGTAAAATGGTTATAATAATTATGTAATGTTTATGTTCATTCAACCAGGTAAGTGCCAAGTTAAAGATATGAATGTATATATCGAGCTTGTTATTGACGAGTTACTAAAGTTATGGAATGGCGTCAATATGTATGATGTCTCCAGACCAATAGGACAAAGACAATTTCAATTCCATGCAATGCTTGTATGGAAAATTCATGATGCCCCAGGGCTAACACATTTTTGTGGTATGTTATAACGTTCGACTGCACTTTAACAATATTTAAATTGATGAAATAGATATCATGCATGTTTTTAAAATAATCTATTCATTACATATAATTATAAAAATTGACATTTAATCCAATTCTATATGATCTTGCAAGTCTTCAAACAAAGGAAAAATTTGCATGTCCAATTTGTGGTCCAAAGATGAAATCTCATTGTTCAACAAGTTTAGGAAATCAGGTGTTTGATGAGTATAGGCACTTCCTCCATAGAAATCATAAGTATCAAACTACTGAAAAACATCTTTTCAATGGGAAAGAGGAGACTACATCAAAACCACAAAGAATGTCACCTCGCCTATGGAAGTTGGAATATAATAGAATTAATCGTTAAGGTTATGCATTAGATCAAATTGTTTATCTATCATATATGATATGTTTTGAATTTATATTTTTATATTGTGTTGTGTTTACTCATGCTGTAATTGACAATGATTGTCGTTAATTTTTTTAACTTATATGCTTCATGAAGGTCATCAAGGCATTAATGGCCAGCTTCCACAGGGACTGAAAAGTTATCCCAGACAATTTAGTAGGTTGCCCTACTATGAGTAGCTACAAATTGTGCATTTGTTTGATACAATGCATATCGGAAAGAATATAATAGAAATGTTTTGAAAAATATTGGATGGAAGGCATGACAATGAAAAAATTGTCTCATATTCTTCACTGAAGGAAGAGTTTTGCAATGTTGCCTTAACTTCTTCTTCAGAATCCTGAAAAAGATTCTTGGACTTCATAATGGCATTGGAAACCACTACATTTGTGATGTCCCATTTAGGAAAAATCAAAACACCAACCTGACTCACAAAATATTGTCTCTCTTTTTCAGGAGTGATGTTTTTGAACTCTTCCATTAGTTCAGCTTTTACTTCTTCATCATTCTCCTGATCTGACCTGTCAGGCCTTAGTTCTCTTCTCTCATTTCATTTATTTTGATATTCCTCAAATTTCATCCTCCATGCCAATTGCAAGAATATAGGAGTCTTTACAAATGCATTTTCATCTAAAAACTCCTTGCAAGCCTTCATTCTTGCATCTTGCACACTCTTACCCTTCATATCCAAATCGGATAGAACCAATTCAGCTGACCTAGGAGGGGAAGGCATACCAACCTGTATGTCCTGATCAGTAACAATAATTTCATCTGTCAGATCCTCAAGTGGGTGATCAGTTCTTTGCCTCTTAGGATGTGGCTCAAATGGTGGTGATGGGGGACTGCGCTCTGGTGAAGACTATAATTCAATGATCTTGACTACCCCGGGTACTTTGAATTTTGGACCTGCCTTCATTATTTGCTTCCCCTTTTTGTCTACTTCTTCCTCATCACTGTTAGTATCCATTTTCCTCCTATAGATGGACTGCCTTTCTGTAGGCTGATATACTGACCTTGTTTCAATTGGCCTATCACTTTGTCCTTGTAGATCTAGACTTAGCCTTAAATTTATCCTTTTGGTTGTCAAGGTGTCTATAATCCCCTTGAAGTTTTTCATCAGAAAATCAATTTTCTTATGGTATGGAGTGAATTCCATTAGTAGATCATAATTCAGATCCATTTCATGCACAATATCTAGTAGCTTACTATAAGCTATCCATTTCTCCTTATTCAATTCCTGCTTATTTAAATCAAATTCATTTCTGATCAGGTCCTCAGGGAAATTGATCTCATGTGCAAACTTGCCACCTTTTATTTCTTGTTTGAAAAGAGAAAAGAAACTTTCAGGATCATGTTGTCGCCTTAGACCAAATCTCAAATGGTAATCAACAAAGAATTTATCAAAATGTGTCCAACCTCCCTTTGAAAATGTAAAGTCAGACACTACTGTATAATCAGGGAATAATGTTCCCTTCCCCTTTCTAGTAAGGTTGTCTTCATGAATACAACCCATCTGCCACATAACTTCTGCAAACCCTAGTCTTGGTGGCACATTGTATGGCAGTATGTGAGGGGTTCCTTGAAATCCATATATTCTCAAGACAGTGCTAACTAGATATGGGATAATGTCACCCTAGTTATGTAAAACCCTCAATTCTAGTTTCCTCTCCTTTGGCCTAAGGAAATCATGCACTTCCTCAGGGATCCTAGGTATATTTACCATCAATCTAGCCCTTAATCTTGAAGCAAAACAATTATCAAATTACAAATAACTGGTGTTTTCCTTATTACAGGATAGATGTAATCTTTCTCCATCAAATGATTGCCTTAAGTTCATCTTCTCAGCAAAGAAATTAGCATTCCTAAACAGGAACATATGCATCAACATGGAATACCAAAAGAATTGAGTTCTAGTATCACCTTTTTGCAGCTTCAACAACCCTTCATCTATCCTCTCCACCAAAAAAGCAGCAAAGTCATATGTTACAGAGAAGTTAAGGTGTTGTATTTGCACCCCCATGAACATGTATGCAATTGGCATTACTGCACCAGGACTGAAACCCAAAATCTGACATAGTGAATAAAAAGTAGCTAGGAAAGGCTTTGCAAAACAATTCAATCTAAAGGGTTCCTCGTCACTAGGGCTGATGTGAAATTGTGAACCTCCTGCCTTAACCAGATGAGGTGGAGGTAGCTTTAAAACCCTAAAAAGAGATTTCAGTTTTGTATACTCCTGCTTCATTTCTTCAAAATTAATAGGAACCAAGTCATCATTCGGCTCACTCAAATCAAAAGTCTATTGGATAACATCTCTGTTAATTTCTAATAGAACCCCTCCATCATTATCTCTAATTACTCGTGTGATGGGTTCATATCTCATGGACACTGCCCTAAGTAAGTCCACATCAGGGAACACATTTGGTACAACCAGCTTACCCATGTCATACATCCATCCATTTGAGAAAGGGTGAGGTAAATTCCTCTGTCCATACCATAATCTGAACATCTCTAAACTAGTGAGTGGAACCCTAGCATCAACAATGTTGGAACTATTATACACCAACCCCTCCCCTAGGATTTTCGCTCGCAATAACACTACACCCTTCCTTCTATCATATGTTGACAATGAAAATTGATCTAGGAAATCATCGTACAAGTTTCTTTTCAAATACTCAATGTGGCCAGAGTGCTGCTTGGGTGGCACCATTTTAGAAAAACTAGGGCTTCACTACAATGTTACACTTCAACTGGCTATGACTAAGTAGAGATAGGAAATTACAGAGTAAAAATACCACAATTCCTCACAATTTATGATTAAACTAAGCCCCAACAAAAGATTTTAATGAGCTCAGTGACACACATAGCAGACCCCCCTTCCCAAATTTAGGTGCAGAATGACTAGGAAACAAAGAAAATAAACTCACAGCTTTTTTCGCACAAACTCCAATTTTTGGCTGCAACTGCTTGCAATTTCACTTTTGGCTCTAAAATTGTTTTTAATGAAATACTTGGATGCCTTGTGATACAAATGAAGTAAGTAAATTGATTTTATGTCGATAAAATATTGCCAGTAGATGTCTCATCCCCCATTAAAGCTCACTCACAGGCTGCACAAAAGGCTCCAACCACATTTGATACAGATTTAAATTTGAACTGTTGATCCTCTAGTTTGATCAAATCATCGATGACCACCTTCAAAAAGAGCTAACATAATCACCAACATGGAAATAAGGGGCCCACCATGCCATAACCTGCAAATGAAAACCACATGGTGGTTGCCCGCGATACCACAATCCCTTGATTTACCATCGCAGGATGGCAGGCAACCGTTGATCCTTCTCATCAAAGATCTTGCTCCTTCAAAAATAGTCACCGTCCTTTCCGTTAACTGTCGAGCAACTTTTCCCTCAAAATTATAACATCCGCGTTGAAATAAAGCATGTGCATCTCACAAGCACTTTAGTAATCTGCCCCTTAACACATTTAAAAATGGCTAATGCTTCCTTCACTCTTTAGACCTCATCAGATGAGACACGTGGCAAGCACCCGTGATATCGCGATCCTATAATTCCTGATCATGGGATGGCGGGCACTGTTGATCTGCAGGAAATAGATCAACGACAACGCTAATTCAACCCTCTATAAAATAAAATCATCAACGACCACCTTCAAAACAAGCTGACACAATTGCCAACACAATGATAAGGGGCCCACCTTACCATACACTATGAAGGAAGTCCACGTGGTGGTTTCCCACGATATCATAATCCTGAAACTTCTGATCGTGCGATGGTAGGCATCTGTTGATCTTTAGCATCAATGATCCCATTCCTTTAACACATTCGCCAGCCATGTCGTTAACCTTCTAGCAGCTTTTCCAGTGAGATTATAAATATCTGTTGATTTAGAACATGTGTGTCTTGAGAACACTTTAGTAATCCACCCCTTAATACATTTAAAGTTGGCTAGTGTTTCCTTTACTCTTTAGGCTTCATTGGATGAGACACGTGGCGCCCGCCCGTGATTTCACAATCAACCCAAGCACCATCGTGGGATGGCTGAGAATGGCTCAGATCAAATGGCAATTGGTCAGTGATAGCACAAATTTGATCCCTCAGATAGGACACATGGCGCCCGCCCATGATTTCATGATCCTTCAATTCCCGATCACGGGATGGCGGGCACCATTGATATCTGTAGGAAATAGATCAATGACAACACTAAATCAACCCTTGCAAAATAAAACATTCATTAAAACGAGAAGTGGGCATTACTAGGTGGACGACAAATAAAAAAATTATATTTATAGAAGAAAAATAAAATAAATTTACAATTTGTTTTATAATTTCACTTTTAACTTTAAATGTATGTTCACTCATTAAGTTGTATTTTTTTTACAATCACATTTTTATTTTAGATGTTTGTTAATAAAATATAAAGATGCATTAAAAATATATTAAACAGCAAGTAAACTCATCAGGGGCAGATATAGTTTTATTACAAGAGACCAAATTATCTAAGGAAAGTTAAGAAAACACAATTAGTAAGTGGACTTTATTGAAGTCATGTTCAGCTGCTTCTCAAGGAGCATTTAGAGGTTTGTTAACCTTATGGAGTACAAAAACAGTACAAGTGGAAACTATATCTAATAGTGTACATTGGCAGTTGTTACGTGTTACACATTTTGACCTATCTTTTCTATTAATTAATGTATATGCACCAAATTCAACAATTGGTAAGCATAAGATTTTGAAAGATTTTGAGTTAATTTTTGAACAATCAGGCATAGAAAAAATTGTACTGGGAGGAGATTTTAATGCAATTTTATCTTCTAATGAAAAGATAGGAGGAATTTTGCCTCCTCAAAAAATAGTGGATGATTTTAATAATTTTTTACATAATAATGCATTGATTGATGTGCAACCTGAGAAAGGAATGTTCACATGGACTAATAAGAGGAGGGATTTTTTGCAAATAGCTATTAGTTGGAAAAATTTCTAATCACCTCAAATTGGGTAGCAGAAAAGTGGTTTAGACATGGTGAGTTTCTACCTCTATTGACGACATGGTGGTTGGAGGCACCATACATGGATGGATCTATCATGTATAGATTTTGTATGAGAATGCAATTTGTGAAAGGAAAAATAAAATTGTGGAACATTCATGTTTTTAAAAATATTTTTCAGCAAAAGGACTTGATTTCTAAACAATTGGCAGCTGTACATGAGAAAATTATAAGTCAGGGAATGAACTTGCACACTTTTGATCTTTAGAAAAGTCTTCAATCAGAATGGGAAGAATTAGTTTAGTGTGAAGAGATTTATTGGAGACAGAAATCTCGGGAATTGTGGCTAAGAGAAGGTGATAAGAATACTAAATTTTTTCATCAATCAGCTCAGGTTAAGAAAGCTAAGAATGCAGTGTTTCGAATTCAAGATAGTAATTAAGGAAAATGGTTAAATAATGAAATTGATATACAGAATGAAGGGGTTAAGTTCTTTTCTAATTTATTATCAGCTCCCAAGCAACAATCTGATCAGATTGGAATTGTAAGAGATGAAATGCTGCAATCTATTCCTACAATGGTTACTGATCATGAAAATGATCAACTCAATAAGCCATTCACTCTAGATGAACTGAAAGTTGTCATTTTCTCACTTAAGCCTGATAAGGCCCCAGGACCAGATGGTTTTACAACAATGTTTTTTCAAAATGTTGGGAATTTATAGGAACAAATCTTTTAAAGGCCTTGGAAGAGTCTAGAAAGTCTGGTTCCATGCTTAAGCAGTTTAACGTAACACATATTGCTTTGATACCAAAGGTAAAGGATCCAAAATCTTTTTCAGAATTTCGGCCTATTTCTTTGTGCAACACAATTTATAAGATATTCACTAAAGCAATATATCTTTGGTTGATACCAATCATTCCTAAGATAATCTCAAAAGAACAAGGTGGTTTTGTCCCTGGTAGAGAGACAGTGGAAGGGGCTTTAGTAGCACATGAGGTATTGCACTCAATCTCTAAGCATAAAATATCTTCTTTTATCATTAAGCTTGATATGCTGAAAGCTTATGATAAAGTGGATAGGGTCTTTTTGATTCAAGTCCTAAAGAAATTTGGCTTTAATAGCAAATGGTGTAAATGGATTTTATCATGTGTAAAAGGTGCAAAATTTTCAGTGTTAATCAATGGCACATCAATGGGATTTATTAGTGCAACTCAAGGTGTGAGGCAGGGTGATCCTCTATCTCCTTTTTTGTTCATAATTTTAGCTGAAGCTCTTAGCAGAACAATCAAAGAAACACATTTACAAGGATTGTGGAAGGGTATCTCAATACCTTCTACTGATATATTTGTGACGCATTCTTTGTTTGCGGACGATACATTACTATTTGGTGTTGCACAATTTCAAGAGGCCAAGCATATTAAGAATGTTTTAGATAAATATACAATTGCTTCAGGGTAGAAAATAAATGCAGATAAATCCAAAATTTATACATTTAATATCAAAATGGACTAACAAGCTAAAATTGTTAAACTTCTTGGATTCCAAATAGTGGAAATGCCTTGTATCTAGGAATACCTTTTTTTGCTGGGGGAAACAAAGTTGTTTATTGGGATAAAGTCATTTAGAGTATTCAAAGTAGAATCACAACATGGAAGGGCAGGTGGTTATCACTATCTGGGCGTATTTTATTAAACAAATCAATCCTTTCTGCCATCCCAAATTATTATATGGTAGTACTAAAAGCACCAAGGTCTGTGGTTTTGTTCATTGAAAAATTAGTTAGGGATTTTTTATGGAAGGGTAACATGGATAATAAGAAGAAAATTTCACTCATTTCTTTAGAAAATATTTGTGAGGATAAATTAAAAGGTGGTGATGGGATCCATAAATTGTCAGAATGAAATTAGGCATTAGGTGCTAAATTGGTGTGGTATATGTATACTAAGCCTCATATGAAGTGGTGTAGGCTAATGCAAGCAAAATATTTAGATAATGCAGATCCAAAGATAATTTTCACTGTAGAAAATCCACCTCAAGGCTCTATAATGTGGAACTTCTTAGTTCATTGTAGAAAAGTAGTAGTTCCTTACCTTACTTGGGAAATACATGATGGTATGCAAGTAAAGTTTTGGGAAAATTCTTGGGGAGGACATGTACCATTGAATACAGTAAGTAATTTGCAACATATACAAAATTTCCTTACAAGAGTTTGGGGGAGTAATATGGTTGATTATTTTGATAGCATAGATGCTTGTACTGGTAAAGTTAAATGGAAAGATGTTTCAAACATTGTTTGGCCGGAGGATCAAAAACAAGGATTTAAGAGTATGCTAAGTGAAAGGGTGATTTATGTGTCAGGCGAGGAAGATAAGTTAATTTGGGCTCCATCAAATTCTGGTCTCTACATAGTTAAAATGGGGTATAAGGCATTAATGAGTCAAAGGAAAAGTGTTAAACCACAAAGAGCTTTGTCTTTTTGTTGGGATTCATCAGTTTTACCAAAAGTAGGATGCTTTTCATGGCTAGCAATTAAAAGGAGAATACTCACAAGTGACAGGCTTGAAAAACTTGGGATTGCTGCCCAGTTTACTTGTGTCTTATGTGATAATGAATTGGAAGAGGTGAATCATTTGTTTATACATTGTCGTTTTGCATGTCATTGTTGGTATTTTATTAAAAATAAACTCAGATGGTATGCTCCTCTCCCAAAAAATTTATGGGACCTTTTTGCCAGTTGGCTAGTATTGAATAAAACAGCATTGTTTGCATGCATTTGGAGATTGATTCCATCTATTGTATTATGGTCCATTTGGTGGGAACGTAACAGAAGAATTTTTAGAAAGGAAAAATTGAAGGTGGAACAAGTTGTGGAGAAACTTGAAATATCAATATCAGAGATTACAAATTCATATGTTCAGAAAAATAAAAAATACTAGATCTTTATTCACTGATTGGGATTCAAGCATATTGAAAATCTGGAGTAATATTGTGTTGCCTTTTAAAGGGATTTTGCACCACAATCCAAGTAAGAAAGTAGACAAAAACAAAATTTATTGGATTCCACCTGCAGAAGATTTCCTTAAGCTAAATTTTGATGGTGCATCTCGTGGAAACCCAGGCATTTCAGGGGTAGGGATTGTTTTAAGAGATCACATAGGATCAATAATGTCTTCCAAATCAATTAAGCTTCAAAGAGGAACAAATAACATGGCATAAGCAAAAGCTTTGTTTCATGGATTGCAACTAGCTTATGATTTAAAAGCTAAAAATCTTGAAATTGAAGGCGATTCATTAACATTGTGAATGCTTGTAAAGAAAAGAAAATCTCCTGCTGGCAAATCAATTATGTCCTTCAGCAAGCATGGAAGTTGATGAATAAATTTGATACTGTGCAAATTAAACATATATACAGGGAAGGAAACCAGTTTGCAGATAAACTAGCAAACATTGGTTGTGCACAAAGTCAGAGTGAGCAAATATATGAAAGTAGTATGGAAAAATTTCCCCAAGAGTTGTTTGAAATTTTTAAAACAGAAAGTGTATGTTTCAATGCACCCTGAAGGAGTGCATCAGCACAAGGGATAACTTAGAATGCATAGTTACAAGATCATTTAAAACATCATTGTATGTTCAATGTATCCTGGAGGAGTACATCAGCACAAGGGTTTCCATATAAAGATTAGATATGGGGGTATGTTCAAATCATGTACTACTGCAGAGGTACTACAAGTATAGCAGGTCTTATAGTATATTCTAGTTAAGCCTTATGGATATGTTGTTTCACATATGTTTTACAGGGAAGGCAACTAGTTTGCAGATAAACTGGCAAACATTGGTTGTGCACAAAGTCAGAGTGAGCAAATATGAAAGTAGTATGGAAAATATTCCCCAAGAGTTGTTTGAAATTTTTAAAAGAGAAAGTGTATGTTATTCTGAAGGAGTACATCAACGCAAGGGAAAAATTAGAATGCATAGTTACGAGATAATTTAAACATCATTGTATGTTCAATGCATCCTGGAGGAGTACATCAGCACAAGGGTTTGCATATAAAGCTTAGATATGGGGGTATGATCAAATCATGTTCTACTGCAGAGGTACTACAAATACAACAGGTCTTATAGTATATTCCAGTTAATGGTACATGGAGTATGCTAGCTATAAGGACAGTAACATGTATGATGCATTGGTGGCATTGCCAGTGAGCAGGGCTCAAATCTACAGATCATGCCGTAATTTTTAAAAAACTAACTTGGTGATTTATTTTTGCAGGATGATGCTGTGATATTATATTAGTAGTACATTTTCACTTGGAATAACAACATACTGACAGGGGTCAAACTTCTCCAAATTTTTTGAAGGAACATGGTCTTAACACATGTAATTCTTTATGTCATGAAGTGTGCCAAATGATAGCAATGTCAGCGTAAAGCTTGTATTTCAAAAGCCGTAATGTTTCATTATTTCAAACTATTGGCAGCACATAGTGTTGGCAAATGCTTGTAAGAAATAGATAATGTTTGCATTCATAGTAAATATTCAAACGACTACGGGATTTCAATTTGCTGCCACATTTTTATTTGAAAGTAAATGTTTAAGCTGGAGCATTCCAAATTGAAGTAAGAAGCGAGAGGCAGAAAGAAAATTCTAGTGCGATCAACATTGATCAACAGGTTTGAAGAAAGATAAAGAGGGAGATTGGGTTTGAAGAATCAAATGCAATGTTAAGGATAATTGATGAACCAAGAACATCAAAAGCACACCCACAGAAGCTGATCATTCCAGTTATCAACATTGAAAATTAGAAAATGCTTAGAGTAGGGAAAGAAGCCAGTTTTTCAGTTCAAAATGAGTGAAAGATGAAAGCTCAATTGGAACGGTCAGTAAAAGACAATAGTATTTTGCTAAGTTTGGATAGTTGACATCATCATGTCATTCCAAACATCAAATAATTTTGAGTTTTGTTACCTTTGTATTGGTTTGGTCAACTGGTGGGTTGTCATATTTGTAATATTGTAACCTTCATTATTACTTAATATAAATAGTTGGCCTACAATGCCTTTGATTTAAAAAAATAAATAAAAATATTAGAAATATTTTTCTTTATATTATATAGTATTCATAACATTAAATTAACATAGAACAATTTCACAATATCACTTAACCAATCAAGAAAAAATTAATCATTACTATGCAACATTATTTTCACATCAAACTAACAAATAAACATTGAAAAGAAATTTATTTTTTTATATTATAACATTCATAACTTAAACCTTTTATACACAATATCAAGTTAATTATAAAAAACACATAAAATTATTTATAAGCAACTTAAATTTTTTAACAATTTAATAAAATATAATTTACTATAATTAAGAAAAATTAAATAAGAATTATAGATAAAGTTATGAAATATTGATTTACTTATCAAGAAAAAATCAATGATAAATTTACTTACCAATCTATTTTAACCATGAAGAAAAAATTAATCATTAGTGATTGCAACATTATTGGCACATCTTTTAAACTGACAAATAAACATTGAAAACACATTTATTTTTTATATTATAACATTCATAACTTAAACCTTTTTATACACAATGTCAAGTTAACTATAAATGGTATAGAGTTTAGATTTGCTATATCTCTCATATATCAACATAGGTAAATTTGAAAATATTTTAAATTATATAATTTAAAAAAAAAATTGAATGAATTTATAAAAGATTATTTTTATTAAAGTTATAGAATCTAATCCCAATACTAACATTAATTATAAGTCTAACCATAACCCCAACCCTAAAACTAACACTAATTAACTTCAAACCTAGCTCTAGTTTTATATCCAACCCTAAACATAACTATGATTCTAAAACTAAAAAATTAATGAAACCCTAACCCTATTACTAACCCTTGCCCCAATTGAACCCTAACACTAACCCCAAGCTCTATCATAGAACCTTAATCTTTACCCCCAACCCCAACCCTAATCCTAATTGAATCCTATACCTAATTTTAATTAAAGTCTAACCCTATTTGAACCTTAAACTTAATTGAACTCATGTTTAGGGTTAGGGTTCAATTAAGGTTAGGGTTGAATTATGGTTATGATTAGGGTAAAATTCAAATAGGATTATGGTTGGAGTTTAATTAAGGTTGCTATTCACTTAGGGTTAAGGTTCAATTAGTATTCAATTTGGGTTAGGGATCAATTAGGGTTATAATTCAATAAGGGTTTAATTAAGGTCAAGGTTAAGGTTAGTCTTAAATTAGGGCTAGGATTGGAGTTAGGGTTCAATTAAGGTAAGGGTTATTGTCTATTTTAGGGTTAGGGTTCAATTAGATTTCTCTAGGGTTTTGATACAATTAGGGTTAGGTTTCAACAATACCTAGGGTTACGATTACAGTTCAATTAGTGTTAGAGTTAGGGTTATAATACGAGTTCAATCAGGTTAGGGTCAAGGTTTAATTAGTGTTAGAGTTAGGGTTGCAATAATAAAATTTTCCATAATGATATGGAAAGGCATTCAATTGGATTCATATACAAATGCAAAAATAAGAATTGGTAATTAAGAATTCTCTAGAATTAAAGTTATAACAACAAATACAATCCTTAGCTTAATCATTTGTTCTTTGTTAGGGTTGGGATAAGAATTTAACGGGGCCAACCGAGACTTAGGAAATAAAACCCTGCGGAGGAAATAAAGTATTAAAATCAAAGTTGGGTTTTAATTTTAATCCGGTGGCGTAAGCCTAAGCCATTAAATCTAGTGGTCATGTCGCCGATGGCTTAGCCAAAGCCTTTCATTAAATACTAACCGTGCAATGTGTAGGTTTTCTAGATTTGAAGATATGGAGAAGATCTCGATTGTAGCCCGCCAACTCACAAACCTAAGGTTTTGCCCTATTATTTGGTGCGAGGTCAGCAAAAGGCAGATGTGTATCTTTTATGGAATGTGGGGCCCAATCTCCACTATTGAGCTCATAACCCATGGTTTTAGATCGACAACCAAGATCAAAAGCTAATGTAAATCTCTGTTGTTCCCTGCTAACTCATAGGAGGAAGATGAAGGTTGGTTAAAAGTCGCGAGGTCAAAGAAATTGCGATGCGTAGCTCCAGCCATTCAGTTTGCAAAGTGCATAGGACCTGCCGACATGGTAGTTGGTTTCCGAGATGGATTAATGTTATTGGTCATGAGGAAGGTGAACGATGCTTCATTGGATGTCAAACCGAGTTAGCCCGAGATAAACCGTTTGATCTGCCAACTCTTTAGGAGATCAACGGGCAATATTCAAAGTTGGAAAACAACACATGGTGGTCATTTTATCGTACAACTGGTGAAGCATTAATGAATTATTCCTTGCTTGTGTAGTCACGTCGATCTCAATCCGTGTGAAGATGTTGTTGTTGGAAATCATGAAGGGTGATCTTTGGATTCTCATACAACTCTAGTTAAACGGTGACAGTACATATGCCATCAAATTTCCATGTTTGTACATGCATTTTTACTAAGCATTGATGAAGGTTGCCATTACCTTGCACAATAAATACAAGAGTAATTAACTGCTAATAGTGTCATTCTTGTAGCAGTTAGAGCACTTTGTGGGTTGAGTCTAATCAAGTTTGAGTGCTTGTTTGAGAAGAGAAAATGAGTAAGTCAGTAAGGAGGTCTATTCGTTTGATCTCACAAAAGGTCGGTCCTGCTATTCAGGAAGGTGCTTTGGTTGACAAGCCTAGGCTTGTTCCCACTAGATGCAGTAGAAGGTTACAATTCCAGGATGTTGCTGCTGAATTGGTAGATGACAAAGGCAAGAAGTCAGTGTTCTCTATTACTAGTGTCGGTAGGAAAATAAGGTATGGGCATGGCTCCTCTGGATGCCAACACTCGCCCATTGACCTTACGAGCAACACTTCTGATGATGTAACCGAGACCGACTTTGACTACTATTAGTATTTATCTCACTTCAATCACAGTCTGCCCTCTGATGAGTAAGTGATATATGTGGTGCCATTGGCTGTTAAAACCCCAAGCAGATGGACTAGAACCATATTGTGCAAGGAAAAGAAAGAAGAGGAAGCTGAGGGTCTACCGTACTCAACAAAAGGTAGAAGCGGGCATGTATACTGGGGTCTGAGTGTTGGTAAGGGCAGGGTGGCAGGTAAATAAGAAGTTGTGGTGTCTTCATGGAAATTTGGTTGCCTGGTTTTTTTTGTGTGGACAAGGGGATTTTGATGACAATTTGTGTTCCCTTTTCTTTTAGCTTTCCCCAGTTTGTGCGCCACTATGTTTTGTAGATTCAACGTGTGGGAAATTTTGAAATGAAAGTCAAATGCAATGGAGATTTTGTTCAAATGAAAATTTGTGGTGAAATTACATTTGAGCTCGAAGCTTGTTGCTCTCTTGTCATATAAAAGGGAATTCAAGGCTCATTTGTAGGGAGAGAACTGATGAAAGCTCTAGCTAGGTTTTAAGTTGAATATATGGGTAGAAAGATAGTTTTGAGTTGAATATATGGGTAGAAAGATATCAGTCCTCTGATGAGGAAGTGATATCTGTGGTGCCATTGCTGTTAAAACCCCGCAGAAATATAATAGATATCCTGCTTTGAGTTTTGGATGAATATATGCAAATTATCTTAAATTGTATGCAGATATGACTTATAAGCATGAATAAATGTATAATTCTAATATATTTTCTCTCCTTATGTGGATTTGAGTGAATTTTGAATGAAATGTTAATGATGTTTTCATTCTTCTTTTGAGAATTTGTTCAATTGTGTGTCTATGTTTTGGGTAGAATTCAATTTTAAAATTTTGAGGTTTCATATTTATGTGTGAGATTGATCTAATATTCCAGAAAATGAATGTTAAAATATCATGAAAAAAATGGGCATAGAATGAATGCAAAAGTAAATTTATATTTGCATATATTCATAAAATAAGATCTAATAAAAAAAAAATATATGCAATTAAAAATAAAGGAAAAATAATTCAACCCAAATTTAGATAAGAGAGATAATTATATTATATGATAACTTTAAGGCTAGGGTTAGGGTTTGATTAGGATTAGTGTTTGCTTAGGATTATGATTAGAGTTATGAATCTACAATTAGGGTTCAATTAATGTTCACTTAGGGTTTCTTTCTTGGGAGAAGTTTATTGAATGGTAAGTGTATTTTATAAAATTAATATGTCAAGAATTAATTTTAGATAATAGTACATGTGGTTTTTCATATGGTATTAAATTGTAGATTAAAATTGTTAATAGATTCCCTTCCTTCTTTTGCATTCTAAGCTACCATAATATATGGCCTTAAAATCCTACTCATATTTTGAGCTTTTCTAAACTATACAACATGACATCCAACAAAAAAATTTGTTATGCATTTTTTCCAAGCACAAATCCTTAGAATTATGAATGTGTTACTTAGGTTAATTCTTTATTGCAATAAATAAATACACACTAATACATATATTATGGATTTGAGGGAAACTATTAAAATATTTATATATATAGAAAAATTTAAATGCAAGGGATTCAAGTACATACCTTTTCTTTTGTTAATGTTGATGAAGATACAAATCTTGATGAAGTACCAAATTTGATGACATGATATAAAAAAATGGAATATCTTTGCTCTATGTGGCACTTGAAATTTTGTACAAAACTATAACTAACTCTATGCCAAATTTGTGACTTTGGACCTATTTTGCATCAATAAATATGAGCTTTGACACATGCCTCCTAATCTAGCATACAATATGTACTTAAATGCTCAAAATAGTTGGGAGTAGTGTTGAGATTGGTGGATCTTTGGAAGGTCCAATGCTTCACCTTTGTATCTCTCCCTATAGATAGAGGTAGAGATGAATATAGAATGAGAGAGGAAAAGGGATAAAAATAGATAGAGATATAGAGAAATAGAGGGAGAAATAAATATATAGAGAGATAGGGATATATATATATATATATATATATATAGAGAGAGAGAGAGAGAGAGAGGGGCAAGATAGAGATATAAGGAGATATAGAGAGAGGGAAAAGAGAGAGATAAGAAGTAGAGAAGACAAATAGAGATGGAGAGGGAGATAGAAATAGGGGAGATAGAGAGAGAAAGAGGGGAGAGATAGATAAATGGGAAGAAAAGACATAGAATATAGAGATATACAAGAGGGATAAAAGGGAAAAATAGGTTGAGATATGAGATAGATAGGGGTATAGGGAGGGAGCAAGAGATCAGGGAGACATGGGGAGAGATAGAGAGAGGGTGGGAGAAAGGGAGAGAAATATGTAGAGGAGGGAGAGATAGAAGATGGGAAAGAGGGAGATATATGTAGAGAGGGGGAGAGAGGGAGAGAGAGAGGGGGAGGCTAATTTTTTAGTTTAAATTCTATAAAATATTCAATAAATAATAATATAAAAATTATAATAATTATATAATTTGTATTTTAAATTACACACTATATTTTATTTTTTGAAAAATATGTAATTTTTTAACCATTTTCCTATATATTTAGTATTAAGATTTTTACATCTTTTAACAATTCAATATATGATACAAATAAAATATAGTTAATAATTTAATTAACTAGCATACCTATATTAATTAATAATATATGTAAAACACGCTGAGAGTTATCTTTATCAAGATGCCTATTGACTTGAAAAAATGCTTACATTTTCATTAATATGAATTTGGAAAGCAATCAATTTGATTTCATTATTGTTTGTGTCATTGTTTATCTCAATTCCCATATATAAGGGTACACATTGAAATTTGAAATCATACCAACTTGTCTATAACAACAATCAACCAAGAGCAATAAATTTAAAAGCAGAAATGTTCATCAATCATTAGATTTAGTATTAACAACATCAAAGAAGTATATCATGACAAAATGGCATTAACTAACTTAGATATATCCACTATTTTTTTTTCAAATGTTTGAATACATTGTTAACATTATATACATTCAAGCATTTGAATGTTATGAAACCTATAGCTTTGCAATTGAGTCTAATAAAGCTTTGCTCTCGGATGAATAATCAAACTTTTTTGTTTTTATGACTGTGCATTTAATCCTTTCTTCAAGCATATAAGTCTCTTTTTTCACTCTTGAAGCTCTAAATATGTATCTATTGAAAAGGATCTTTTATGT
>VDFB02281492.1:444201949-444242617 GCA_007258455.2 Sequoia sempervirens
ATCAGTTTAACATTTCTTTCTTATTGCAGCAGACCCCCCCTTGCAGTGACATCCATGTCATGAGGAGATGACTAGGTACATTAAGATCATGAGTAGAGGGTAGAAAAACTAAAGGGGGACATATATTGATTTAGAAATGATACTCCACTTCAGCTTTATGTAGCTTTCAAAAAGAAACAAAAAATGTGATTGTAATCATATCATGACAACCATATTTTTGATAATATGTAAAAGCTGAAAGAATGAATATTATATGTTAATGAATGAATGTGAATATGTTAATTAATGAATGTTATATGTTAATGAATGAATGTTATATGTTATTAATGGATGAATGAATGGTATATGTTATTAATGGATGAATGAATGATTAATGTTATATTATTGGGTATGGGGAATTGAGAGCGATGTGAGGGGGGGAATGAGCTTCCACCATCACGTGGTTGGCACTGTTAAGTAGAGAATATTAAACTATTCTCGAAACAAAGAGAAGCTCAATAAGGTAATGCACTTTTCAATATAAGAAATGCATCGTTTGAAGCATCAAACCAATATGCAGTCTGTATGTATGATCAGTCGTCAGTCTCCGCAATGGTACATTTCCACAATTTTTATTTTTATTTTTAAAATTGATGCTTCGTCGCAATTTCGACGAAAACCACTGACGAATCAACAAAAAGGTTCAACGAAGTTTCTATAGCTGCGATGAAGGTTTTGTCATAACTCCTTGTCCATTTCATCGCAATTTCAACGAACTTTTGGTGTTGTTTCCATGCTACTCCTTGCCCATTTCGTCACACTTTCGATGAACTTTTGGTGTTCTTTCGACACTACTCCTTGCTATTTTCATCACAAAGTTGATGAACTCTTAGTGTTGTTTCGACGCTAGTACTTGCCTATTTCGTCGCAAGTTCAATGAAGTTTTGGTGTTGTTTTGACGCTACTCCTTGCCCATTTCATCGAAATGGTGATGAACGTCTGGTGTTGTTTCGACGCTACTCCTTTCCCATTTCATCGGTGGATACACAAAGTGTTTGTCGATATTTCAACGAAAGTTCGAGCCATTTCACGATGCCGAGGACCGACGATTCTTCGTCGTTATTTTGACGTTTAATTCGTCGTTGACCTTTTGACGAAAATATTTTTTCCATTTCATCACTTTTCTGACAAAGATTTGTCGAATGACCGATGAACGACCGTCAGAAAATGGTGTCAAATTCAGTAGTGCTAGCAAAGCTTTTGCACAATCTTTGAATCCTAATAACATTGCAAGTGGTTTTAGAAGAACGAGAATTTGGCCATTAGATCGACATGCACTTGACTTGGATATGGGGCCAAGCCAAGCTTTCATAGTTGAAGAGGAAGGAACCACATTGGGAGCAAAAACATTTGGTGATACCACTAATGATGAGGCATAGTTCATGGTAGCAGAGACTTGTTTGAGGATAGTAGGTTGGAATGAGGATTAGACTTGATTATTTGTGGAAACCTTTTCTGCAATCAATCCCACAAATCCAACAAATGAAGAGGAATATTTCTTAGAAAACATTGAAGCAACATAAATTGAACAAGAACCAACAATTCAATCATGTAATCAGGCAGCTGCAAATGAAGAGAGTCTCAATCTTCCATCTAAATTTCAAGATGCAGCTTTGAACCTAGGGGTGCATCTGAATTTTAGTCAAGTGGATGAAGGTTTGTCCATGCCATCACCACCGGATGTTGATCTAGAAGAGGACATCCATTACTTCACAACTGGGAGAAATTGGGAGGCTAAAAATGATGAAGCGAATGGAGTCAAAGGTAATGACTCAAGCGACAAAGAAGCTAACTATGTTCCATGCACATAAGTCAATGACTAGCAACCAGCAGGCAGGACAAACATTTTTTTGCAACTCCCAATGCAAAGGGTGCACCAATCATCTAATAGAGGTCGTAATGGGGTGCTACACCTAAGTAGGCAATCTCAAATATTGACATCGAATGATTTTTTTAATTTGTTGAATGAACAAGAGGCACAAAAATGAAGAAACCAAGAATTGGAGCAAAGGAAAAGGGAGCAAATGGCTGAAAAAAAGGAAGAAAGAGAAGCAATCCTCACACAAAGGGAGGCAAAGAGATTGGAGCGTGCTACAAAAAAATAGAAAAGTGTAGAGGAGAAGTTGAGGCAGTGACATCAAAAGGAGTTTGAAAGGGAGCAAGCAAAGATTTCTTGATAGTTGAAGGAAAACCAAAAGAGCAGAAAGAAATAGAAGTAAGAGTACTCCTACAACTCCTCTTCCAATTCAACAGCCAATTTTAAGGGACATGATTAAGATCTTGTCTCCAACCTTTGTTGCTCTTACCAGCCTACAAAATGGGTCTTCTGAAGGTTGCTCTCAACAGTTACAACTCACTCCAAAGGAAAATTAGGAATTGCTTGCTTGTATGGCAAGTGCCATACAGAACAATCCGTAGTCCTTAACATCTTCTCTAGTTGATGCGGAGTCAGTTGACCCCCAAGGACACACCACTTCTTAATCAAATTTGTGGATGTTTGATTAGGATTTTTTTTTGTGAACTTTTTGACCTCCAAGTGTGCTAGTGTGGTTTTTGTAAAACTGAATGCTAGTCTATTACATATTGGACAGACAAAGGATACTAGTCTATTGTATTGGATAGCCAAAGGATACTAGTGTCTATTTTTTGTAAAACTGAATGGCAGTCTATTGTAAACTTATCTACTTCGATGTGTGCCAGTGTGTTTTTTGTAAGACTGAAGACTCCTTTTCTTCTTTCCAACTTTTTCTTAGTCATGTTTATGTTGTAATAAATATGATTTCAGCCTAGGCATGTTTTGGGAGCTGTCCAAGCTAATGATCTATGATTTTTATGATTCAAAATCGGTTTGTGTTGGTTGTATTCATCTATCATTTTGTTGGATATGTGTTTGTTGTACATTAAAAAATGTATGCAATTGAAATACAAAAAATTATGTACATATATATATAGGCATGTTATGGGAGTTGTCCAAGTTAATGATCTATGCTTTTTGTGATTCATAATCGGATTTGTGTTGGTTGTATTCATCTAACTAACATTGTTGAAAATTTAAATGTACATCAAGAAATGTATGTAATTGAAATTCAGAAAATTATGTACATATATATATATACACACACACATACAACTATGTATATGCATCCATATACATATATATGTATATGTATATACATAGTTGTATGTGTGTGTGTGTGTGTATATATATATGTATACACAACTAAGTTCATGCATACATACATACATATATATATATATATAGATATATATATATATATATATATATATATATATATATATATATATATATATATATATATATATATATATATATAGATATATATGTAGCATATCCATAAATTGTAAGTGTAAGTTTAGAATGAATAAGAATAATGAACATCATAAATGAACACAATGTCTACCGAGTCATAGCCAAACTAAAGTCTTGAAAGACTTGACCTGAAATTTCATCTTGCAATTTGACATGCTCTTTACAACCTCCCTAGTTGTGTATACATGCATATATATATATATATATATATATATATATATATATATATATATATATATATATATATATATATATATATATATATATATATATATATATATATATATATATATATATATATATATATATACATACATATATATATATATATGTATGTATATATGCATGCATGTATGTATGTATACACATGCATGCATACATACATACATACATATATGGGTTAAAGCATAATAGTGGTTTACAATTATCAGGAGGAAGGAATATATATATATATATATATGTAGCATATCCATAAATTGTAAGTGTAAGTGTAAGTGGACATCAATCTAATTGTAAATTGTAAGTGTAAGTTTAGAATGAATAAGAAAAATGAAGATCATAAATGAACACAATGTCTACCGGGTCATAGCCAAACTAAAGTCTTGAAAGACTTGACCTGAAATTTCATCTTGCAATTTGACATGCTCTTTACAACCTCCCTAGTTGTGTATACATGCATACATATATATATGTGTGTGTGTGTGTGTGTGTGTGTGTGTGTGTATGCATGTATGTATGTATGTATATACATACATGAATACATACATACATACATATATGGGTTAAAGCATAATAGCGGTTTACAATTATAAGGAGGAAGGAATTCTCATTTTTTTGGTTTACACTATATCAAGTGGTTCGCTCAAACTTAGAGGTTCAGTCGAACCCTCTTAGATGTTTGAGTGAAGATATAAGTTCGGTCGAACCCCCTGTTCGACCGAACCCATCAACCGCCATAGGGAAAAATCATATTTTATTGGGTTTGATCGAATGGGGGTTCGGTCAAACCCCCTGAATTAGGGCATATAAAATAAAAAAGTTTGTCACTGTTGCACGCACTGCTCATAGTGACTTTTTCTATTGTGGAAAATGTGAACAGCGGGCAAACACGAACATTGAAGGACAGCAAACCTAGGGGAAAAACATGCACCAGCTTGAAAGCAAATTTCATCAGCCTTGACCTCCACAATGAGCACTAGGTTGGTGAACTTGAAATTGTGTTTCAAACTGAATTTATTTTGAAAAAAAATTAAACCCTAAATGGAAAATCTGAAATGTGAAATGGTTGAAATTTACAGTAGATTTGAAATTAAGTTTGTTGAGATTGAAATTGAATTTTATTGAAAGTTTCTAAATCCTTTTCAATGAACTTAATTTCTATTATGCTTTGATGAATGTTCATACCATGTTTCAAAGCTCCAATTTTGGCATGGGCAGGGAGTGTTGAATTTAGCTTTGCAGTTGGTAATTCCATTTGCTTAAAAGATTTTGCATACCCATTTTTAAAAATTTTCAAACAATTAATGTGCTTTGTCTATGCTTCCACATTTTTCATACATTTCTACCAGGCACCTGCCAATTGTATTTGCTTGAATGTTTTTAAAGCCTTACCTATTAACAAATTTTTTTGAGGCATTATATCAAATAGTTCATGTGCCTTCCACATTTTGCATACATGTCTACCAGGGCACTTGCAATTGCAACTACAACATCTGGTAAAATTCCCCCTTGATGATTTGATTGATGTCCATACCCTATCTAAAGCTCCCATTTTGGCACAAGCAGAGGGAAGGTTGTGGAATTTGGTTTTACAACTATCAATTGCATTTGCTTGAAAGTTTCTAAAGCCTTTTCAACAAACCCATTTGCAAGGATAACATGATATTTTTTAAGTACAAGCTTAATTTTAAATCTTGCAAGAAAGCTAAATTGAAATCAAAATTATATGTTTGAGGCAATGCATATAAGACACCCATACAAAATAGTACAAAAGAAAGAGAAAAAATGTAAAGAATGCACTTGTAACCTATACTTGAGAGCATTAAAATTTTGAAATTAAACATAAAGAATAATAGGATTTATAAATTAAATACATGTCAAGGCTAAATTATATAATATCAAAAAAGACTATTTTAAAGTTTAAATTTATATTTTAATTTTAGGGTAAATACTTCTCTTTGAATTTATGAATTAGAAATAGAAAGTTTGAAAGGGCCCCACCCTTTTACAAAGACCAATAAAGAGACAATAAAGAGACAAAAAAGAGACAAAAAAGGATCAATCATATTGGCATGGAACAACAACAAGAAAAATATAGTTGTAAGTTAGAAAAATAACATCCAATTAGAAATACTCCATCGATAGTGGCAATGTATCTAATAAAGAGGGTCGTTTTCCCAAAAACATTAGTAGATCTATCATTTCACAACAACTTGAATCCAAAATTCTTCAAGGAACTATATCTTATTGTCAACCTTATCCTTTTCCATGAATGAACCTAGTTCCTTTCTAATGGAGTTTCCAAACTTGAGACCAAAGGGAATAAAGGGTTCCTATAATCTTCTGAACTTGAACCTTAGATTCATATTTTTAAATTATTAGAAGGAATAAGAAGAGGTGAATGTTTCAATTCAAGAGAATGGTAGAGGAAAATAACTCCAACTAACCCATCTCTAACACATGATGCTTGTCTCTGCCGATCTCCTCTAAATCTCTCTTGAAAAGACATTCTAAATTAGTCATGTCTACAAGAGGACCAACCACCCCTTGATTATGCCCAAAGGGAGCTTCAACCAAATCCTAAGGTAGACAAGGCTCCATCTCATCCTTATGCATTTTGTTCAACCTTGCCTTCCTCTAAAATTCCTACTCCTATAAAATACATAGCTAGACACATGACAATCTAGTGAAAACACAAGAAAATCCTATAGCATGGCATTTTGATCCCAAATAACCAAATTCAAAAATAATTTAATCTATAAGTATAAATAGTTTGATGGTAGAAACGTTATACATATAAAAATATGATAAATGTGTGATTATTTTTCTTTCCAATCTATAAATTTTTGATGTACTTGGCTATATAATTGAGATGATTCACTCATAATGTAATGATAAAATTTAGTATGCATAAAAGAAATATTTTTGAGACATCAAGCTACCATTGCACATAACTCTCATGTAAATAAGAATATTATTTTATTTTAACTAAAGAAATTGTGTGTACTCTATCTCAAGAATTATTAATTAATTTTGAATTATATACTTCTAATTTAAAATAAAAGCATCCTTTTTAACATGGAATAGATAGGTTAATTAATGAAATAAAATATGTTTTTATATTAAGAAAATTTACAAATATATGGAACTCATACATTGAGAAATTGACTAAGACAACTCTGTATGAGAATTAAGATGAGAATAATTTATATACGTTCTTTCAATAATTAACATTAGAAAGAAATACTTGGCTCATATTTTATAATCACACTAGAAACCAACAATGGAAGATTGAGAGTCTCAACTAAGAATTCCACCTTATAGATAGCATTCATACTAGAAGCCAACAACTAAAGACTAAATTTCATAAATAAAGTTCATGTGTTATATATCATGCCTTTGAGGGGTCCACAAGTACCATGAGCCTTCTAAAATCCTTCTCCAGCTAAATGCATCCATTCCAAGACCATTGGGAGGTGGGTAGATCCAAAGTTCTTTAATTTATTGTAGGAATTTAATCAAGAGTAAGACATTGTGACTTTGGCATGCAAATTTAAATCTAAATGCGCATCCAAAAAATACAAATTCATAACTAAATTTAACTCAAAAAGTGGGCCATCTATGGCATTCTATAACTTTCTATAACTAATTTTAAACACTCAAACAAATACATATATATGAATATATACTTCATTTATAAATTCTTGGAATATATTAATCCATCATGTAATTAAATTCTTAGACATCATGCATAATATCTTTGATGTATTCATAAAGCCACCTAGGGTCTCATAAGACTTGAGTAGGTGAATACCAATATGCATATCTAATGGTGGGGTAAATGGAGGGGGATTAGAAGTAAGTTCATATATATATCTATTAATTATTTTGCAATCCAATATATTGGTTGGAGAGGTTGCATTTGAATAGGAGTGAAGATAAGGTCTATTAAAATATGACTCACCATCTTCTCTATTCTTAGGATTTTGGAGTTTAACAAAATATCCTTTGTCGATCTCAACCAATCTTTGCTTCAACTTCCAAATCATCCACACAATCCTCCCTGAAATATTCAGTATCTGAAACATAATCATGAGGAAGATACAAATAATCCTTGACATAGCTTTTTGTATCAAAGGATAATATGGTTCTATAATTTTAAACTATTTCCAATTTTGAAATATAAATACAATCAATAATCTATTTAATTGAACAATAATCATAATTTTAAGGAAAACATAAATTACTTGAATTTGTTTAAGGTCTGTCATTAGATTCTACTTACTCTAGAACTTAAATTTAAAAAACAACATTAAAATCCACAAAACAAATTTCAAAGACATAATAAATTATTACAGTATTATTTAAGATTCTAATTGTAATGAACATGTTATAGCAATAAATATTCAAATTTTAAATCTATGAAAATATAACCAATGATCCTTAGCTTATATATCATTTGTGATGAATGTTGAATATTATAATTTTAGGGCCAATCTTTAGAACTAATTCACCATTGTTAAAATGATCATTCACGTTTATGATTATAATTTTTTACAATTTCTATTAAACCAAGCTCAAAATAATGGTATAGATTAAGATTCTTGTCTTTATCCTACATTTGGGTCATGTTTGATTGTAGATTTATTATCATAATTAGAAGTTGTATAAATTGTTATTATATATTTTTTAACATATATAAAATGTATGGTTGGATTAGAGATAACAGTAACATGAAGTCAAACTTTATTAGATTTTGACTTAATAAATTAGTTTTAAAATTCAATCTATAGTTTTATTTAAATCTATAAGTTTAATGATATATCTAAATATATATATAAAAATATGATAAATGTGTGATTATTTTTTCTTCCAATCTATAATTTTTCGTTTCGTTATATAATTGAGATGACCACCATAATGTAAATGATAAAACCATCTTCACATATATTTTATATTATCTTCCATTAAATTATCCCTCTACAGATATTCTTATGGAATGATAATTAGTGACCCTTAATTTTAGCTACATCTTAACTAGATAAATTTAGGGTTCAATGAAGCAATAGAACTTTTTCACTCTACAATCCCATTTTGAAGTTCTACTATATACAATAACTATTAAACTAGATATTTTTATGGGACCCAATTGTTTTCAAATAATTTTACAATAATCTTTGTTTTCTTATTCTTTCTTTCATTGTTTCATTTAAAATTTGAACCATTTAAGGATGCTATGTTATAGATTATATTTTTCTTCCAATTCTTTTTAAAATTTTCAACCCTCTCATGGTCTAAATAATTTTACATTCAACAACCATGTCTAAAGTACATTATATACCCAACCTCTTCCCCTATTTAACACACTCATAAACCTTGTTACTAATCTCATTCGAAGATGTGGAACAACCAATCTTAGAGGGATCCTCATCCATAGGAGAGAGAAGTGAGCCATCAATATAGGCTCTAGTAGTATTCTAAAAATAGTAGATCTAGAAGCTAGAATCCTAACAATGATAGCCAAGTTGGATAATACACAAGTTTTCCTTTTCAAGGGACTAGGAAACACTTATTGGATGGGTATTATTTCCCTGTCACCAAATTTTGATTAGGATTAATAATTTCAATAATAAAATTATCAGATTGGTATAAGAAAAAAAAATCCCTTAGTGGAGGGGAGCTCATTTTTTTCTAATGTGCAACTCTAATAATAGATTTCTTAAATTACATGAGTAAATGAAAAGGGAAGCTAACAAGTCACATGCATCTAAGATTATTAATACGATAAAAGTTATAGGATAAACAACATTTATAGTTTCTTTCTAGGATGAAATAAATAATCAAGTAGAAACATTTATATATTTGTGAGGAAATCATCTATATTTTCCTTCCTCTTGTATTTACTTTCTTTATGAGACTTCAAGCCCTTCATGGATAAACCACTTGTAGTAGCTCAATACCTTCCTCAATGGCTTTAAAGGTTAACCTTCTTACTTTTTAACCAAAATTTTAATAACATTCAATTTTGTGTAATTTATGTCCACTATTATCATTTTAATTCAAAATAATGTAAGAAATTTATATATTTATTTAAAAATTAAAAAATCTTAAAATAATAGTTTTAAATTAATTGAAAACATGGTTGGACCCCTCTAATTTTGTGGAACTATTTCTTAAAAGCTATTTTAGTTGAATTTTATATAATAGGCAAAGGAAGCCACATATGGCATTAAGACCTTCCTTGATGGTCTTTAAGTTAGGAAATTTTTAATTTCATTCATAGGTCTTGAGGTATTTTAAACAAAAGTTGTGTTTGGAAAAAGGTATTTGGTAGAAACTCCCAAAAAAATTAATGTTATATGTTTATGCTATTAACACATGAAATTTTGGGCCTTAAAATAGCTACATCATCCCCATATTTTAATACAAATGAGACATTGAGGCTTTATGTCACTTATAATAGATTTACAATTAGTTGATATAGTTGCATTTATATCAATTGATATATCCTAATTTCTATCAAATCATAGGGTGCCAATTTCAATAATTACACAATTCAAAGCACATATGATTTTTCATTTGCTAGTAGAGGGAACTATCTTATTATGCCATTAAAATAAAGTATAGGTCCTCAATACTTTTCATCTTTATTTTCCATCATTACATTGAACATTATAAGGGACATCTTCATCTGTCTCATTTTCTTCTCTTATGTGTGCCTTCAATAATGACTAGATTGATTTACATGACCACCAATGTTAAGTAATGATGCTTTGTGTGCAATCTAGTAATTTAAATTTTAGAACTATTTTAGATTATGTTTTAAATTTAAATTTTAGAATTGTTTTAGATTATGTTTTGTGTGCAATCTAGTAATTTGAATGTTTTGAAATTATTAAAAACTATGATAGATGTTGAATTTTTTTTTGTTAATGGTATGGAAATATTATTGATGAGTAGATGAATTATTACAACTATTTTAGATTTGTATTCCATTTATCTAGATATATTATTTACCAAGGTCTCATTGCTCTTTTAGGTGTACATACATATATATAACATGGAAAATGCAGATCATGTTCCACCTCCAGATTCTTTGTTTGCAAATGCCACTAATGAGATTAAAAAATTGAGAGACTCATTAGCACAGGGTGCAAACCCAGGGATATATTTTGAACCATGCATGTCAATATTACATAGTTTAGAAAAACTAAGAGATGAACTTAAGAGGACTAGTGCATTTTCCCCAGATAGAGTAGCTACTATTCTTTCCCGCATGCGGGAATAATTACATGGTAATGTTCCCCTTAAACAAATATAGGATAGTGTGACCAAAGAAATGATGTACCACTTTTTTCCTTTTATCAAAATGTAATGTATATTAGGGATACTCCAGGTCACTAGGATGCGGGGTCAATCGCGGCTATGGTCAATTTTCGATCTACCCAATGCATTTCTTTTGCAAAGACATGGTCAATAATTCAAAAATGACTAAATTCCATTTATATTTGTTCAACAGCTTGTATGCTATGGTCCATTTTGGCCTCAGTCAACTACCTGGACATTCCACCATATGCTAGTCAAGGGCATGGTAGGATTGTCGATAGGCCCACCTATCATCGAGCAGATAGACCAACCCTCGTGTTTAGGGTATTGGTTAGTGAGAGGTCTCTTGCTCTCACTCCAGCTCTAGCCCCCATATTAGATGAGGTTGTCGTTGCTTCCCAAAAGGGTGCCACTGGCTGCCTGGTGGTGACACTGCGGCTGCCACCACTAGGATATTCCCATGATCGTGGTAGGTTGCATTTGATGTCCACGCTCCCTTTCATCCATACCATTTTCAACACAAAGGGACTACTCATGGATTCTTATTGTTTCAAGACCCTACTCCTAAGTAATAACTGATGCCTTTATGGGTGGCAAAAGATCATCATGGAAAAGAATTAAGGCAAAAAACTGTGGAAAAATCAGAGAGTTAGAAACTTGACGAAAATTTGAATAAGTTATCTATATTATTTCAAAACTTAGTGTATGAATGTAGGAATCATGAAAGCAAATTGAATGCAGTTTCTAAACTACTAGGCTTGTTTTAAAAAAAACTATTTGAGGAAAATTCTGAAATTTCAATGCAAAGAGTTTCGAATTTCAAGGAAAAATAAGTAGGTGTCCTGTCTGACCACCCTAACCAAACAAGATGATAATATTTTTTTATAAGATTTTAGACAGGTGAAAGAGGACTCCGTCCCCATTTTATACATATTTTTTGCAATTTTTCCAAGCAAATAATTAATGATGAATTTTTTATTACAATCCTTTAAAAATATAAAACTTTATGTTCCAACTACCTTTAACTGGTCAAACTTCATGAAATTCATTTTCTATTTTTAATCTTATAGGGGTATGTACATGTTTTGGATTTTAAAATTTATACCGCTGGTTAGATGCTTAATCATTTCAATCAGAATTTAGAATAATAATTACTTATTAAATTCAAAGTAAAGCATAATTTATATTGGTGGAAAGTTGAGAATCTCCTTTAAAAACCCTTTTTGTTTCATCAATTTTTGGTAAAAAAGATTCTTCAGCCACATACCCATCATATTGCCACTTTTTGGCCCATCATGATCCTGCACATACCCTTATAGCAGATATGGCATGAAGGACTCTGCATTGTCTGGCTGAGGACCTATTGGAGGCATATGCCCACATTGCATCAGACAATGGGATTGATACAGAGCATGTCAAAGATTGTTTGGCACACAGATTCTGTTCAGCTCTAGGATCCCATCACTCTTAGCCGAGCACTAGTGCGCATCAAGATCTAGCTACAGTTCATTTGGCAGTTGCACAGACTATGGGTTTTACTGATATGTTGATTGGTTTTGGTTCATCATTGCCAATGCCATCTCACCTTCATAGTCCTCTACATTCATCATTTCTAGCACGACATGGGATAGATTAGATGGATGCAGATGTTGATTCGTAGCTTGACCATTTGGTGGATATGGTTGAGGTGACCATTTCAGAGGACTTAGGTCATCTGATATCAGATGATGTGCATGTGCATGTTTCAATTCTTTTTTAATTATTTTTAAATTTTTGTTTTAACTAGATATTCATGTAAGTTGATATATATGTATATATATTGTTATAGGTGGACATTTACCTCATGCCACTCCTAGCCTTGGTCCAGATCATGTACATGATCGATGTGACTCTATGGATGAATTTGCATCCAGTGGACATGTGAGTTTTAAATTTTTATATATACATGTGTATATCTAAATGCAATATTTATGTATGCATAGATCTAGATAGATATTTAAAAATACAAGTTCATTTAAAAATAACTTTCATAAAATTTATTTAATATAAATTATATGTATTTAACACATTTTGTACACAATTTTATTTGCAGGGCTCACCACATCTATCAAAGCAAGACCGTTCTCATTCAGATGGTCGTTCGACTAGGAGTCGACATTCATATTAGGCCTTGTACACTAGATTTTTGATCTTTACTACATGTATTTGCTTATATGATGATCTTTAGTATTCAATATTTGATGATCTCTAACTTACATTTGCTTATATGATATATACATACATTTTCTTATTTTTTGATCTTTAGTATTTGACATTTGATGATCTCTAATTTACATTAATTTCTTATATGATATGTACATACATTTTCTTATATGATATATACATACATTTTCCTCTTTGCTTATAACATGTGTTATGTTTATACATTGAATCTCTTTACATGTATGTACATGTTTTCTTATGGTTACATGTTTACACATGATATATGTATGCATTTGCTTTAAATATTCAATATATGTATACATGTTTGTTTATTTGATGATCTCTTACAACTTACATTTCCTTATATTCAATATACATTTGATCTCTAGTAGAATTTTAGGAAATCAATGCCACTTTAAAATTAAGTTCATTCATGTTGATCACAATAAATATTTTTTTTAAATGACTTAAGCAACATAAACCATTGAGTTGAGAACAAAATATAATCTTTTTGACAAGTAACTCGAAATTCAATTCAAATATAATTAAGAAAATTCAATTCAAATTATACCTCTATTATACATTTTTGACACTTTAACAAAATTCTAAAATTACTAAATATGTTGTGTGTACCTATGCATTAAATAACAACAAACTCCACAATGAAATAACTTGTTTGTTTACTACTTGATTCATTTAAACTAGGATCTAGTTACTCCATGTATACTAGAATAATTTTTTCCCATCCCATATGCATATAAAAAGAAACTTATTTTTCATTATTCTAGATATCAAATTGCAAGATTAATTCTCATTTATATCACTTGAAGCGCAGATTTTGGAGAAGAGGCTTTTGCACATTTATCAAGGAGGCAAATATTGGAGACAAATTTTCATTTTTATCAATCAAGGAAAAATTTGGAGGAGAATTTAACTAAGTTGGTAGAGGACTTGTTTTGAGTCATGTTTAAGTTGAAGAAGAAAATGGGACAACAAAGAAAAAGAAAAAATGTGTCTCAATGAAAATTGTCAAAAGAAGAACAAAAGAGGCATGGACAAAACTTGGAAAATTATCATAGAAAGAAACAAGGTACATGCTTGTTTCTTCTCTCTCTCTCTCAAGTGTGTGTTTAGGACTTTTATTATGTTCACCTCATTTTTTTTTGCTTATAAATATATTTCCAATAGTCATCTTGCATAGACATTCCCTAAATTCTTTATCATCTACTTCCAATTGCTTTAGTTCCATAGAATTCTTAAGTTCAAGAATCTTTGATTTTATTTGTTTCAACTCCACTTAGATAACTCATAGTATCTCACTTTCTTTGCTTGCATGTAAATTCAAACAACAAGCAGAAATTTCTCAAGTTGGAGTCAAGCCAAATCTAGATATTGGATCAAACGAATCTACTGAAGAACACATGGACCTTGAAGTTAGGGAGGAGAACCAAGTTCAAACAATGCTTGTTGGAGAGGGGTCAAGATCACTTCCTTCTACTGGTATGGGGTATGTGCAGGATCATCATGGGAAAAAAAGGCCCTTAAGTGGCAAAAAATTTACAAAAATGAGAGTTAGGCAATTTGACGTAAAAATTTAAATAAGTTATCTATATTATTTCAAAAATATGTAAGAATAGAATCTGTAGAAAATTGAATGTAGTTTCTAAACTACTAGGTTTATTTTTTAAAATAAATCTATTTGTGAAAATTTGAAATTTCAATGCAGAGTACTTAAATTTTAGGGAAAAAATAAGTAGGGTGTCTGTTTGACCACCCTAACCACAATAAAATGATAATATTTTTTATAATATTTTAGACATAAGTAGAGGACTCATGTCAGATGTGATGCATATTTTTTTGTATTTTTTCCAAGTAAATAATTAATTATGATTTTTTATTACAGCTTTTAAAAATATAAAAACTTGTATGTCGACCACCTTAACTTGGTCAAAACTTCATGAAATTCAATTTTCTTTTTTTAATCCTATAGTATGTGAAGCATAGAATGTGATGCATGTTTTAGATTCCAAAATGTGATACTGTTTGAAAGCTATAGATGTTTTTCAATCAGCCTATCAATCAAGACTTTAGTCGTAATTCAAATAGAAAATGAATAATAATTATTTATTAAATTCAAAGTAAAGCATAATTTATATTGGTGGAAATCTAAGAATATCTTTTAAAAACCCTTTTCATTTCATCAATTTTTCCACTTTTTGGCCCATCATATTGCCACTTTTTGGCCCATCATGATCTTATGCATACCCTATGAATGAGCATATAAAACTAGCAGAAACTTCTCACTTATAGCATCATGTCTTATCACTTTGTTTTCTTGCATACATAAATTTCACTTATATAACATCATCTCTCACTTTTGTTTGCAAAATATTTTGTGACATGTAGGATCATGCTCAAGTCGAGGCAAATCTAGACATTGGATCAAATGAATCCGCTCAAGAACACATGGTCCTTGAAGATAGGGAGGAGGAACAAGTTCAAACAATGCATGTTAGAGAGGGGTTGGGATCACTTCATCCTACTAGTATGGATGAGCATATAAAACTAGCTGAAAAGGTGAGGAAACAAATTTCTCATAGAAATTTAGATCATTTACTTGAAATGGATATGGAGAAACTGAATTGTTATGCCAACTAACCTTATAATAACAGAAAGAGGTCAATGACTAAATCTGTAAATGGAATAATCAATCATCATTTCAATCATCTTGATACACTTGAAAAAACCCAATTTTTATCACGTTTACTTCTTCTTGATGAGCTCAAAGAGTCATTACAATTGTTGGGTGTACATTCAACATCAAGCAAGAAGAAACCATGAGATTACAAAAGGATATTGTTCAAAATGATAAAAATGGTTTAGATTCCATTAGGAAAGGATCTCGATCAGTGGATAAGGCCACTACAAGAAGGGTAATGTTGACATCTATTGTACATCAAGATATAGCAAGAAAAAGAAAAATGTATGCACTTTTAACTGAAATTGGTTATAGTAGAAACACATTAATAAAATATGAGAAAAGAGAGTTTTTGGATGAGAGTTTAGAAGGAAATTGGGCAATTATGTGTAGAGCTCCCCATTCTGATAGGATTGAAGATGTTGTTAGGAACTTTGTCTCAAGTTTTTGGCATGATTAAACTCGTCCATCATCAAATACTAGAGATGTTATGAGACATAGAATTGGACCTAGTATTTATGAAAATTATATCAAACATTGGCTAGATATAACACAATTTGAGATGTATATGAAATTTTGTAATGCATATCCTCATATAAAGATTGGGAAAACAATGTTTCAAAGGTTAAAGCCATATTATGTGAAGATAAAAAAGTTTTTTGATACTTGTTGTTGTTATCATATTGAAATTGATCTCTACTATCAGGTGTTTCTAAAGATGAGAGAAGGAAAATGTGGGTTTCAAAATGCACCACCTAAACAAGAAAGTTTTTTCATAAAGTCTATATTATGTGATCATGAAAATGGACCTCAAATAAATTGCATAAAAGGAATTTGTGAGACATGGAAATTTGGCTAAATTTCCTTCAAGAATTGAGGATACTGACCTAACAAAGACAGTAAATTGCAAGAGGTAAGTAATGTTTTTAGAGAGTTTATTTGTTTCAATTTGATTAGATTGTTATTTGGATTCTCTTTAATGTAATGTTTCATTGATTGTGTGGTTTATTACTTATTCACATATTTTACTCACATAGGTACAAGTATGTAAAGTTGCAAACAAATTTTGGGAAAGAATCCACAAGGTTGAACTATGTAGAAGAGGAGATTCCCATTGGAAAATTTATGGAAGATTTTCAAAAATTGATACGACCATACATACAACATTCCTTTTTTGCTAAGTGGCAAGCACAACAATTCCAAACATTGAGAGATACTTTCCCACATGGAATAGTTCTATCAGTAGTTGACTTTGCAGAAAATTACTCCTTTGTACATCAAAAGGAGATTCAATCAGAGTATTACTTTTCAAAGTAGATCACTATTATGGTTCATGTGTGTTATTGACATGCACAATCAAAATTGGATGGTGTTGAGTGTATAGATGAAGAACGAGCCATTAAGAAAGAATATCACTTTTATATTAGTGATAATAAAGAGCATGACACACTTTTTGTCCAACATTGCTTCACAATATTTTTTGAGAATTTGAGAACCAGGGGTGTAAAATTTGAAAATCATTTTCTATGGTCAGATGGATGTGCGGCATAAATCAAATCTTCACGGCCATTCTATGCACTTTGTAGATATCATAAAATCTACAAAATGCCACATGTTTGGAGTTTTTTTGAGAGTGGGCATGGAAAGGGTGAGCATGATGGAGCAGGAGCTTGCATCAAATGAGCTTTAAGAAAGCATTAAATGAGTTATCCAGAAGATCATCTAGACAATGCACATGATGTTGTTGAATGGTGCAAGAAACACTTTGCATCAAATGTGGTCAGCACATCTTCAAGAACAAACTGACACATTCCACATAGAGTGTTTTGGGAGATATCGGGTATATATAAATTGCATTAAATAAAAAAATTTGAATTTATTTAAATTTAATTTATTTATTTATATATATATATATACATATTTGTTCACATAAGTTTTTTGTTGTACATGTATCTAGGTGTGGATAGAAGATCGATGCATGGATGCAAGAGGGTAGAAAAAACAAGATCTTTGCATTGTGTTAGGAGTTCAGATAGTTGCCATGGATGGACATTAGACACAAGGGATTACTCTTGTTTTTGCATTGAAGTGCATTGAGGGAAACTCTAATTATGCATGCAACAATCAAGAACTTGGATATGTTGGTAAATGGGATACAGTGCCACTAGTTGTTTCAAAAACATATGATGAAAACGAGGAAGAAAGATTTGAAGACATTCCTTTGATTTCAATTGATTATGACCATATTTCAGGATTGGTTAGAAAAGGTACATGTGTAAATTTTCAATAATTTAAATATTATATATATCTATTTAATGATCTTTAGAGACATTTCTAATTTTTTTAGAATTTTTTTGTGTAAATTTGGTATACAGGAGATGTTTTTGTAGTCATAGCAGAGCTTGGAAACATCGAAGGTGTTAACTATTATTTATTATGTTGCACAGAAGAGAGGAATAAGCTAACACAACCTGAAACAAGTGATGGAATGCCATTTCCCATAGGTGAGTTTGAATTTAAAATTTTATATACATTGTATTCACATGTGCACATTACATTATGAACATTAAATATATATTGTACAAACCTTGAGCACAAAAAATGTTGCACATGTTCATATGTCTTACCTTAGGTTCATGTTTACCATGCAGGTTTTATTGTAGTGCAGGGGACATGTCTAAAACAAGTCATAGTTGTTTAGCATGGGATTCATTTTGTTGACTATCAACCTGATAACAAGGTATATCAATATAGTCACTTAATAATTGCTACCACCCTACATATTCATGCAGTTCCACATGCACATGGCTGAAGAAAATGGAGACTAGATAGTGATGATCATCAAAAAATTCTACATGTTATTTAAGAGTGGGCTGAACAAAAATCTTTGACTTGGATTATATCCATGGTTTTCAAGTTCACTTCTAACCCTATACATTTTCAAATGAGAACTTATAGTAACTTGTACATAGTTGTAAATCATTTTGTGTAAATTACAATTATATGTACATATTTGTTCCATGGAAAATTCTTAAGTTCAAGAATCTTTGATAGCATCATCTCTCACTTTTTTTGGTTGCATGTAAACCCATATATACGCTTTCAATCCTTATTTGAAACCTAGTGAAGTTTTTTAAAATCATTTTTCCTAAATCACAATTATATACAACTTATATTTGTTTCATGGAATTCTTAAGTTCAAGAATCTTATATACAACTTATATAATTTGTTCCATCGAATTGTTCCATGGGAAATTATGTAAATTTTAAAATTAAGTATTATCTAATTATAAAATTATTGTACACATATAAAACATAAATAAATGCAAATAAAAAAATAAATCCTAACCCTAAAAACCTTAACCCTATAACCATAAACCCTTGTACCCCCACCCTCTATATTTCTCCCACTCCCCCATCTCTCTCTTGAAGTATCTCCCTCATGCCCGCTTTCTCCTCCTCTCTCCTCTGCCCTTAACCCTTGTGCACCCCTACCCCTTTATCTCTCTCCCTCCCCTCTCTCATCTCTCCCTCCTCCTGCCCCTCTCCTCTCCCTCTCCCCTTAACCCTTGAAACCTGCCTTTATCTGCCTCCTCACTCCCCCCTCTCTCTCTTGAAGTCTCTCCCTCTTGCTCTCCCTCCTATCCCTCTGCTCTTAACCCTTAAATCCCTAAACCCTTGTACACCTACCCTTTATCTCTCTCCCTCCCCTTTCTCTCGTCTGTCCTCTGCCCCCTCTCCTCTCTAGCCTCTACCCTTAGCCTTAAACCCTAAGCCCTTGCCCCTACCCTCTATCTCTCCCTCTATCTCTCTCCCACTCCCTCCCCCTCTCTCTCTCAAGTCTCTCCCTCCTACCCCCTCTCCCTCTCTCCCCTCTACCTTTAACTCTTGAACCCTATCCTTTATCTCTCTCCCACTTCCCCCTCTCTCTCTCAAGTCTCCCTCCTACCCCCTCTCCCTCTCTCCCCTCTACCCTTAACCCTTAAATCCTACCCTTTATCTCTTTCGCACTCTCCTCTCTTCTCTTGAAAGTCTCTCCCTCCTACCCACTCTGACTCTCTCTCCTCTACCCCCTACCCTTAAGTATATTATATATTATAATTTAAAAATATATAATTTACATTTATATTAATATTAAATATTATAAAATACAACATGAAAAACAAAGAAATATATATTTAATAAAGGGGGTTCGACCGAACACCTTTACCATGTTTGACCAAACCCTATTTAAATATTATTTTTTATTATATGTAAAATGTGTTCAGTCGAACCCCAATTCAACCAAACATTTGATTTTTGTTTGACAAAATAGTAGTTTGACCGAATCCCCTAATTTTTACCTCCACCCTCTTAGGCACCAAAATTGCTAAGAATTTTTCACTTCGAAGCTCGATTTGAGAATGAAAATGGAGGAGATTTCAGAAAACTGACTAGTATCAAGTTGCCCTCAAAATGAGCTATCCAACGAATATAATTTTAATAACACATGTGGAAAAATAGAAGATTATCAAAAAAAAAAATGCAAAATATGAGTGCACCAAATATTGGAGTCCTTGATCCAACAATTTTTTTTTTGTTACATACAGTAAAAGTTATGCTATATAGTCAATGCTATGTCTAAATTATAATTGATTTGATTTTCAAACTTGATTAAAGAAAAATATTCAATAAAAACTATCTAACCAAGTGGAAGCACTAGATATCAGAGTTACAAATCTAAATTCGAAAGAATTATAATTTTATCATTCAAGGAAAAAAATTTATGCGTTATACGGTGTGCGTCACTTTTTAAAAATGTTGTTTTTTGAAAAAAACTAGTTTTCATGGGAGATGGAAAAAAAGAGTGCAATCTGATTCTGAAAATTTTGAAAAAAATATTTTTAGAATCTACAAACAAAATGTGACAAGACTCTAGTTTGCATCATCTTCAAGTTCCTCACGATTTAACCGCTATAGGTTCCCAAATGTGAAGATTTAGTTAAAAAGAAAAAAATTAGTGTCAAGTTTGGCCAAAAATTGTAAACCACTATTGCACAGGATCACCCATATATATATATATATATGGTTTACACTTGAAGTGAGGAAGGAAAACTCACAAAAAATGAATGCATGACAAAAAACTTGATTTTAGGGGTTTGTACGAACCTATTGGTTTGACTGAACCCATAAGGGGTTCTCTAGAACCTGGGTTCAGGCGAACCCTTTTAACGCTTTCCTGCCAAAAAAGCCAACAAAACCCCTTATAAAAGGGGGGTTCGCTCAAACCCATAGGGGTTCATTCGAATCCCCCTTATTTCTCATCCCCCCTGAGACACAAAAACCTTGAATTTTGGCACTTCGGAGCTCGGGTTGAGGATGAAAATGGATGAATCTTCACAAACCCAACTAGAATTAGGTAGTCCTTAGAACGAGCCATCCAATGAATATAATTTTAATATGTTTTGGTTTTATTATGTATTTTTTTTTTAGTTTTATTAAACATAGGTTTTTCATCGAAAATGAAGGTCTCTGTTCTGCACATGTAGAAAAATAGCAAATTATGAAAAAAAAAATTCAAAAATATGAGTGCACCAGATATTGAAGTCCTTGATCCAACAAAAAATAAAAAATTCTATATATACAAAAAAAATTATGCGTTATACGGTCGCGCTATGTCTGAATTGTAATTGGTTTGATTTCAAAACTTGATTAAAGAAAAAATATTTAATAAAAACTATCTAACCAAGTGGAAGCACTAGATATCAGAGTTATGAATCTAAATTCAAAAGAATTAGAATTTTATCCTTCATGGAAAAAAAGTTATGCGTTATACGGTGTGCATCACTTTTTAAAAATGTTGTTTTTTGAAAAAAAATTTGTGGGAGATGGAAAAAGAAGTGCAATCTGATTCCAAAAATTTTGAAAAAAATATTTTTAGAATCTATAGACAAAATGTGAAGAGACTCTAGTTTGCATCATCTTGAAATTCTTCATGGTTTAGCTACTATAGGTGCCTGAATGTGAATATTTAGTTAAAAATAATAATTTTAGTGTCCAGTTTGGCCAAAAATTGTAAACCACTATTGTGGGATCACCTGTATGTATGTATGTATGTATGTATGTATACACAACTAAGTATATGCATACATATATCTATACATCTATATGCAACATATCCATAAATTAATTTATTTGAAATTAAAAAAAATTCAACACCTACACTTGGAAATCAATATAATTGGACATGCTCTTTACAACCTCATAGCCATTTGACATGTCTGCCACAACAAACAAATATAATAGAGCAAACAAACATGGACAATAGTTATTGAAATAAACAAAAAGACATACTAGTTAGTGAACAATAAAGAATGATAATTGAAACTTAGAGCCATATGAACAAAAAATCCTTAATTATTTGGTGTGTTAACAAACACATTTACCAAACTACCCACCATGAAAATTGTTGCACCACCTCTCCTTGTTCTCCCATGCCTACAAGAAAATATGTACAACCACGGGTAGTAACAACCGAGGCTAGTAACATAAAAACATCATACAACCTTTGAAATAATGTATATATAACAACACATAATTAATCAAGTTCAACATATTAAAAGTTCCATATGGAAAACATAAATATATGTAAAAATGTATAAATGTTAATAGAATTTTATACCAAGATTTATTCAACTTATATTCATTGTTTCTCATCACCCTTGGATATATGAGGAATGTGCAAAGGATGCCATTCAATGGTCTGTAGTATGGAGAGGATATTACTAAAGGAGAACAATTGTGAATGTCGCTGGCTACTGTCCCTCTTATTTAGAAATTTGAATCTGAAAATTGAATGCATTCAGTTTGATTGTTGTGTTTCAAATTTGAATTTGTTATAGCATTTAAATTTGAAGCTGCCACTTACGTAGGTTTTTAGAGATGATATGACTGAATTCTGCATTATATTTGGATTCAATGTTTATTTGGGGAGCCTTATATATCTATGATTTTTTGCATGTTTGTATGCATGCATACAGTCATAGAAACATAAGCATACATGCAAATATTCATAGAAACATAAGAATACATGCATGTATTCATATAAATATATACATACATATACATTGCAAAAAATCACTGATATACATTGCAAAGCAGAAAAAACACCTAAATGTGTCACTATTAACATTTAATTAAAATTATTTTATCATTCAAATACACTCAAAAGTCAATGGGTCTAATTCACATTAGCACCTTATAAAATTATTTTGGCACCCATTAAAAATCACTCCTACACATTAATCAACGAACATTAGAAACAGACACCAAACACATTACACCCCAATTAAACTTCATTTCAGTTCCAGTTAATGCATATTTACTAATGTTTATTTTTTTGGGTATCCCATTATTTTCCATCATTTTACCACACACTCTCTCCAGAAGGTTCTCACGGCGATGGAAGGTATATACATACATACATACATACACACACACACACACACACACATGTATAACGTGTGTATACATACATATATAATTTAATTGCATCCTAATAAGAATTAGAAGTGCCATTATTTGCACTTTGAAAGGAGAATGATGTTTGTTGTTACCTCACACCATGGACACATAACTTATTGAATTTGTAAATGAATGTGTACAATGTGGGAAAAAAAACCAACACCATGACCTGACAAAATCAAATAGCACATGGCAAAAAGGCATTGAAGAGGATTGATTTGTTTCATATACAAGCAGTAATAATTTTTCAATCAACTAATAAACCCTTCATGGGTCTTGAAACATGCAGAAGAAAATGATTGACTAGTACCATTGTTTGCATTTTGAAAGTATAGGCAAAGGATGCATACATATATATCGATCTGCTCAATGAACAAGAGATATGAGACACAAAATTTGTAAATGAATGTGTACAATGTATTATATATATATATAATACATTGTACACATTCATTTACAAATTCAAACTTAATGCTTATTGAACTTGTAAAAGAATGTGTACAATGTTATATATAAAAAATTGTACAAATTCATTTAAAAATTTAATAAGTTGTGTTATATATATATATATATATATATAACTAACATTGTACACATTCTTTTACAAATTCAATAAGATGTAGAAGAAAATGATTAACCAGTACCATTGTTTGCATTTTGAAAGGATATGCAAATGATAAACACATATATATCAATTTGTTGAATGAACAAGAGACACATTATATAAAATGACAAATATATTTATGTTGGCCTACTTTATGTGCAATGGAAAGTCTAGAAAAATATAAACAAATGCTAGTCTATTGTATTGGACAGCCAAACGAAACGTATTTGAACAATGAGTTTCAGTTACAAATTCAAACACATAGCTTATTGAATTTGCAAATGAATGTGTAAAATCTCATATATATAACATTGTACACATTCATTTGCAAATTTGATAAGCTTTGTTATATATAACTAACATTGTACACATTCATTTGCAAATTCAATAAGCTATGTTATATATAACTAACATTGTACACATTCATTTGCAAATTCAATAAGTTGTGTTATATGTAACTAACATTGTACACATTCATTTACAAATTCAATAATATGTAGAAGAAAATGATTAACCAGTATCATTGTTTCCATTTTGAAAGGATAGGCAAAGGATACACACATATATATCGATTTGCTGAATGAACAAGAGACAAGAGACACAAATTTTGTAAATGAATGTGTACAATGTCATTTATATATATATATATATATATATATATAACATTGTACACATTCATTTACAAATTCAAACACATGACTTATTGAATTTGCAAATGAATGTGTACAATGCTATATATATATATATGCATGTACACATCACTTAAAAATTCAATAAGCAGAAGAAAATGATTAACCAGTACCATTGTTTTCATTTTAAAAGGATAGGCAAAGGATACACACATATATATCAATTTCTTGAATGAACTTGAGACAAGAGACACTGAATTTCTTAAATGAATGTTTAAGAGAGAGAAAATTAAGGAGTATGTACATATCTAAAAGGAATTAATGATAGTAATTAAATCAATTTTTAGAAGAGCATTACAAGAGATAAACATACCACTAATGATTCTATGAAGAGAAAATAATGAATAAGAAGCAAAAATTTTGTATGGTAAGGAGCAACAATATATACTATGAAGAGCACATTAGGAAACTAAACTATGATATATATATATAACATTGTACACATTCATTAAAAAATTCAAACACACAACTTATTGAATTTGTAAATGAATGTGTATTGCATTATATATATAAGATTATACACATTCATTTACAATTGTTAAATGAATTTTTAAGAGAGAAAAAATTAAAGAGTATGCACAAATCAAAAAGGAATTCATATGATAGTAATTAAATCAATTTTGTGAAGAGCCTTAGAAGAGATAAACATACCAGTAATGATTCTATGAAGAGCAAAAAATGAATAAGAAGCAGCAATTTTGTATGGTAAGGAGTAACAATTTATACTATGAAGAGCACATTAGGAAACTAAACTATGATATATATATATATCATTGTACACATTCATTTACAAATTGAAACACACAACTTATTGAATTTGTAAATGAGTGTGTACAATGTTATATATATAACATTGTACACATTCATTTACAAATTCAATAAGTTGTGTGTTTAATAATTAAAGAACTAAAAATTGCATACAATGACGAGATTTTCAATTTACCCATGACCATGCTGAAAGAACTGGTGCAAAAATTAGGAGAATTCAGTTTGCAGATCTTATGGAATGTTTAGATGTTTGTAAATTACCCTTTTCTGTACAAAATGGGCAAGTGTTTACTCAAGATAAAGATTTTTTCCCAACATATTATCCACCATTTTCAGGTGTAACAGTTAAGAAGTGTGCAAATGTCTTTCATAGTCATACATAATATATATAATTAACATTGTACACATTCATTTACAAATTGAATAAGCCATGTGTTTATATATACATACATACAAATACACACACACACACACACACACATATATATATATATATATGTACACACACACACACACACACATATATATATATATATATATATATATATATATATATGTACACACACACACACACACACACACACATATATATTGTACATATATATATATATACAAACACATATATGTACGGAATATATATACACATACAAACATTTATATGTATATATGAGAGTGTATGTGTGTGTATATATACACACAAACAAACATAGTCATATATAGATGTATATACATATATAATGAAAATGGAAAATGAGAGAACCAAAATTATTAAATGAACACAAAGATTTTTGAATTTGTAAATGGGGTTTGTAAGGAAAAACTCGTCACTAGAAAAGACCTTCATTTACTTATAAAGTAATGTAAAGAGATAGTGCATAAATATAAATGTTAAATGTACAACTCATGAAAATAACTATAAGTAGAATGTACAAAGCACATTGTACAGTAAATGAATGAAGTTGTGCTATATTCAACAATAATAGGTTATTAATTTTAACAAAGGTAGATTGATTACACACTTGGGTTTTTAGAAATGTGCACAAGAAATTAATCAAGGGTTTCATAATAATAATTCCTCACTCACAAGAATATAGAAGTGCATTTTCTGATAGATGCAAAATATTCCAGGCAAGGGTTTCATGAGAATAATTCCTTAAGCACATGAATTTGGAAAAAACCAAGCAAGGGTTTTCACAAATATGCCATATTTTAAATGTGTTTGCCAATTTATGCCCATAGTGACATGGGTTTTTTACAAAAAGGTCGAAGCAGACCAAAAAATCATTTTTTGTAGATATGTGGTCAAACCCACAGAATTCCTCTATCATTTTTGCATACAAAATCATGAGACAATCAACTTTACCAGGTCGTATTTAATCATTTAACCCCAAAAATACCCGTATTTGGAAAAAACAAAGCAAGGGTTTTCACAAAAATGGCGTATACTAAATGGGCTTGCCGATTTATGCCTATATTCACATGGGTTTTTTATAAAAAGGTTGATGCAGACCAAAAAATCATTTTTTGTAGACATGTGGTCAAACCCATGAAATTCCTCTATCATTTTTGCAGAAAAAATTATGATACAATCAACTTCATGACACTGCGAGCATGCGGTAAAATGAGGAGAGGAAATCATTTAACCCCAAAAAAACCTGTGTAACATACTAGCACCATGACCCAACAAAATCAAACAACACATGGTGAAAAGGCATGTAAGAGGAATGATTTATTTCATAAACAAGTAGTAATAATTTTTCAATCATCGAATAAACTCTTCACGGGTCATGAAAGATGCAGAAGAAAATGATTAACCAATACCATTGTTTGCATATTCAAAGGAGAATGATGTTTGTTGTTACCTCAAGGTGTGTGAACCAGTAGGAGCCATGGAGAGCCGTAGTCGACTGCATTTGCTTCCATCACCGAGAAACTTCTAGAGAGTGCGCGGTAAAATGAGGGTAAGGAATGGGATACCCACAAAAAAAACATTAGTCATATGCATTAATTGGACCCCAAATGAAGTTTAATTAGGGTGTAATGTGTTTGGTGTATGGTGCTAATGTTAGGAGATTAATATGTAGGAGTGATTTTTAATGGGCGCCAAAATGATTTTATAAGGTGCTAACGTGAATTTGACTGATTGAATTTTGAGCAGATTTGAATGATAAAATAGTTTTAATTAAATGTTAATAGTGACACATTTAGGTGATTTTTTAAAAAAAAATTGGTGGTTGTAGCTGGCGGCTACTGGGATGTTAGGTGGTAACAAGTGGACGACACCTCTAAATGGTGACTCTTTGACCCCCACGTGCATATCCAACGCTCCCACACTTGACCAAATTGCCCACAAGCCAAAACCTTAGTTATAAGCACTTAACTCATGAGTAAAAAAACCCATAATTTTTTTTCAATTCGATGTACGGTTGAATTCTACAACTGCGCGAAGTTATCCCTAGCGGATACTAGGTCTTCTCCCCTACCTTCCTTTATTTCTCTTTCAAATTGCACCATATCTAGCCATAGATTTGATTTTTCTAAATATATATATATATATATATATCAAATTTCATCATTCCTCTTGACAAGAAAATATTTAGTTGTAATATATCACCATTTTTTATTTTTTGTTCTCAAAATTTGAATATTTATAGCCTTTTTAAAAGTGTCAAACTCATGAATTTTTAGTACAATTTTTCTATTATTGAAACAACTTTCGAATATAAATTTTAATTCAAAGACATATATCTCTTTATTATATATAAATATGTAGACTTTAATCTCTCTAGTATATGTAGGGTCATTTTTATTAATACTTGTTCCATTTTAACATCTTTTTTTAAAAATTATTTATCTATATAATGTTTAGATGTTGAATCACCATAAAAACACCATAAAAAATATAAAATACAGAAAAATTTAATCATTAAATAGCCATATAATAGTATAAGCAAAAATATTGTAATTAATCATAAATTTTTGTTTCCAATATTTAAAAATTATCTAAAATTCTTTATTGTAAATTTATCAATATTTATATTTTTTTAAAGAAATCATTTCATAAAATAAAATTTATTTCATAATTTTTTGAAATATAATTATAATTTAGTTATTTGTTCACAATTCTTTCTAAGTAATAATTTTAATTTTTTAGAAAATCCAACTTTTACTTTTCACAAATATTTCATGTTCTGCAATTCTTTAAAAAAATATATTTTCATAATAAATCTTTTTAAATATTAAAAAAAAAATCTAATTTTAATTTTGTTCCAAATAATTAATTGAGTGTTTCTATCATTATTATTTTTATTAAGAAAAAATTTAAATAATTTTGATATGATATGTTCTAGGTGAATTTTTCTACAAGAACATGACATACAATAAATTAATTACATATCATTTTTACCAAATGATGATTTGATAAGTCATGTGCCTCACCTTTACGAGATTTACTACATCTTAACTAATAGACCTTGCCTTAATAACTATTAAATATAAATGTAATACTTTGATAAAGATTTATTAATAAAATATAGCATGTTCAAACCTATAATCAAAATGCATACCTTATTCTCATTGATAACTTAATTTTAATAGGTAAACATAACTATTTTAAATGATAAAAAGAAAATTAGATGCATATCACATCCTATGTTTATTGAATTTTTTCTAATTATCGCTTCCAACCATCAACCCACGTAACTCTATAATTTGTTCATAAACAATGACACATTGAATATTTTTGAGGTCTAAATAGAGAACTCCACATAGTCTTTGTTCTCTTTTTCTTCTACAAATTTGGTTGTCAGGGAAGTGTGAAGAGTATTCATTAATCATATTTTCATCCTTGTACTTTATGATGTCTTCTTTCCTACCAAACTCAAATAATGATCAGATGCCCCATTGGAGTTAATTTGAAAGCCTTCATTCACTAGCATGAGAACCACAATTTCCTCTTTATTTATGCTTATGAAAGAGTAATAAATGCTTGATAGAGAAATCTACGGAGTAGAGAAAATATGGTTTGTACAACTATTTATCTTTCTTTATATATTCCTTAAATTTATTTACATACGTAGCTTATGGATTGCTCTTAATACCTGCCATGACAAAGACACTGTGAAATAATAGGGACGTAATGAACATTGTCGGCTGCCAATTGTCAAACGCGAGAAAAACAAGCAAACCATTTATCCGCCTGTATTTAGAAGATTAAATCCACAGGAATAGAAACGTCAAACGTAAATTTTCAGTCGAGAGAGGCAAGCAAGGCATCTGAGTAACTTCCTAAAAAGTTAAATAATAACCTGATAGTTTTCAGTGATGGTCACGCACAACTTCTTTTTTAACTAGAAATCCAAATTAACCTTTCAATTTTTCAATGAATTGAAATATTTGTGAAATTTATAATAAATTCAACTGCTTAGTCAGAAACAACTATTAAATAAAATCTTGATATTCAAAAATTACAACTCGTGGGCCCACCTTAGTAGAACAAACGGCAATCAGATGCCCCCTAATCCCATCTAGGGCCGGTGTCTGCTAGACCCGGACAGGAAAATCCCGGCGTTTTGCACGCCTTCACTTCGGGTAGAAATGTTTCATTTCAGCACCCACATGATCAGCTGCTTAAAAATTGGGCCAACTGGGATTCCCTGATTAAAGTCTCTTTCCCCCGGGCACTGAGCGGTCACTTGTGGACTGCGGTTACGCGGGCCCGTGGGCTCAGCCGGACGAGCCTACGATTTTTCGTGTGACCGTCAATTACCGGCCACGACTGGTTCCTCCGCCCCTCGCGTCTACTTTTGGTAACATTATTCAGCCCATGTACCCGTCCGCTACAGCCGGGGAACATAACAGTTTGCCGGTTGTGCTTAGGTTTGATAAGCTTCCGAAGATATAGTATTTATACATAAGATTTTAAGCTTACTGTTAATTTGTAGTTAGTTCAACCTTTCAAAAAGATGACTAAATAAAATTGATATTGATCTTTGAATGTTTGCAGTAAAAGGAGTTAAAAGATGGTGATTTCAGGAAGAAATTGGATGAGATTAAACTTCAGCTTTTGCAGATACATATGGGGGATTTTCGTGGTTGCAAACAAATACAAAATTTCTTCAAATTTAAGGTTTAATTAACTTTGTTATTTATGTCTAATGATGTAGTATTGCTATTTCCAGCCGGGGCATTGCGTTTTATTCTATTACTGAAACGGCATTTTTATTTTGTGTCTTGCCATTGTTATTTGAGTCACTGTTTTGCTGGCTGCATACTTACAGCTAGATTATGTTTGTATAAGTTTAGCTGGATCTGTATGATGCCGTGGAACTATGGTTACTAGTTCTTTTTTTATTTCTCAGTTCTTTTGTTGGAGTGATATTTATTCTATTGTATCTTTCTTTTAGCTTCATTCAATTAAAAAAAATTGTTCCTGAACTCCTTGAATATGCTATGTTCCTCAACTTCTTATCCTAGATCTGATTCTTTTGCCAAATACACCATCATCTATCTTAAAGAAATTTGCGAGACATCAATTTGAAACTATTTTATTTATTTTATTTTGGAACTATTTTATTTACTATATATTTAGAGACATAAATTTTATGTGCTACTTATTTTGCAATTTTATGTCTATTATTAAATATTAATGTTTTAAAATGTGAATGATTATAAATTTAAGATGAAATATAAGACTTTTTGCTAACACACTCAGTCATTACACTTGACCTCTTGACATTAACTAAAAACAAAGTTTGAATAAAGATAATTTATTTTACTTCTTAAAAACCTCATAATAGACCTAATACTTAGTCTTAAAAAATAGACCTAATACTTAGTCTTCAAAATTAGCAAAAAAATAAGAAAATCACTATCACAATAACTGCAATGCAACCAATATAGGAAAACATTAAAACATTGAGAAGTGGGAGAGTAAATGTAGTAATATAAACAATCCCCAAAGACTATAACTTCGTGGTCGCCGTGCTTGTCTTTGATGGTGGAGAATAAATATATCAACTTCCATGCTTTCAAAAATTAAAATCTAACTTTCCCATAGATTTCCACACCTTTTCAAAAATGGGTTCAACATAATTCTATTATGGCATTTTTACTTATACGATATTCCACTTTAGACATTAAATCATTTTCTTAAGTTGTGATGAAATATTCTAATCAAATTGCACATAAAACATGGAACCCAACAACCTCAGTCATTATAGATTTTATAACCTTTAATATGAATTTTATATATAATAGTATTTAAAATAAGTAATATTAAAAAAACCAATATTAGGTTTAAAATAACATAATCAATAAAGAATATTTTTCACAAACTTCATGATATACATAATTCAGTCACAAATGTAGATTCATGTCATAAGGATACTTATAACTAATAAAATATATATACACTTTTCTCATATATAATTATGGGTTATGCAAGTGTGGGAGGTGTGGGGAGATAGTTTTTGGGATGTCCTTTTCCTTTTCTCCATGTATCAAGGCATCCATACTAATAATCTGATGGAAGTTATGGATATTCTAGTTGCTTTGGAAAAATGGATATTCTAGTTGCTTTGGAAAAGGCTTGTTCTCTAGGCTGGTGAAATATTATTTGTGAATCAGACTCAAAGACATTGATTAATTTGTTAAATAAACAACTTGATGGGGTGAATTGGCAACTATTTTTAACTGTGAGGTAGATTCATCAGTTATGCAGGTTGCTCGAGTGGAATAATGATGGTTTCCTTTGTTCATATCCTTACCTGGAGTGGAATAATGATGGTTTCCTTTGTTCATATCCTTAGGGAGTGGAATAATGTGGCAGATTGTCTCTCTAAATGGGCTTCTGAGTTTAGGGGATATTGGAAGGTGGATAATTGGGAGTAGCTTCTAGATGACTGTGCTAAACGAGGTTTGGTTTTCTTGTTTGGTTGGCTTGGTGGTCTTTTGTTCTTGGTGGTTGGATTAGCCTTCGTACTTCTAGTTTTTTTTTTTCTTATACTTGTATTCTTGGACTTTCTCTATTTAAATAAATTTTTACACTTTTTTTTAAAATATATTAATATATATATTTGAAAACTAAACTTATGGATTGCAAAAGGGTATTTTTACATTTAAAAAATGTTATTTACATGTGTTGAAGTTTTTCAAACATCAAGTTTTTCAAATTATTTCATTTTTTTGGTAAATTTGCCTCAAAGTGGTGCTACATATGTATTTAGCCAATAATTTTAGTTTGAAAAGTTGTTCATATGTTTAAAAAAAAAAATGCAGTTGTGTTGATAAGAAAGTGTGACACAACTTAATATTTTTACCCTAGTACCTCCCCTAATAAAATCTATAACAATCATTTCTTACATATTTTATTCATTACTTTATTTAAATTTAAAAATTTAAAATAAATATTTTTAAAAAATAATTAATAATATATTTTATATAAGTTAATAATTTTATTGTAAAGAAGTATCTATTAATACTTTTTTATTTCTATTGAATTCATTTATTTTAATTATATTGTATTTATTTTTAAATTATTTTTAGATATTTTTTTAATCAAATTACTAATATTTTTAAATATAACTTATTTTGAATTATTAACGTTAAAAGTAATCTCTAGATAATATATGTTTATTAAATAAGTTTGAGGTTTCATAAAGTCATAGGTTGTCTTATAATAACCTATGTTTTATTATTCAAGGAAACAATTTTAAATTTGAGGTTATTTTGGTATGTATTGTATGTTGCTTATTTTCAAGGTATGGTTTATAAAATCATTGCTAGTTTTTTCTAGAATATAGTTTGATAATGAAATTTTGTTGTGTTAGTATGGATTGAATGAGGTAATTTTTTTCAAAAACAAATTATCTATTTTAAGATATTTTTCATGTTTCAAAATTCTATTCATATTTAATTATATTTTTAAAAAATATCTTCAATTTTTGTCATTCCTTTTAAATATTGATTTTTTTTTTTTTTTAAATATCAATATTCTTTAATTTTGCTTCCAAAAATTAATCAAATGTTTTTATCATTATTATTTTTATTAAGCAATAATTTAAATAATTTTGATATGATATGTTGTAGGTGAATTTTCTTACAAGAACATGACATACAGTAAATTAATTAGATATTATTTTTATCAAATAATGATTTGATAAGTGATATGCCCAACCTTTATGAGAATTGCTACATCTTAACTAATAGACCTTGCCTTAATAACTATTAAATATAAATGTAATATTTTGATGAAGATTTATTAAGAAAATATAACATGTTCAAACCTATAATCAAAATGCATACCTTATTCTCATTGATATCTTAATTTTAATAAGTAAACATAACTATTTTAAATGATAAAAAGAAAATTAGATTGATATCACATCCTATATTTATTGGATTTTTTCCAATTATCCCCTCCAACCATCCAACCCACCTAACTCTATAATTTGTTCATTAGCAATGACACATTGAATATTTTTGAGGTCTAAATAGGGGACTCCACATAGTCTTTGTTCTCTTTTTCTTCTACCAATTCGGTTGTTAAGTAAGTGTGAAGAGTATTCATTAATCATATTTTCATCTTTGTACTTTATGATGTCTTCTTTCCTACCAAACTCAAATAATGATCAGATACCCCAATGGAGTTAATGTGAAGGCCTTCATTCGCTAGCATGAGAACCACAATTTCCTCTTTATAGGATAATAAATGCTTGATAGAGAAATCTACGGAGTAGAGAAAATATGGTTTGTACAACTATTTATCTTTCGTAATATATTCTTGAAATTTATTTACATATGCACTGTTAACTTATGGATGTCTGTTAATGCCTGCGGACAAAGACACAGTGAAATAAATATGGACGTAATGAATATTGTCGGCTGCCCATTGTCAAACAAGAAGGCATCTGAGTAACTTCCTAAAAAAAAAGTAATACTGTGATAGTTTTGGGTGATGGTCACGCACAAATTTCTTTTAACTAGAAATCTAAATTAGCCTTTCAATTTTTCAAAAAATTGAAATATTTGTGAAATTTATAATAAATTCAACTGCATAGTCAGAAACAACTATTGAATAAAATCTTGATATTCAAAAATTACAACTTGTGGGCCCACCTTTGTAGAACAAACGGCAATCAAATGCCCCCTTAATCCCATCTACGACCGTTGTCTGCTAGACCCGGACAGGAACATCCCGCGGTTTTGCACGCCTCCACTGTGGGTAGAAATGTTCCATTTCAGCGCCCACATGATCAGCTGCTTAAAGGATGTTAGGAATTCCTTGCTGATATGTTCAGAAATAATCTATTTCATCATTAAATCTTGTTATTTCTGGATTTGATTGTGTGTAAGTTTTTTCATCATATTTATTTATGGATTGTGGAAATCTATTTGCTTTAATATTTCATCATTCCATCTCGACAAGGAAATTTTTAGTTTTAATATTTCAGTATTTTTTAATTTTTCGCATTTATATACTCTATATTTAACTATTTATAGATTTTTAATAAGTGTTCAATGGGCACATATTTTTCTTAACTTTAAGCAACTTTCAATTATAAATTTTAATTGAAAGACAAATATCATAGTATTGTATACAAATATTTGAACATTCTAACTCTAATTTATGTGGGGTCAATTTTATGATACCTAGAATTATTTATTGTAAATTCATCAATACTTATATAATTTTTTAAGAAATCATTTCTTAAAATATACTGTTGTGCATGTTTTGCACACACGCCCCACCGTAGGTAGGGACCCCCTTTTTTTTCGCTCCCGACAGGCTACTTTGCTCTTGTCTTATTTTGCATGCCCCATTTTCCAAGACCAAATTGGTCATGTGCCTTCAAATGATAAAATTTCCCTGACCAAATTCACCTACCTGATTTTCGATAAGTCTTCTTCCTTTGCAGAGATCCTTTGGCAGTTTGCTTCTGGGACCTTGTTGGTTCTCAAAAACGCAGGCTAAATGCCTCAAGAGGCTGCCAATCTCTTGATACACTTTAGAGTAACAGACAAGGCCAAGAGAACTCAACTTTCTGCTCTTTAGGTGTTGCTAAACCCAGGCGGGTGTACCTTTTGAATTGGGTAGGCTTATCTTATGATTATCCTTCTGAAATACTTTGTCCACAACGACAGATGACAATGAACAAAATAAAACCAAACTTGATAGCAATCCTCATATCTAAATCCTAAAAGCCTAATTAATAGATATAAAGAAATTGAGTGGATTCAAATGATGAAACATATTTATACCCAACATTAAGAAAATAAAACATTTGAAACTCAATATCGGCCCTCCACAAAATTTGGGAAAATCCACATCGGCAAACAATGGTATTTTAAAAACTCTCATGTCGGCCAACAACATTTGAAAATTGTTAATCATCAATGGAGCAGTCACCAGGACAGTCAGCAAGTATACCTATCACATAGTCCATTCATTATACCTGTCAGCAGGACCCGACGGGCTTGCCAAGACCACATACCAAAACAAAATTCTCACCGAAGCAACCTGAACTTACATTAGATCACTAGGAGAATCCCCTAGCTTGGCTGATAGATATCCACATGCACAGTTGGTGAAACATGACTTACTCGATGAGACCACATACCGACACAAATAAGTCACACTGAGCAATACCCTTTGTTATATTCGTCCTCGCCAAGACATTCAAAATTTCTCACCGAATGAGCCTTCATTTGAAAAGTAAGTATGAGACACAGGATTCGTCGAGACCATAGGCCAAAATTTTTAACTCATACCGATAAATTCCTTCATAGCGTTTGTCGTCGAGACCCTAGAATTTTCCAGGACACTATACCGATGCCACAACTCTTGCCGAATGGATGTCACTATTCCTCCAGTCAGTAAGACAAATGATACTCACCAAGACCCCTCGTCGATACCCATAGCCTTCACTGATGAACCACCACAAGCATAGTTAGGGAGACATATTCGATTCGGTAAAACACTACCCCGATGCCCAGAACATATGCCGATAGAAGCCTCCACAGTCACCAAAACAATAGAAATGCCCTACCAAATGAAAATGCAGAAGACCTCTGATCGTTGTGACATCAGATGAGACTTGCCAATAGGCAACATAGACTCATGTAAGCAAAAAATGTAACATGAGCTAGGGAAACAGTCACGGACCTCTGCTGATAGGAACTATAATGCAGAAAATGCATGACTCAATGGAACATATGGAGTAATATGGCAAGAAATAAGTAAAAACCCAATGATGAGGACTCATGTAGAAATCTTAGGGCTATGGAAAACATGTGAAACATTGTAGAAATTTACAGCTCCAACAAACCCTTCGGGTTCACCCCCTCGGGTTTCCCTGCGACATTTACCATGTCCCTACGGCTAGAGGACCTCATCCTTCCAGCCTCTAGGGTCCACCGTCATCCGTCCACTAGAATCCCAATCTAAACCCTAAATGGCCTCGCCCCTCCCAAGCCCCAGCCTCCAGAGCTCCATCCCGTCTTCCCTGCTAAAATGGAAAATCCTCCCAGGCCTTTTGTGCATCGACCTCTGGCTCCCTGTTGTCGCGAAGACTCAGTAAGAAAATCCAATAGCCAACACTGACACAGGCCCCGTTCACCTCTTGTCAGTCAGCAAGACATTCAAAAGTCGCTGAGACCTGACACCGAAGATCAACCTCTTGCCAAGGTGCTTGTTTGGTGAGACATGAGGAAGTCAGCAAGACCTCTTGCCGAAGACATAAATCTCTCGCCGATAACCATTTTTCCTATTGGTTGGCAAGACATTCGAATCTCGCCAAGACATCTCCCCACCGAACTAAAACTCTTGCCAACGTGCTTAGTCAGTGAGACACAAAGTTCTCGCCGAGACCTTTCTCCGAGGGAGACTTTCACACCGACTGGAAACTCCTAGTCGTCGGGACAATGAGTGACGTCTCGCCGATTGGCTATCAACAGAATGAGCTCCATCTACCTGATTGAAAATCGAAAATGAACTGACGGCTTCCTCCCTACTCGGGCCCGAAACTCCAGACTTTCGTCTGACGATTGTTGTCCCAAATGGTAAAAGCACCATGGCATCCCAGCCCTTTGAGCCTGATCACTTGAAAATGGTGAAGTGTTGGTAGCCCTTTTGACTTGCCAGACCCCGGATCTCGTAGTTCCTATCCCGGAACTCCATTTCTGCTTGGCTGTTCCAAAGAGGCATCTTTGAATGGCTTTCCAGCCATGAACCTCCGGATACTCCTAAATCAATCCAAATGAGCTCAAATTTGAAATCTGACCTCGACCCACATGCCTAAATTCCTCTCTCTATCATGACCCTCATGTACTATCAAGTTTTGGTCATGCATCTATTCATTGCCAGTCCATTGTCCGTCTATTGCCCGTCGTCGCTTCATCGTCCGTCATCTATCCGTCGTCTGTTGTCACTTTGTCATCTGCTGTCCATTGTCTGTCTATCATCTGTTCGCCATCCGTCGTCTGTCTGTCGCCCATCATCACTTTGTCGTCCATCATTTGTTTGTAGTCTATCGTCGCTTCATCATCCATCGTCCGTTGTCACTTTGTCGTCTGTCATCTGTCACCTGTCATTCATTCGCCGTCCATTAGTGATCTACCCATTGTCCTTCCGGCCCTTCGGGTCCACCCCTCCGAAGTGTTGTCTGTTGCCTTCGTCTGTCGTCGCTTTGTTGTCCATTGTCCATCGTTTGTCTGTCGTCCTTCACCATCTGTCATCGTCTGTCATCGCTTCACTATCCATCATCTATCCATCATCCGTCCATCATGGTCTCTTCATTGTCCATCCATCAGCCCTTGGTGACTTGGCCTCTAGAGCCCGGCCCCTCCATGGCCATTTTGAACTTCCAATTTTTGTAAAATGAGTCCAATCTTAAGGAAATTTTTAGGGCACTCTTCCTTCCCATTTTCCCATGTATTATAATTGAAAAAATCTTGGTTTTGCTATGTTTTGTGAGGTCTAGGAACTTCCCCTCTAGTTTGCTATCCCCAATTCGCTACCCGCCCCCTTGGGCCTGCATTAATTTTTATGATCCAAATGAGCTCCAAGTATGAATATTATGATATTTTGATGATGCATGGATAGATCTAACAAGGATTTTGCAAGATTTGACTAATGTTTTCCTTTTTTCTTTTGTATGAAAGCACTTACAACATTTCACGCATGCAGGATTTAGGGAGCCTACTACCGGGTCTAACAGGGGACCTGTCATGAAAGTTGAACAAGGAAAAATGCATTTCTCCCATCACCATTCATTTCATAATCACCTCTCCTGCTAGCACCCACCAACAGGGTCAACATTAGAAGAAGGACTATGCCAAGGAGTCAAGGACAAAAAATGCAAGGGGGTGGCCTTGAAAAGAGCATAAGTGAGTTGTCCACTCAAATAAGGGGCAACCAATCCACTGATTCCAATCATCGATGGGCTCATTTGATCCATGGAAGCACACTGCGAACACATCAAGTAAGAGGGAAACTTTCAAGTAGTTTTAGATACAATAAAAGGGAAATAAGCTAAATGACAAAACTGCTCTAGCACCTAAGCACTAGATGAAAAAATAGGGAAAAGATAAATTTTTTTTTAAATTGTTGAATATTGTGGGGTAGGTGAAACCCTAATGTAATTGAATCTGAGCCACTCATTGTGATTCAATCATAGCCATTCATTTGGGCTTTGGAAAACTATAAATAGGGGCTTACCCCTCATTTGTAAGGGTTGGAGAGTTGTTGTAAAAATATTTTGCAGCAATAGAAAGCAACATTGCATGATTTATGGGTGTTTCTTTTGAGTTTTCTCTTTATGTATGCATGGTTCAACTTCTATGTTAGTTTTAGTATTAGTTTCTTGAATGGTTGTCATGATGGTATTACTATTATAGTATTTGATGAGCTTCTAGCCCATACTTTTAGCACTTGTTGATGACAAGCTATTGTGCAAAGTTAGCCTGGGCTTATTTCTGGCATTGCTGCAACCTAGTTCAATTACATGTTCATGATGTGTATGTGTAATTTGAAAATCAGCAGACCTTAGAAGATTGCACTAGTTTTGTGTAGTTGTAGGTTTCTCTTGGTAAAGCAAAACTCAGTTTATGAAACATGTCTACTTTAGTAGCCACCATTGTTACTATTCATTTGTAGCTTAGGATTAGAATAGCTTTCTTAACCCTTCTCCTTTTGTTGTTTCTTTTAATCCTTGGTTAGAATAGGATCTAAAGCATCACCATAAAGCCAAATCGGATGAATTTGATGAGTTTTAGCGTGCTTTTTTTAGTGGACAACCATTGTTCAGTCACTTCCAACACTTTGAAACTGCATTTGTAAACCCAACTTCCCATGCCTTGTAACTCATCTGTAAGACCGCCTTGTGATTCGAACAAATCACATCAAACAACTGAGATATTCCAAGCACTATCAAGACCTGACATTAGAGACCTTGGGATAGTGTTTTGTAATTTGATTGTGGAAGATTATCTTTCAAGAGAGGTAGTGCACCTATGCACTATCTGTGTTGAGAAGTGCATAAAAAACACATCAACAGAACTGGCGCTAGAAGGAGGGTATGACATGTTGAGGCTACAAAGCTAAATGTTTGAAATCGAAAAGAGCACTTTCAAAGAAGAAATTTGAGATAGGGAGATCTCTTTCAATGCTAAAAATCAAAAAATTTTGAAGGAAAAAGAAGTTGAGTGAAAATGGAATAGCATGCACAAATTGACATCACTCAGCTCCATGCAAATTTTAACAAGAGATTGAAGAAGCCATTGCAACAATTTGCATTGGCAGATAGATGTCAGATCCGTTGCACTCGCAGGCACAAGGAGTTGGGGTTTCTAATTTTTTTGAACAGGATTGAAAAGGTCTTGCAAGGAGAAATCCCCTTCTGGGAAATCTACCTTTAGCCTTTGCAGACTCAGAGGAAGAATTGACAACCATGGCAGCCAAGGCATTCAAGGAGCTGATCCAAGAACATTTGCGCAGCAAGGATGGACAAAGATTTGAGGAAGTACTAATGGCAAGTTGGTGTAGATTTCACAATGCACCACATTCAGAATTTATGTGTCCATCATGTGACATCATCATCGCTCAAGCCAGGGGTTGTTTGGACAAGTTGGAGTAGCCAACTCCCAATGAAGAGAAGTTATCCCATGAGGCAAAAAAACTGTCAACATCCGAAGGACAGTAAAGTAAGGATGAACCAAGAAATTTGATACAAGCTGATGTTGGAGCAACAAACATTGAAATTGAAAACCAAGAGGAAGAGGCAGATTTCAC
>VDFB02281492.1:444242717-444299958 GCA_007258455.2 Sequoia sempervirens
TTTTCTGGTCTCGTTTGTCTACCCTCACAATTGGGAAAAATAAGTACATCCTTTACGTTATACGGTCATATGGCTTCTGCTACAATGTACAGCCAAAATAGAACAAATAAGCCATTCTATTTTTAAAGAATAATGTTCAGCCAAGATTTTTGCTCAATTAGTTTTCAAGTAATTCCTTATTCTATTACTTTAAATCTATTCGAACTACTTTCTTGTACAAAGAAAATTGTAATTCAAATTTTAGGTTTAAGTAGTTTCAAAGCAATTCTTTATTTTATTGGTTTAAATAGATCTGAACCTATTTATTGGAAGCATCATAGTGGGCTTGGGCGTAAGTCTGTTAATCATGGACAGTGGTGAGCTTGCAAGAATATCAGTTTTGCTGGCTGTAGTACTTTTATTTACGTACTTCATCATAGTGGATGTATGGAAAGCATACACGAGGAAAGCGCATTGGGTTCCTTCCCATTATCTTGTGCTGAGTGCTTTAATCATCCAGCTGCTTGACATACTGACCAGCCGGACTGCTTTGTCGAAGAACGCGTTGAATAAATCGGGTGATGCGCTGAAGCATGACTTGTGGATGATCCATAGTAGCCGAGTTATGCTGTGCGTGGTGATGGCATACTTGCTGCCAAGCATGGCTGCCAGGGGCTCCATAGAGTTCTGGGGAAAATTGACCGCTTTGGGAATTACAATTGTCTTTCAAATGACCTCTGAATTGTACAGAGTCTATCTCCAGGAAAAAGCTAACACTGTGATATGGTCTGGAAAGAAGGTTTCGAGTGAGCATGCCTTCGTTGGATCGGCAATCATAATAACCTTTACTTTCATGTTACTCCTCTTCCTCGTGGGCTGCGCCCACTTCGCCAGCCTAGGTATCCAGGTCGGTTATCAAATTTGAAATTTGAAGGTATACTCATATAGTTTTTTGTTTCAATAGCTATTAATTAATTCTTATTCCTTGTCTCTGATAGAAAAGAAAAGTCATTTGCTATACTATTTATTCTATGATACGAGATTCGATCTAAGGAAATTAAGTATTCAATTTAAATTTCAGTTCTGAATCATATTTTTTATTTGTGGTATCTATTATTATAGGTTTGTCTAGAGATATTTCAAATGTTTAATTGGGTAGAGTAAAATTTTTGGATTGAAATTGTGTGCATAGATATGAGCTACTATCTATTAGGTAGCTTCCCTCCGTGTTCTTTTATTGAACTTGATATATGTTGTTAGTGCATTTTATTGGCATACGGCAAATTCACTTCACCACCATGAAAAATTCAAGGATGGATCATCAAGTAAAATTCACTGCCAGCAATTCACTACCACGGAAAATCGCATTAATATTTTTAATAAAATCAAAGTTTTCAAAATATATATTAAAAAATATTAATGTGGTTGATTTTCCACCATGGTGAATTGTTCGTGGTGAATTTTACTTGCTGGTGAATTTTCCGTTGGTGTTTTCCATATTGGTGAATTGCTGACGATGAATTTTCCTAGAACCCATTTTATTATTCCATTAAAATAATTAGAAATCACACTAAAACTATAGAAATATTCAATAGTTATATTTTGTACTATTCCCATCACTCTATTCACATATGTTGCAAGCTAGTCCACCTATCTCAATTTTCCTACCCCTCATAATTTTTAAAAAAAAATATGTCTCCTATGTGTCATGCAATAGCTTCAGTTGCATTGCACTATGTTTAATGCAAAAAATTCTTTGTCTAATATTTTTTTTATATAAATGTGACGAGAGTAAAAATTGACAATAGAAATAGTATTAGAAATGGAACTATTTGTACTATTTTTTATTCATGTAGATTTTTCTCTCATTCATTATAAAACATGAAAGAGAACTTTAATTTTGACTTCACTCAAAATTTCTATATAGACAAAATCATTTTTCCTTCTTTCCTAAATGAAGAAAGAAACATCTCAAAGAGGAAACAATTGCAAATGAGTGTCTTCAACCCCACTTTAATACATATTTTAAATTTGTTAAAATAAAATACATTAGAAAGTAAATCAAATATTTTAGCTGGCATAACGTTCAACCAAAATTATTGTCAAAAAGTGGGTCTTCAAAAAAAAAAGGCAACATGGTTTCCTTTATATCTCAATCTTTGACTCCTTTTTCAAGTTTGTTAGTAGATTTAGATTCAAACCTCTATGATTGTTGTTTTGGTTGTCTTTTTACTATGAGATTGTTGTTTGTTTCTTGGTGGGTCTTTTTAGTTTTAAGACTTGTTTCTTTGTAGTTTCTAGTGTCATATTACTTTTATTCTTTCTTGTTGTACAAGCTTTCAAAATCCTTTTTAAAACCTTATCATATTCTTAATTTATAAAAACCACTTATCTAATAAGAACAAAACTACATGATAGACAAATCTAATAATAATTCACAATTCTGATATTTTATATTTTTAAAGTGTAGTCTAAAGCTTATTGATCGTTAAGAAAAGGGTAACCTACATGAAGTATAAGTTCATATTTATATTACATAGTGCAACATTTTATAATAGAAAAGACTAAGCTAATAGTTTTGTGGGCTTGAAAACCTAGTGCTAATGTCCCTTATGCTTATATGTCAATCTTTGACTCCTTTATCGAGTTTGTTAGTGAAGTTTAGATTCAAACCTCTATGTTTGTTGTTTTGGTTGTCTTTTTACTATGAGTTTGTTGTTTGTTTCTTGGTGAGTCTTTTTAGCTTTAAGATTTGTTTCTTTGTAGTTTCTAGTGTTATATTACTTTTATTCTTTCTTGTTGTACAAGCTTTCAAAATCCCTTTTAGAACCTTATCATATTCTTAACTTATTGATACAAAAAATGTCAACTTTACATTGTTTTGCCACGGCGTTCATAGCAATCTGCGCAACACCCCCGTACAAACATTGCTTATATGCATAAATCCGAGACACGGCTAACTCAAAACCTCCCACCATAGCTGTGAAGATAAACCATACTATAAACTTACCAAAAAACTTGACACGAGCCATATATTACGACAACATCACAAAGCATCAAAAAGGACCCATGCATCACTTCATGGCGTTTCACGAAATCAATGCGAACACAATTCAGGAACCCACCATCGTTAGCAGAAAGTAGAACCAGCGACCAAAAGGAAACTAAGCACCATACCACCATTTGTCTATCTCCACACCCTTTGCTAGAAGATACTCACGAAAATGGCCTCTCCAATCAACCTCGTTCGCCGACTCCAGATACAGATGATGCTTCAGAAAAATAACACCACACTAGGCCCGAGGTCAGACGAGAGGCCAGTTAACCAAAGGTCTACACGCCAAAACCCTATAAAAGTGACTCAGTGTAATCCTGTGCTCAAAGAATACAATCGGGGAAGAGGAAGCGTGGGAGCTGAAAATAATGGAGGGGAAAATAATTTCTGCAGTTGCAGGAGAGGAAGAAGGCATCAACATATCAAGGAAGCGTAGTATATCTAAGCTGAATGAACATGTCTTTGAACGCATATTTGCGAAGGTTCCATTAATATCTATCTGCCACTCTCGCATGGTTTGCAAAGAATGGAATGCTATTTTGTCAGCGCTTAGCTTTCTGTCTTCATTGCCCAGCAAAAATCCATGGCTTCTCATATGCTGTGAAGATGATAGTATGGCCTACTGCTTTTCTGCTAAAAAATGGAGGGCTGTCTCTTTATCTTTCCTTCCAGCTCCTGTGCGAAACGATATCACAAAGTACATGTTACCCAGTACAGCGCCTCTTGGGTTGTTGCCTTTTCTAAGAAACCAAAAATTATGTATTTGCAATCCGCTTATGAGAATTTATTCAAATATGAAAATAAACGATACTGGCGATTATATCTTTATCGTGCAAGGGAGAAATGGAGAACCCTATTTTATAATGACGGGGGATTCGTGCTGTCAATTTTTTTCCTTCCGAATCTACCATTATTGTCAAGATTTATGGAGGATTAAATCCAATAATAACACACAATTTTAATATTTTATATTTTCAAAGTATAGTCTAAAACTTATTGATAGTTAAGAAAATGGTAACCTACATGAAATATAAGTTCATCTTTATATTAAATAATTTATAACATTTTCTAATAGAAAAGACACAGCTAATAGTTTTGTGGGCTTGAAAACCCAGTACTAATGCCCCTTATGCTTGTATTTCCCTGCTAACAGGTTATCTTTTCTCAGAAGATTCCTTTGATTCTACCTAAGCCAAACGATGATGAAGTAAAGAAATGCGAGTGGCGCGATGTTGAAGATAAAGTGCTGAAAGCATGGATTGTTGTTCGTGCTTACACTCCTGAATATATAATTGCCAAGTCACCGTTGAGCTCTGCTGCTGCAGTCATACTCTGGTTTCTAATTGGAAGTTCAGTGATAGGATGGTTTTTGAGTGGTCCATCTGTTAAGGCACATGGGGTCTTTAATATATTGAAGTTGGCAGTGACTCTTTTACAAGTTATATTCATCCTCATAGGCTCTGTAATCGTGACATGGAGATCAGGAATAGCTGCAGGCTATTACTTAAAATGGCATACGGAGACCTGGCGGACCATTTGTAGTGTAGAAGATTTTTGGACAAGGCACATTAAAGACTTGATACGTGGTAAAGAAATGAGGATAAGGCCCGCGCAAAGGCTCGATAGAGAAGTTCATAATCTTGTTGTCAAGCAACCCACAAAAAACAGGATCCCAAGGACATTTTTGTATTTGCTGCTGGTGCTACAATGGCTAACAGTGTGGTTCAGCAAACTATGTTGGATCATCTCGGTTAGTATTTTTCAGAGTAAATGCATGAAGCGTTTGTGTTGGCTACTGCCCAAGCACAGTGACAAGGCATTAGAAAGGATCTCAAATTATGAAAAGGTTTTGGAAGGCCTAGAGATGCTGGGTGAGACTCCACAAAGCCTGTGGATAGCTAATAAGAAGTCCATTGCAAAAGCAAAGGAACTCATCACACATGGCAATCAAGACGGGGAAACTGGTTGTAAAGAGTTGATTGCTCTTTTAGCACGTAGCAAGAGGCGCGAGGGTTTAGATCTGACCACTTTCGATCCTAAAAAGCATCCTGAAATCAAGTACTTGTGGCGGACTTCAGTTGAAGAATATAAGCCCTTAGAGGTGGAGAAACAGTTTGTAGAGGCCACTAAAACATCTTGGAAAATGACAGCAGTTTCCTTGATCAGTATCATAATCCAACTCTCTCCAATATCTAATTATTCAGAATGTTCAGGCACTTCTGATAATAAGTCTCATGATTTTCCTCCCAAAGATGCAAAGGATTCTCTCAAGGCATACTCTCAAGCATGGGAAATACTAGATTTTGTTGATGCCCAGGAAGATGACAACATCATGCATGAGGCCGCTGATAACCTCTTCTTCAGTCTACAAACAAATGTGGATAAAGGAGTTCTCCCCACCAAGAGGATCTTCCATTGGACACCTAAATGCTCATCTATGGCAATTAATGAGCTTGCAGAGCAAAGTAAAAAGAAAGTATATAATCCGAGAGGTTTGGACATTATGTCGGCGGTGGTTAAGAAACTTGGACTGAAAAGTGAGGCGGAGAACATAAAGGCCGAGTCTGTGGATTTGCAGAGCGCAGGAGCATATGATTCCATGGACTGGAGGGAGGTTGCGGCGGGAAATGCTGTGTACAAGTTATGCAAAAGTATTCCTTCCGACCCTGATCCTGATCCTCACAAATTATCAGAGGAGTTACAATGTACATTGGCAGACATCATAATTGGTTCCATTGAAAAAGCCAAGCTCATCTCAGTGGCAAAATCTAGTAAATGGGCAAAACACTCCGACGAGAATACCATAGCGAGGGCACTTTACATCACAGGGAAAGCGACAGGGCTCACGAATAAGGTGAACCAGTCAAAGCAACGTCAGCCCGATCGGTCAATTCTACCTCGTTTTTGATAGGATATATTCGTCCAAGTGTGTTCTTTCTTGTGGGTTTGTTTTTTGTGCTTGTTTTGTGGGTTGGGTTGTCCAAGATCATGGATGTTAGAGATACATGCTCACATGATGAATGTTATGGTATATGATGATGATGTTGGTTAAGAATTTAATGAGATGGATCACATGAAAATATGATAAGAGTATTTTAATGTATATTTAGTTTATATATAATTATTTATAGTAATATATAGTTTAAAATTTACAAAATAAATTTGGGTAGATATTTATTATGAAATATTTGTTTGATAGGTATGATTGTCAAATTTACGTTTTGATTATACATCATGTTCTAAAGCTTTTATTTTGTATCTTTCTATTTTTAATTAAAACAAGTACTATTTAGTGATTAGTGTTTGCCTTTGAAATGTTGCAAAAATGAATTTTGTTTTGTTTATGAAATAGGAAGTGTATTATTATTTTTAATAAATGTTTAAAATGCATTTACATTAAATTTATTCATTAATATTGAAGTTTAGGAAAGATAGTATATTACAATTATAATATAAACTAAAAATAATGTTTAATAAAAAGATATACCATTAAAATTAAAAATAGTTGATTGGTAGTCTTTCAATTAAAAGGATTTCATAAATTTTTCTATAATGTTATTTTAAGAACAAATTTATTGGTACATTTTGTAAATTAAATTAATGATTTTGTTTAATTAAATATATTGCATATATTTTGATATTTATTAGAATTTACTATTTTTTAATATGTAGTTATATTTTAAATCGTTTTACTAAATCTTTGGTCATGTATTTTTCTTTTAAAATATAATATAATTAGTTCTTATTAGAAATAAATATATTTTTTTAATTTTTTTAAATAAATATTAAAATATATATAATTTAAGAAACATCTAAAGAATTTTAAAAATTAGATTTATTAGGTCAAGAGGCATTCTATAGTAAAAAAATATATAATATTCAAATTATGTAAGGAGAATATTTATAATCAACTTGCACTTACCATTTTTTGTTTAATAATGTAGATTTTAGACAATCTAACTAACTTATAAAATTAAAATTGGCTCACTTTCCTTAGTGTCTCATTTTTCAAGACCTCCCCATCAACTCTAGGTTATCCCATTTGAGAGTCTCTAACTCTTAGTGTCCCTTTTGTAGACCACATGATCCTCTCAAACACCATTCTTATTTTTTTGTTAGAGCTTAAAATGTTTGGACTGAGATACATGACTTTCTAATTCATTCAAACAAAAACATTCTTTGTGACATATGGTCCTTTTAGGTGATAGGTCTTGTATGCATCACAAATCCACTAAGTTTTGACATAATTTTAGGTTGGAGATTTTATTCATTATATGATGAATAGATAATATTTAAAAAAAAAAATTATTATTTTATGCGACCATCACATTTTATCTTATACTAAAGCTATTATGCTTTTTAATCATTTATTTTAGATTCTAGTGCAAGCTAATAAATTTGCAATTGAGGGGACTCACTTACAATTGTTGCTAGATCATTGAGACAATGTCCTTTGTCTTATTACTAGAGTTCCTTTGTATCCCTCCTCCTCCTAGGGCCATTCCATTCTTTGTGGGTACCTTTATGGATGTAGTCTCTCTATTGGAGATAGCTAGGATAATCACTCATACGAATTTCACTCTACTATGAGAAGGGATTATGGTCAACGAGGTTGGTTGTGGTCTTATCTTCAACACTCTAAATCTCTCTCACCTGTTGAAGGAAATTTTGGGTGGATAGTGAAAGATACTATAGGTTGGTTTGATTATGTATTAAATTCCCTTGGTTGGATCTTGCTATCTCACCTAGTCATGTGAGTGAATAAGAAGATAATATAAAGGAAGAGGATGTTGATGGGTGGATCACTCTTATGAAAACTTCATAATCCACTAAATTATGGGGTAAATTGGATGAATAGAATACTCTTCCTCCTCCCTCTACTATTCTTCTTATTGCATAGTGACTTTTTTTTATGATTTTATGTTTTGAGTTGTTTCCTTATTTAAAATTTAAGAATAGGACAATTTTCACCCATCTTTTTCTTTGTGAATGTGTAACGCTATTTTATAAATGATAAAATAGATACTATTAATAAAAAATATATATAATTAAGAAATATTTGTGACAATTATTTACAACCAACATTTATTATATATTTCTTTAAAAAAAAAATCTTAAAATAAAAAATAATTCTAAAATTAAAAAAAAGCTATTAAGAAAAATAAATTCTATAAGAATAATAATTCTTAAATAAATAAAATAATCCTAAATTTGAGATATCCATATTAATTAAAATCAAAGGAAAATTTTAAAAGGAAGGTAGAAATCTTGAAAATTTCTCTCTTGATTTTATATATGATTTGAGTATTTTGAATAATAATAATTTTTCATATGTAAAGAATTACCATGTTCTAGTATATTAAATTTATTTTGGTAATTATGAGTTAGTTTAATGTTTGTAAGTTTTAATGATAGTTTTATAATATTTTTAAGAAAGGAGTTGTTTTATAAAACTCATTATAAAATAAATATAAGCTTTTTTAAATTAAAAGTAACATAAAATTATTATTTTATTTAAAATATAATTGAAAATTTTCATATAAAAAATATATACATTTATATTTAAAATCACTACTTGATTAATATTTATTCTATTATTATAAAATATTCTATTATAAGGAGTTTTTCAAATGGTTCTTTAAGGATTAAGAAGCTTTGTTACTATTTGTGGGATAATCTTGGTGGAAGAAAAACATTTTTATCTAGGATAAATAGTGTGGACCTAGTGAAGATTGGAGGAAACTTTAGATCAAATACATTTCAAATATGAACCCTTTTTATTAGTATGGGAGTTGACAATAACATGGTGAAGCCCTTGTTTTCCAATTATGTGATAACAAACATGAATGTGTAGTGTATTATTTAGACTAGATGGCTTTCCAATTATATGGAGTAGGTTAAACAATCTGATCTAATGATGTTAGAGAAATTCTCCAAGAAATAGTAGTGTAGAGTGATCAGGATGAGAGGGTTTGAAAGTAAGATCAAAGAGTCCACCTTAGAGACACTATCTTATATTTTTCAATGAAAGGGAGGAAGGTATACAATATCATAGGAGGATTTGTTTAGATTATTTTTAGAAGTAGGTAAAGCGGTCAAGATAATTCAAGCTACACAACATAGGTAATCATAGCCTCATCCATCAAATAAGGTGCATTTCCATATTATGAGGTATATCACATTGTTTAGCCATATATAACTATCACTTTAATTTTTTTAAGTAATATTGTCATAGAAGCTTCATAATTTTTTATTATTTCTATTATTTCCATTTTTATATTATCTTTTAGAGTTTAATAGTTGTTTTGGTGTGGCTAATATTTAGCAGTCCCTTATCCTCTTATTTGTAGGATATGACAACTCCTTCCCAGGATCCTCAACCTATAAACACAAACACCCTCACAGATATGAGAGAAGCATAAACACAATTTTGGAAAAAATATCAATATGATTTCAAAAAATAGATGAGATGCAATATACATAATGTACAAGCCTTTTAAAGGCATGAAAAATAAGACAGGTGAAAAATTGCCCGATACAAGAAAAACTAATTATCCCCAATTATCCTAAGTTAAACTTAACACTAACACCCCCCCTTAAGTACAAACTTAGGGAGATAATTATGCAAAATGAAGATGCAATATGGGTCTCGGCTAGAAGGCCATGGTGGGTACCCATGCACAATTACAAATGAAAGATAAATAAATCTCTCACAACTAGAGAAAAGGAGAAAAATCCTTTGGGGGAAAACTCCTCTCCAAAGAGAAAAAATGAAAACAAAATAAAATCATGTGAGGAAGGAGGACTCCATGATACCCCCCAAGTATACCATCCATCACATATATATTACAATCAATAGCCTCCCATAAGAGGGAAAAAGAAAGACTGTGTAGCCCCCTCATAATGTGTAATCACCTACAAAAATGGTAAGTGCTTGAAGACAAAACATAATCTGGCAATGTTGAAAAATAACTTGTCTCCCTTTTGGAAGAAACAAAAACAAGTACAAATGCAGGAATGCTTCCCATTCTGGATAAGAATTGAATGAAATAAGCATGAAGATGTATGATTATGATGTCTATGAAATCTGCTCAAATCAGGTACATGCCCATTCAATGAAGAAGGTGACAAATTAGGACTATGATGGAACCCTTAAATTTCTTTGGTTCCATTTCTAAACTCTACAAACTTTGATTAGTTTCAAAGTATTTGTACTTAGGGTTTTTCCCACTGTTATTGCCTTGGGATTTTGTTGTTAGGACCTCCCTATTGAAACCCTAAGTCCAAGCCCTTTTCAATGTTATGATTCACCATTGACCTTCTATTTCCCATCCTTGGTTGTGTTAAAACATCTTGATCCATTGTTCAAAGCCTGCAATGTTACTGACCCCTCATGTGCCTAGGTCTGAAATACTTTTATTTTGATCAATTGACCTTATTTGGCCTTTACATCCTTTGAAATAACATGTTTTAAGTTCTTTAAGGCCTTTTATACATTTTCCTAGGTGGTCCTCTTTCTTAAAAATATTTCAAACACGTGCTAAATTATCCCACTTAATTCTTGTCTACTGTTCACATTTATTGCTCATCGCAGATAGCTTTATGAATGCAAATTTAAATCATTGATAAGCGATGAATTGTGTTTCTTTGGTTTTGCATATCGCAGATGGGTTTTGAATTTTGAGTGTTATATTAGCGATGCACGATACATGTGCTCTGTGTGTTATCACTAGATTCCTTCACATTGCTAATTGCTTGAGAATCAAGTGTGTTCCAAATTGGTGACACGTGATGACCTCAGTGCTCTTTGTATTTCTTTCTATTTCTCATCGTGGATTGTTGTGCACTTGTCTTCTTCTCATTAGTGATGAGTGATGAGGTCACTAGTCAATGTGAGTTGTTGTTTTGAAAGGAGTGAATGAGTGACATGTTTGTGACCATTGATTTCAAAGGATGATGCACGTGAATAGATTTGGTTCCATTGCTACTTTTCATCTGTCGCTAAAGGAGGAAAGTGCTCCAATAGTTGAAGTTTCATCGTGCCAATGCTCTCATCACTGATTGAACATTGGAAAGGTGGGGAATATTTACGACAGGTAATAGGATTTTTTAATGAATATTTTCTCCAATGTCGACTCTTTGTACTTCACTGATGCAAATGAAAGAGCATGAACCTAGATGGAAATGCATATGTTTTTCAATTCTAAGGTGACTAATGAAGTTAAGGGTAAACGTGGAATTATTTTGAGGTGGTATCACCATTTTTGAGGGACAAGTTGTAAAAGCCAAAAATGATGCTTGAATATCACCATTGATGGTGTTTTAAATCCAAAAGGATTGACGGCCTAGATTCAAAGATGATCGGCTAAGTTGTCAGCTCACTCGCATGAAGTTCTTCTCAATAATTAATGACTACGTGCTCCTAATTGTCTACTTAATGCAGATTGCTTTCCATTCTATCTCACTAGTTCTAGCCATCAAGAATTGAGAAGTGTGTGCCAGAGAGAAAGCGTGCGAGCCTTGGTCTTTAATTGCAAAGATATTGAGGTTTAAATATCCCTGGTAAGTTGATTTTCATATGAGCTCTATTTTGAATCATGCATTAGTTGGTTTGAGAATTTCATAGTGAGTTTGGGTTGTCTGTAATTGTCACTGGCGATGGTAGAGATTTTCTGGGTGTGAGGGTTTCCTTTTCTACAAAATCATTTCATGGGCTTAGGCTGGTGAGTCTTCTCATAATTAAAGGTTTTCTAGTTTTCCCTTGTTTCCTGAAACAATGGGTAAGTCAAGTGTGTCTATCTAGCCAATTAGGAGGTCCAAGAGACTTAGTATGTTTTAATTTTAAGAGGATATATCTAAAGTTGCATGAAAAATTCCTGGAGCTTCTACGACACCAAAGGGTACGAAGAAGCCTTGTGGTAAAAATAATGAGGGTGTCAAAAGAACCTATAATTTGAGGAATGGGGTTGTTTTAGAAGAATTGGTGAAGTTTAAAAGGAAGGAACCAGCTGAGCATGAGAAGAAAGCAAAGAAGAATAATAAGTATCACAAGGCATATCTAGGGAAGCACCACTCTCCCATGAATGTTTCAAACAACCCTTTGAGTGATGAAGGAGATACTTACCTATAGTAAAACCATTACCTTATATCTCTGGTACCATATAGGGATTTTGATGAGGGAGGAATAGTTGCTCATCTAGTTTCAACACAAACATGAAGTGGGTGAGCATACTCTGATGCTGATGAATTAGAGTAGCATTTCGACCCTATTTCATAAGCTTCTATCACCCTAGGATTCACACCTAACACTTGAATTTTTTTCCAATATTCATTGGGGCAACCATCCTCCCAATAGATTGTCAAGTAGTCTACCACTTTACTTCCCCGAGCATGTTTTGTTGTCAATTTGAGTTGTGCAAGATCCTCCCTTTCTTATAGTTTTGGATTTCCTTCCCAGGAATCTTCCCAGAAGAGCACACTCTTCCCATCCTTTATTTTCGACCTCAGATGTTCCACTATTAAATGCCTACAATTGCTAATGAAATTCCATATTCTTGATCCTTCTGGGAGCAACCTAGAAGAAAAGATTTTGTGCTCTTCCCCATCAAGATACTTTGCTTTAACTATTTTCACCCCTTTGAGATCCAATTTTGAGTGAATTGTCCATAGGAGTTTAGCCTGAAGCACTTGATTCTATAACTGCATATTCCTCAGACCTGCCCCATCACCTCCTTACAATCACAAATCTATTTCTATTTTATCATAGGTAATTTATGTTGGTCTGAATTACCCTACCAAATTTTTTTTTTTTATAATTTTCTGATTGATAGCTTTGTTTGCACCGCTTGACAATGGTAGGAAAGAGAGCATATAAATGGGGATTGCTAAGATGACTAAGTTTTTCTATCACTGAATCCCACAACTTACCAGGCTGGAGGCCTTTGGGTAAGGGAAGACCCAAATACTTGCAAGGGAGAGTTCCCTTAAGAAAATCCCAATATACACAAAATTCACATTTCTCTAACTATCCCAATATTGAAAAAGAAAATTTTAGATTTGGCTTGACTTACCTCTTGCCCTGAGGCCAAAGAGTATTGATCTATGATCCATTTGAACTCCTGTGCTTCTTTCACTTAGGATGCACCAAAGAGCATGTTGTCGTCTGCAAATTGTTGGTGGGTGACTTCCGAAATGCCTCTAGCAATCTGTAACCCTTCCAAGTGACCTTCCAATCTTGCTTTTGAGAAAGCTCTACCAAGTTCCTTGGTCATTATGATTAAAAAAAATTGGATAAGGGGTCCCCTTGTGTCAACCCCCTGGAAACATTGAAGAAGCCTATTGAGGAGTCATTTAGCAAAACTGAGAATCTTCAGCAAGCAATCTAATCAAATAACCAATTCATCCAAGTCCTATCAAAGCTGAAAGCTTCCATTACTTTGAAGAGGAAGCACCAATTAAACTTGTCATAGGCCTTTTTAATGTCTAGTTTGATCAACATAGCCTACCTCTTCATTTTCTGAATAGAATGAATTTCCTCCTGAGCAATAATGACCCCATCGAAGAGGGATATGCTAGGAATGAAGCTTGTTTGTTTCTCCAAGATAATGAAAGGCATAATTTTCTTGATTATGTTTGTGATGGTCTTTGCCAATAGTTTATAAATAGTATTGCATAGGGAGATTGGAAAAAAGTCTTGAAAGGAATTGAGCTTGTCTTTTTTTTGGATGAGAGCAATGAAGGTGTTGTTGGCCTCTTTAAGTACTGTACCAGTACATCTGGCTTCTTCCAATGCGTCAACCAGATCCAACCCGATGATGTTCCAACATCTCTGAAAGAAGCCTGTTGGGAACCCATCCGGTCCAGGGGCCTTATCCAGTTGTAACTGAAAAACTTCCTCCTTCACCTCTTTCTCACTGAATTTGTATTGTAGCATGTCATTCTGAGCCATAGTGATCAAATGTGCAATGCCTTGGAGAAGCTCACGTTGTTCCTGAATGTGGGACCCACAAGGTTCATTAAGATGGGACTAGAAAAATTCAATCGTAGCAACCATAATTTTCTCTATCTTATTTAGTATTTTTCCATCCTGACCTTTAATACATGTTATTCTATTGATTTCCCTCCTTGTTTTGGTCGAGTTATGAAAAAACCTAGTTTTCTTATCACCACCCCGAAGCCATACTTCTCTCAACTTTTGCCTCCATAAAACCTCTTCGTTGGCCAACAAATCATTTTATTTATTTAAGATCTATTTCTCTTGATAGAAGCTCGCAACATCCATCCCATGGTTAATGACTTCTTCATTCAATTTTTGCAGTGCTTCCTCTATCTCATGTTTCTTTTCGAAAATGTTCTTGAAACACTCCCTATTCCACTGTTTGAGATGTTGCTTAATTGACTTCAATTTTGAGACAAAGGTGAACAACATCGAGCCGCTTGGACCACACTCCAATCACCAATGTTGGATTATGTTTAAAAAGTGTGCATCACACAACCACATATTCTCAAACTTGAATTGACACCGTACTGGTGATTTTTCTCCAACAATATCCAATAAGACTAGGAAGTGATCCAAACCAATGCCAAGTAGGATGCACCCTTTCAAATTGAAGGGGAAGCCACACAAATCTCCTCTAAATAGAAACCTATCCAATCTTTCTGCAATATTGTTGAAACCTACTCTCTGATTTGTCCAGGTGAAGCACCCATTGCTCATGGCAATCTCAAGTAGAGTGTTATCATCTGCAAACCTTTCAAAGTCAATTTGAGACTGCAATCTGACACCTATACCCCCTTTTTTGTCTGAAGCTCGCAAGATAGCATTGAAATCTCCCCCCAATATTACAAATTCAAAGGCCAAATTGTTACAAAAAATTCTTAACTCCCTCCACAGCTCCCTTTTCTGAATGCAAGTGATGGGACCATACAGATTAACCAAAATAAAGTTAAGTTTTGACACCAGACTCCTAACCTTGCATCCCTACCATTGTTTCGCAGCATCAATTTCTTCCAACCACACACTTTGGAGGCATCATAATGTTAGAATTCCACTAGATTCCCCATTCACATTCACACCGAACCCTTGGAAAATTCTTAGTTTCTTTATAAAGCTTTCTTTCTCATTTTCACTTAACTTGGTCTCTTGAAGTATGAAGATGTCCACCTAGAGATGCTCCATTTGATGCCTGATCAAGCATTGTTTCTAAGGGGTATTCAAGCCCCTAACATTCCAAGTAATAATACTCATGGATGTTCAGGAATGGGATCACCCTTCCCTTCTTTCAACATCTTATTGATTTTCAACTATGCACAAGCTTCTCCATTCCACTTTAGTTTCTCTTGATTGAGGATCTTGCCTCTTCGCTTTGCTTCACCATAGTCTAGGGACAAATTTCCAGACTCTTTTTTGGAATATGACCAAACCACCTGCCACCTTAGGAATTGGAGGAGCTATATCCAAGTGAGCCTCTAATGGAGGGGGATCCATGCCATCTAAAACCCATTGATTAGGCACAACATTTTGGATCTCAACATCTCCTTCCCCCTCAAATTCCTCATTGTGATATTTGATAACTAGCCTACCAGGAATCTAATGACTGAAGGAAATTAAAACTAGAAATATGAAGAGGAATAAATGGTATTCCTCTCAAGAATGCAAAGCTATATTCAACTTGAGAATTGAGAATTACAAAGGAAATGCCTTGGTTATATAGGCCAAGGGGAGAGATAGATGCAACCAGATTATGACAAGTTTTGGCATCCTATGAGGTGTGAAAACTCATGTCATTAAAGGCTCAACCATCTTATCCCTATGTAAAGTTAAGCTAGTGTGAAGAGAACTTTAGTGGAGAACTAGCTAAGAATGAACTAGTTAGATAAAGTACCCCTTTCACACTAACACCCCCCCTTAAGATAAACTTAGGGAGAAGTATACAATGCAAAGATGAAGATATGGGTCCAAAATACTAGGCTTGATGAGGTACCCATGTACATAATAACCTCTCAATGATAAAGAAGGAGAAAACCCAGTGGGAAAAAAACTCATGTCCATGAGAGGGTGAATGAAGAAGGTCTAGGTGGCCCCCCCAGAAGAGATGTGCCTTACCCCCAAGAGAGACAAAAGATGAACATACTTGTTCTCAGTGAAGGGTTTGGTGAATATATCTGGAACTTGATCTGTTGTAGGACAGTAAGAAAATGTATATGGATCTCGATATGTTTGGTTTGTTGATGATGGACCGAGTTCTTCAAGATCTAGATGATGCTTTGGTTGTCACAATAGATGATTGATAGCTTCTGAAAGGTGATATCAAGTTCAGTGAGGATATTCTAAATCCAAATAGCCTCAGTGGTAGCATTGACAACCCCCCTATACCCAACCTCAGTTGAAGAAAGAGCAAGGCATGTTGCTTCTTGCTCTGCCAACAAATGGGGCCATAACCATAGTGAAAATTGTTGTCAAATGTGGACTTGCGATCATCAATATCACCAGCCTAATCAGAATCTGTGTATCCCAGTAAGTCTAAACTTGTGCCTACTACATAGTGAGTCCCATAATGATGATTGCCATAGATGTAGTGCAAGATGCATTTGGCAGCTTTCCAATGAAGCTCATGTGGTTCCGTCATGAAGCGCGAAACAATGCCAATTGTAAAGGAAATGTTGTGGTGAGTATGAGTCAAGTAGATGAGGCTACCAACAAGTTGATGATATAAAGTAGCATCAACTAGTGGTGTGGAACATTTGGCCTCAAGTTTAACTCTAGAAAGAAAGGGAGTCGGTGTAGGCTTACAATCAGCCATATGAAAACATGACAAAAGATCAAGAGCATACTTGGGTTGTGTAAGCGAAATCTCAGAAGAGGTTTGTGTGATCTTGATCCCAAGAAAGTAGTGCAAGAGACCCAAGTCAGTCATGGAAAATTTTTCATGCAAAGCAGTCTTAACAGTCGAGATGATGGATGGAGTGCTCCTAGTGACAATCAAGTCATCAACATAGAGAGCCAAGAAGAGAAGAGCATCCTCCTACTATAAGATGTAGACATTCAAATCTGAGTGGCATCTAGAGAACCCAATGGAGATAAGAAAGGAGTCCATTTTGGCATACCAAGCTCTTGCAGCTTGTTTGAGTCCATAGAGAGACTTCCTTAGTTTACAAACCAATGAAGAATCTTGAATGAATCCTTGTGGTTGCTCCATGTAAAGTTCTTCATGTAGATCTCCATGAAGAAATGTACTCTTCACATCCATTTAATATACAACCCAACCATGAGTTGCAGAAATTGCAAGTAGAAAGCTAATGGAGTTCATTTTGGCAATAGGGGAAAAGGTCTCAATGTAGTCAATATCTGGTACTTGAGAGAAACTTTTGGCCACAAGTCATGCTTTATACTTGTCAACTGAGCCATCCACTACAAATTTGGTTTGATAGATCCACTTACACCAAACCAGTTTTCTTCCCTTGGGAAGTGGAATAAGATTCCATGTTTTATTCTGCATTAAAGAGTTGTACTCTTCCTCCATTGTGGAATTCCACTCAGCAATACCAGAGGCTTCACAAAATGACTATGGATCTGAAGTTGTGGCGATGTAAGAATGTGGAATGTCATGATGTTGTGATCGAGTCCTCCTTATATTTGAGGGATCGCCAATAAGATCTTTGATAGAATCAAGTGTTTGGCGAGCCCAAAGAGGCATGGTAGGGGATGGAGGAGGAGATTCCAAACTCTCTAAAGAGGAAGATGAAATATCATGATCAATGAGACAACTAGAGGAAGCATGAGGAAAATCCACAATTTCAAAATCCTCTAAATCCATTGTGGAGGAAGGAAGAGTAGAGGATGAGCTAGAAGAGCTTTCCTCAAAATGCACACTACACTCAATGAAGAGCTCATGTGTTGTAGGATCCATTAGCCGATATCCTTTGACACCATCAGGGTAACCAACAAAGATGCAAGGCCGACTCTGAGGTTCCAAGGCCTTGTGCTTCTTTAAAGGAATATGTGCCCATGTTGGGGAGCCAAAAACTCTAAAGTTCCCCACAACAAGTTTCCTACCACACCAAGCTTCGAAGGGAGTGATGCCCTTTAGTGCCTTATGTGAAACTCTATTTTGGATGTGAGTATCATAGTTGATAGATTTTTTCCAATATGCAGGTGCAAGGGAGTGAGCGTGGATCATGCAGCCAACCATCTCTTTCAGGGACATATTTTTCCTCTCAGCTACACCATATTGTTGCGGTGTGTAGGGAAAAGTATGTTGAAGATCAATCGCTTCAAGAGTACAAAATTTCTTAAATCGATGGTTCACATATTCTTTGCCATTATTAGTGCAAAGAATTTTGACATACTTTCCAGATTGCTTCTCAACATGAGCCTTAAACTCTTGAAATCGATCAAAGACTTATCTTTTGTGTCAAAGAAAGTAGACCCATGTGTATCTAGAATAGTCATCAATGAAGGTGAGCAAATAACGAGCCTTACTGAAGGATAATGATGGAAAAGGACCCACCAAGTCACTATGAACCAATTCTAGGACTTCTGAAGCCCTCCAAGCCTTCCCTTTGTCGAACTTCTGCTCAGGATTTTTTCCCAAGGCACAACCTCTACATACACCATTTGAAAAATTGATTTGAGGAAGACCTGTGACCATATTTTGTTTGTTCAGTTGCTGAAGATAGCAGTAGTTGAGATGGCCAAACCGCTCATGCCATAGTTTGCTCACAACATTTGAATGGGTAAGCAATGTAGTGGAATGTGAATCAGGTACAAAATGAGAGAAAGCATACAAGCGAGACTCATGATTGGACTTACCAACTGCAAGGAGTGCATTTTCTTCAAGATTTCTGATTCTGATAGAATATGGAGTGAATTCAACTTTTCTACCATTTTGAGTGATTTGGTAGACAGAGAGAAGGTTGGTTGATAGATTAGGCACATAGAGAACATCCTCAAATGTACCATTGTCAGTATCAATTGAACCCTTCCCAATAACATCCACTAGAGAATCATTCCCGATGAGAAAGTGGGGCACAGAACCAGGCTCCAACAAAGAAATTTTTTCTTTACTAGAACCCATGTGATGTGATGCACCTGAGTCAAGAATCCACTCTTTTGAAGAATCAGTAATAGCAACAAGTGCATGTGCTTTCCCTTTACCTGATTTAAAAGGAGTAGAGGATTGTTGAGCAATAGAAGAGGGTAGACTAATGTTGTTCCTTTTAAGAAGATGCTTTAACTCATCGATCTGCTTCTTATGAAAAGAATGTTCCTCATGACCAGGTTTCTTGTAGTAGCTACAATTTGGTCGCTCCTTTTGAAAATTTCCCTTTGAAGAGGAGGATTTGGAGTAAACTTTTGTTGTTGAAGATGATTGTGCTTGATCTCTTTGTGACTTCTTCTTGAACTGCTTTTGTTTGTTGTCAGGTTTCCTTGAAGCTTTTTGACCCTTTGGTTGACTAGCCATCAAAGCTTGTGAGTGTGAAGGCTTAAGAAGACCCATTGACAAAAACTTACCTCATTCTTGCATCAATATTTTAGAAAATGAAGCAAAAGAAGGTGTAGTGAATGTGGATCCCATTGTCAACCTATGAGTATGAAAGCTAGAAACAAAAGCTACAAATTCAATTCCATGTTTATTTAGAGTGTTATAGTGTTATAGGCAAGTTGAATGTATTTCTTCTCTAAGCCACATGATTTACATTGTGCTCTAAGGTCATTGAATTTTGTTACATAATTTTGGATGTTACCAAAAGAATTTGGATCAAGACCCATTAGTTTTTTATCAATTTGATAACCACGAGCTTCATCAATTGTACCATAGAGATTTTTTAATTTTTTCCATGCATCATGTGAATCTTTACATGCTTCAATCGGAAACATTATATTAAGAGAAACTAAAATCCTTAGAAAACCAAGAGATTTTGTATGTTCAAACATCTAGAGTAGTTTTTCCTTATCATTTGTGGGTTCAGTTACCTTCTTCTCAACATAAGGTGTGTATCCTAGCTGCATTAAGGCATTCCATGCATTTTGATGCCATGTATTGTAGTTGTAGGGCATGAGCAATGGAAACTTAAACGTACCCATAGTGAAGGAAAAATAGACCACAAAGTATGAGAGAGGTTCAAGCACAAAGAAAACAAGAAACCCCACAAAGAAAAATGATTTGACACTTTATATTTAGTGTAGTTACATATTTTTGGATTTCAATGCATTTACAATTCCTCAAGAAATAAGCAGGTGCTGAAAGTATACATTTTGTGCAATTTCATACAAAATAAACATCATCAATATGAATTACATGAAAAATCATGCACTTTAAAAAAAAAATCAATTCGATCTGAGGTCGTATGAAAAAGTTATGCAGCTTTGAAGTTTGCAAAAACAAGAACGGTGAGGAGACGTCCCTGAGAATCAACATTTTTTGAAAAATCCATATGTAAAAATCTGAAACTGTCTTCACCAATGCGTAGAATACAAAAAATTAGCCCAAATAAAAAAAAAATTGCACTGAATTCGGAGGTCGGGAGCCCGAGTTATGAGCTTTCAAAGTTGGCCTTGAAAAATCAATGCATCAACAGAGAGGAGGTGAAAATTATTCAAAAAAATCCACCAAATTTAGTGGAAATGCTGCCTAAATTAGTGGTCTGCCACCAAATATAGATGTCCACCAGCTAGTTTAAAACTCTGCCAGATAAATTTAGCATTCTGCCAGTTTACTGCTATTAAATACTCCTCCAACTTTAATGGTCTTAAGATTTTATATTTTTTAATTAAAATATTATTAAAAGTGTGTCAAGATGAAAATTTTTTAATTAAAAAAATTAAAAAATTATAAAACATGTTGGCCAAAACCATTGGCGGATTTCAAAAAAAGATATTTTTTTAATATATAAAAATAAAAAAATATTAAATCATAGCAACATTTAAAAGTTTCGGTTTCAATAAAAACCGTCAACAAATTTTTAGGAAATTATGTCTTAACATAAAAATATTAAAATAATAATAAAATTCTCAGCCAAATTGAAATGGGCTGCACATTTTTAAAAAAAATGATATTTAATTTTTTTTTTTAACTTTTTAAAAAATTTGAAAAAATATTAAAAAGACTCAAACGACGACGCAGGATAAACCTGCGTACCCTGCACACTGCCCAGTAGAGTACCGCAAGTACTTAGGTACCTTGCAGTACCTGCTGTGTTGTACTATGCAGACACTGCGTAGGGGTTTTTTTCGAATTTTTTTTTTAAATATTGTTTGATGTTTAAAAATATCAAAAAATTTAATTATTTTTTGTTTGGTTTCAAAAAAATTGTTTTTAAATGTTAGTTTTTGATTTTCTTAGAGAAATAGTGATTTTCAATGCTTTTTTAAAAAAATCAAAATAGATATCTAAAGAAATATTTTTTGCATTTTTAAAAATTAAAAATATATTTATTTTTCAAATTTTCTTTTAAAAAAAATTAAAAACCAAAATTATGATTTTATTTGAAAAAAAAACAAAACAAAACAAATAAAATGTTTTTATTGTTTTTTTAAACAAAATAAAAGATTTTGTTTTTAAAACAAAATATAAATATTTTATTTTAATAAAAAATGAAATGTTTTAATTTTTAAACAAAAATAAATATTTTTATTTAAATTTTTTGAAATGTTTTAATTTTAAAACAAAAATAAATATTTTTATTTTAGAATAAAAAATATTACTTATTTGTTCGTGGGGTTGGACAATTTTTTTTGCCTTACCTAACAACTTTGTCCAAAATTGACGTTTTGATAGTCAATTGTATGGTTTTAAGGCCTTTTGAGCATGATGGCAGAGTCGGATTTGACCCGAAATGCTCTGAAATGATGGCTCCTTGCTGGATCTAGCAATGGACCTCCCGCTTCAAATTGTTGTAGATCTGGCTCATAATCTCTCTAGGAAGTTTCAAAAGACCTATAACTAACAAGTCAATGTATGAACCCCCCCAAAAAATGATATTCTTTTCACACCTTTATAATTCTCTAGATCATCTTAGGATGCAAAAGAAGAGCATACCTAGTTTTTCTCAACACTCTCAAATTTCCTAAAGGAATGCTAACCCATAACTCAAATTTGGCTCTAATACCATGTGAGATTTTCTAACTAGCCTACCAAGAATCTAATGACTGAAGGAAAACAAAACCAAAAATATGAAGAGGAATAAACTATATTCCTCTCAAGAATGCAAAGCTATATTCAGCTTGAGAACTGAGAATTACAAAGGAAATACCTTGGTTATATAGGCCAAGGGGAGAGATAGATGCAACCAAATTATGACAAGTGTTGGCATCCTATGAGGTGTGACAACTGATGTCATTAAAGGCTCAACCACCTTATCCCTATGTAAAGTTAAGCTAGTGTGAAAAGGACTTTAGTGGAGAACTAGCTAAGAATGAAATAGTTAGATAAAGTACCCCTTTCACACTAATACTCATTTTCCAGCCTTAAGGAGCCATCTTTGGTAGCTTTGACGAATTCTGCTAGTTCCAAACCCACCTCCATTAGAGAGTCTAGGTCATCTTGTCTGATGTTGGGCAGGATAACTTCCAATGCATCAAAAAAAAATTCGTTCAAAACCTCCCTTAAAACTTGATCCTCCTAATCCAACTTCTCAGCCTCCTTCGCTTCAACCTTTTCTTCTTCAACCTCATTGTCATTATTATTTATAGATTTGAAATCCCCCATCAGCCTCCTAGGTGGCGAACATACTAGGGCATCCTGCAGAACTTCATTCTGATTTTCCTAACCCACCAAAGTAGATCCACTAGGACTCGAATCCCTCACCTCTTCGAAATCCCTCTTGCTATCCAAGCCTTTCTTCAGTGATCACCAACAGATCGTGTCCAAAAGCATGTTTTCCATAGATGGTTCAAAAACCAAAGGTTGGATCAATTTGCCCCAATCCATGAAAAGTTTGATTTCCCTCTAGAATTGGCAATGAGGCTTGCTTTCTACACACATTCTTACATAGGTTGTAATCTTATCCAACAACACTCTTTCCTACACACAAACAAACTTCCCTAGGTGATCTTCGATCTATTCTAGAATATCTAGCTACTAGAACTCCATGGGAAGATTTGGCAAACTATACCAATCCTACAAACATTCCATCTAGTACTTTAACGAATCAAACCCTATTTCCCATTTGTGAATATAGAAATTGAAACCCTCCATTAGCCAAATGCCCTTCAAGATCTAGTCTCTAATGTCACTGTTTGGGCATATAACTATGTAAAGAATCCATTTGTTAATACTTTGAATTTCATTTGCTCACCCCACCAACCCTAGCACCAAGGGATAAGACTGTCGCAATTTAGACTTGACTCATACCATCTTACAATCAATCCTCGTTGCTCCAGAAACAAAATCGATGGAAAAAGAAATTTTGAATCGATTACCAACAATGTCTTATTGCCCCTCTTCGATTGAGAAGAACCAACCCCACCCCTTGGGCTATTTCCCAAAGAAGGGTTTCTTGAGTGAAATCTATCTTTTCCCCAAGAATTTCCCTTGAATCTGGGGGAGTCCATCCATCTCCTCTACTGCAGAAAATTTTCCTTTTTGTTTCTCTAATTCGCCCAATTATTGGAGTTCTAGAACTAACCATTCCAACTTTTATTGCCACGATTTCATCTTCTCTTCCTATTCAAATTTGAATTTTGGCACCAAGGCTCATTCACCACTTGCACTTGCACTTGTTCCCCCGAAATAGAATGTGTGACCTCTTTTTCCCACTTGCCTACATCTTCCATTGACTTCCCCTTCAAAGCCCTATGTAGATCATCAAGGCCAACACCCTTGATTTGGTTCATCGAGCCATTCTGGACTTTTGCAAAATTTCACTCCCCTCTGCTTGCCATTCCTATATAATTATATATATTATATTGAAATGCATAATTTATTATTTTCTATTTTATTTTTTGTATTTTTAAGCATTGATTACTAAATAATATTTTTAATTTATATTAAAAGTACAATCTATTATTATAGAAGAATTGGTCAAGTTTAAAAGGAAGGAACTAGTTGAGCACGAGAAGAAAGAAAAGAAGAAGAATAAGTATCACAAGGCATATCTGGGGAAGCACCACTCTCCCATTGATGTTTTAGACATCACTTCGAGTGATGGAGGAGATACTGATCCAGAGAACAGCCATAACCTTCTATCTTTGGTACCATATGAAGATTCTAATGAGGGAGGAGTAGTTGCTCCTCTAGTTTCAGTGCGAACACAGAGCGGGTGAGCATACTTGGATGCTAATGAATCAGATTAGCTTCTTGACCTTGTTTCATAAGCTTTTGTCACCTTGGGATTCACACCTAATGCTTGATTTTTTTTCTAGCGATAATTGGGGCAGCCATCCTCCCAATAGATTGTCAGGTAGTCTACCACTTTGCTTTCCCAAGCATGTTTTGTTTCCAATTTGAGTTGTGCAAGATCCTCCCTTTCTTCCAGTTTTGGATGCCCTTCCCAAGAATCTTCCCAGAAGAGTGCACTTTGCCCATCCTTTATTTCCCACCTTAGATGATCCACTATTAAATGCATGCAGTTGCTAATGAAATTGCATATTCTTGATCCTTTGGGGAGCAACCTAGAAGAAAAGATGTGCTCTTCCCCATCAAGATACTTCGCTTTAACTTTTTTGACCCATTTGAGATATGATTTTGAGTGAATTATCCATAGGAGTTTAGCCCCAAGCGCTTGATTCTATAACTACATATTCATTAGACCTGCCCCATCTATCTCCTTATGATCACAAATTTTCTTCCATTTTATCATAGGGAATTTATGTTGGTCTGAATTACCCTACTAGAAAAAAAATTTCATTTTCTGATTGATAGATTTGTTTGCACCACTTGACAATGGTAGGAAAGAGAGCATGTAAATGGGGATTGCTGAGATGACTAACTTTAGCATTGTTAACTGACCTACCCAAGAAAGCCACTTGTTTTTCCAAGAAGCCATTTTTGCACTGACTTTTCTATCACTAAATCCCACAACTTACTATGCTAGAGGCCTTTGGCTAAGGGAAGACCCAAATACTTGCAGGGGAGAGTTCCATTGTGAAATCCCAATATATGGAAAATTTACGTTTCTCTACCTATCCCAATATTGGAATAGAAAATTTTAGATTTGGCTTGACTTACCTCTTGCATTTAGGTCAAATAGTATTGATCTAGGATCTGTTTGAACTCTCACGCTTCTTTCACTGAGGACGCACCAAAGAGCATGCTGTCATCTACAAATTACTGGTGGGTGACTTTCGAAATGCCTCTTGTAATTTGTAACCCTTCCAAGTGACCTTCCAAGTTCTACCAAGTGCCTCAACCATTATGATAAATAAAAAGAGGGATAAGGGGTCCCCTTGCCTCAACCCCTTGAAAACATTGAAGAAGCCTACTAGGGAGCCATTTAGATAAACTAAGAATCTTAGGCAAGCAATCCAATCAAATAGCCAATTCAGCCAAGTCCTATCAAAGCTGAAAGCTTCCATTACATTGAAGAGGAAGCACCAATTAGCCTTGTCATAGGCCATTTTAATGTCCAGTTTGATCAGCATAGTCTGCCTCTTCATTTTCTAAATAGAATGAATCGCCTCCTAAGTGATAATGACCCCATCGAAGATGGATCTACCAGGAACGAAGCCCATTTATTCCTCCAAGATAATGAAAAGAAGAATTTTCTTGATTCTGTTTGCGATGGTCTTTGCACTACTGAATTTGCTCCATTTTTTGACAAACATTCGTTAGTCTTTGAAAAACATTTGTTGGACAATCGACGAATTGACGAAAGAATTTTCATTGCCATTTTTTCGTCGAAGTTCCGACAACGAATTAAACATCGAAATAATGATGCAGATTTATCGGTCATCAACATCATAAAATGATTCAGATGTTTGTCAAAATATTGACGAAAACTTCGTGCATCCACTGATGAATTATAACCAAAATGCAATTGCAATGGCTCTTTCGAAGTGTCAAAAAAACACCCAAATTTTGTCGCCATTTGGAAAAAATGGGCAAGGAGTTATGAAGAAGCCTTTGTCACAGCTATAGCAACTTCGTCATACGTTTTTGGTGGCCTTTGTCGAAATTGCGATGAAACAATGCAATTTTTTTTTAAATATTTGTTCATATGTACCATCACGGAGACTCTTAGTGATGACCACCAAAACCAACCCATCGGTGAGAGATCAATCATTGACACAAGATAGAAAACTCACTCTGCTAGTCCATGTCTTGTCGATGACTTTCGTCGACAAGAAAGATCCAATGTCACACCAATTTGACCTCTTTAGGAGTTTTGAACACTGCTGGTTATCAGCAAGAGATTCTAAGGGTCTCACTGAATAAACAAGTGTCTAAGAGCAAGTAAACAAATGGAAGCTATTAATTTTCTTATTTTGGGGCTCTTTAAATCATAGAATAGCTACCATCTTGTGTATAATGTACTTATATTCAGATTTGAATTCGAGACCAATTATCATTGCACATTCCATTTTACTCAGACAAAGTATTTTATAAGCAATATATTGATAATTCCAAATGATTTATGGTGTTGTACAACTCTACCTATCATTACAATTCTGTTGTTCCCCTTAGAGAATCCTGCAAAGACAAGTTTACAATACCAAGTCGAATAATATGAAAAAGACTTACTTGCATACAAATTAAATGAGTATTCTCACAATGGTAATTGTCTAATCACAACAACAATTCCATGAAAGGTTATCCATGCTTCATAAGAGATGATTGATCATACATACATATTGCAAGATGCATTGAAAAAGCACTTGAGAACAACCAAGGGCTAACAAGGGAAGGAGTTAAGAAACGTTTGGATTGAAGAGAAAATGTGTAGGGAAAATGTTGAGTAGTGTCAAGAGAACAAAGCTTGTAGAACATATTCTTGACCTAATCAAGCTCTTGAACAACTTAAACAAAATTAAAATACTAACACATACATGAGACATGTAATGGAATTCCAATATTTGCTATCTTTTTCATTAATGCAGAGGTAGGTAAAAGAGAAATAATTATAATTGTAACACTATTCATAGTCCAGTAAATTATGTTCATAATTTGTGTTCAATGGACCTCAATTTTATCATTATACTGCCCATCTAATACCATATTTTAATCCAGGGTTCAACTATCTTAGATCTAAAGAAGCACATTTAATTAACCATTTAATGTACTATAAAATAAGGTAAGACTTTTACTTGAGAAAGATTGGGTACAATTGTAGGATTAAAGTTCTCACAATCATCAGGATTTATTGGTACATAGACACAACCTGCAACATATGAAGTAATGGATGACTACAAGTTAGTGAAATGGTCCTTAATATTTGACTAGTTTGCAAATTGATTGGTAGAAAATAAGGTTATAAATAGATCTACATAAAAAATAATGAGAAAAATCTATTGTAATCATCAAAATATATGAAAAGTGCAAACGAAAGAGTTGAGCTACATCTCTAGAGCCTAAAAAAAACACATGCAAGAAACATAAAAAAAAGAACAAACCAATTTTTGGATGAATACAAAATGGTGTCTTCACCAAGTGATTCATATGCTTTCACACCTGACAGGACATTAAGAAGATTTTAGTCTTCCTCTATGAAATTAACTACTTACAGAAAAAACCTAGAAACCAATATTATATACCTCCATGTCTAGCTGAGGGTAGGTATAAGAGAAAAAAAATTCCTCAATGCAATGCTGAAAAATATCAATGTGTGTGTAGGTTTGTATTACTCAAAATATTATTTCACTACCTAACGAAAAATACCAAAGTGATGTTTTAAATTTCAGTCTTCACATAGCCTCCCTTATTGCTACACATGCATATACAAGAATTATTTGAGCTCTAAACTATTCAAATATTAAGGATTTAATTAGCTATAAGATGGAAAGTTGTTTAGACATAATCCATCATCTTTTACATATCTTCATTCACTCCTAGTGCTTTAGATAATTTTTTGTAAATGAGACAGAAATACGAATCTTTTATGACAAAGAAGATTCTTAAAAGGAGGGGGGAGAGAGAAAAGGGTAGGGGGAAAGAGAATGCTTGAATGTATAGAAAAGTATAACATTTTGATCATTATAATAATGAAACAAATCTTAAGTTTGAAGCATTAATATCATTTACAACATTTATGATCAAGAATGAATGTAAGTAGAGAAACTTTTGCATACCTGCAAATGGTACAAAATTTCATGGCTAAGTCGAAGCCTCCCATCAACAACAAGATCCAAATATCCTTGTATCTATCTCAATCAAGCCTCTAAACCCTTCAAAGCTATCAATTTTTCCACTAACCTATTATGCACAAAAGTCAAATTTTAGAGTTATGTCACCACTAAAAATAGCAGAAATAGAGCTTTGAAACCAAATCCACACAAAACACAATGTGGTATTCATACAAAGCCATACAAACAAACTAAACTCAAAACATTGGAATGGAAACAACTTCAAATTATGATGCAGAGCATGGATTCAAGGTATAAAGAATAATTTTTCTGCCACCATAGTGAAAAGTTAGCACTTTCTTTCATCTTTGCATATTGGTTTGATGCTTCAAACGATGTATTTCTTATATTGAAAAGAGCATTACCTTATTGAGCTTCTCTTTGTTTCGATAATATTTTAATATTCTCTACTTAATAGGGCCAACCGTGTGATGGTGGAAGCTCATTTGGCCCCTCCCCCCTCACATCACTCTCAATTCCCCATACCCAATCATATAACATTAATCATTCATTCATCCATTAATAACATATAACATTCATTCATTAACATATAACATTCATTAATTAACATATTCGCATTCATTCATTAACATATAATATTCATTCTTTCAGTTTTTATATATTATCAAAAATATGGTTGTCATGATATGATCTTACAATCACTTTTTTCTTGTTTCTTTTTTAAAGCTAAAAAAATCTGAAGTGGAGTATCATTTTCTAAATCATCTATCCCACCTTTAGTTTTTCTTCCCTCCGCTCATGATCTTAATGTACGCCTAGTCGCTGCTCACGACGGCGCCACTACAAGGGGTCTCTGCAGCAATAACAAAGAAATCTTAAACTGATATGTTTTATTATTATTGTTACAAGTATTTCATTAATTAAAAGAACATTAGAGTGGTTCTCTTTACCTAATGGGTCCACATCATGTTCATTTCCTGGTGGTGTCTTTCCTTTTTTCTTTTCAGCCTTCTCCTTTCCATCTGACACCAGGTCCTTCCACTCCCTCTTCAGAATCATGGGGGGACGCTCGTACTTTTTTCTCTTCTCTGAATGTGACCTATATTGGTCCATCACATACTTTAGATAGGTACTGTGTACCTTGAAATTTTACGCTACTCTAGTGTGCAAAATAAATAAAAATGTGAATGATAAAAGACTAAGGACACTTCAAGATTAGCCTAAAGAGTGATAAAACAAGAAGGAAAGTAGATAAAAAAAGATGCAAATGATTATACTTTCCTTGTTGTTGAAGACTCCTTGGTTGGCCCTTGGTTTGGATGACTTTGTGTGCTCCTTGGATGGCTTCTTGAGTGACTAAATGCAAGATTGAATATGCAAACTGATCAAAATGGACGGCTAAGTGATGGTAAAAGCTTGAGGATGCAAATTGGCAGCATAAGGTTGCTCAAAATCAAAGTGTTGAAAATGCCCTTGAGGAGGGGGTATTTATAGGAGAATTTGAATTCTCTAGAGAATTCAACGGTTGAGATGCATCCAACAAGGTCAAGATGAAGGGCTATGGTGGGTTGAGAACCCACAAGCCCTCACATCTTGACATGTGGATGGTGAAGTGGCTAAGAGAAGATGAGGTGCGAGTGAGGTGTCAAAAAGGTACATGAGGTGGAGGAAGGACAAGTACCTTCCAAGCACCTTGGGGAGTGAGAAGATTTCCTCAAAAAGGGATTCCTTGTCCCCAAGTGGGAGTGAAAAGGACATTTGAGGAATTTTGGAATTCCCCAAAAATCTACATGGGAAAAGGAGAAGTGGTTGGAGAAATAAGTGTGAATTAAAAATTCACATTCTTAGGAGAGTCTAAAAAATAAAAGGTGGGCTCCAAAAATGTGGGACTTGGTCACATGTGGAGATTGCGACAAGTCCAAGGTTCTAGAAGCCTTAGGATCTAGGATAAATAAATGTGAATTAAAAATTCACATAGGAAAGAGGGTCAATGCTAAAAGGAGATAAATGTAAAGGTTGGCTAAAAAGTGGTGCTAAATATGGCTAATGACCTTGGTTAGGCTGTGCAAATATTGGATTAGACTAATTAATGAAAGATTAGAGGCAAGTGGCAAATGTAGGAGGATGTGACATTAATCTTTGATTAAGAAGATGCACATCATAATCATGAATTAATTAAATTAATTCAGATTAGGGCAAGATCATGGAGGGTGTGACAAGGAGAAAGAAGATGAAGAATTTTAAATTGATTTTAAATAAAAAGGGGAAAAAATGACTAAATTAAATAAATTAGTGTATTAATTTAATTTAGAGAGGAAGAAGGTGAAAGATAAAGTATTAATTATTAAATTAAATACTTTACCGATGTGAAACAAAAGGTGTAATATTAATTTAGTAAATTAATATTCAATATGATAGACGAAAAGGGAGTAAATTTAATCATATGGGAGTGATTAAATTTAGATGTCTACATTTTGCCCCTCTTCGAAATATTGTTAGGATAACAGTGTTTCGAAAAAGAAAAAAATGAAAATGAGGGAGGAAATGATAGGTGGTGATGCCCCTAGCATGGAGAAGGTTAATGATGCCCCAATGACCAGGTTGAGGGAATGGAGGAATGGTAAGAGGGTATGCCCCTCGAGAGGGCGGTCGGGGGAGGAAAACGGGGGTCCCCAGACGATGTCTTGATAGGAAGAAAAGAAGGACACCATTGGATAGAGCTCAAAAAACCAAGCAATTTTGGTTTTTGAACAAAGGTGATCCGACGCACAGTTTGCAAATGGCAGCCTCTGGAAGTTAGGGATTAGTTGGAGGAAGAAAAAGTTAAATGAAAGGTAAAAAAATACCTTCTTGGAAGAAGGGGGTTAAAAAGGTAATTTTAAAAATTACCTTAGTCATTTTCATTGTAGCAGTTGAGAGGAGGAGAGTAGAGGAGTGAAAACAGATGAGGAGGAACAATGTCGACAGACAATGACACCGCGATTGTGCCCTGGGTGGACGAGGTGCGTGCATTATACAACGAGGGCGCGGGCGGATAGTAGGTGAGTGGTAACAAAACCCTCCTATTGAATTTACGTATTTTTAACATATATTTTGATAGGTTTGAAAATTTTGAATACATGGGTTTTGTTCGTTAGGAGAAATTAAAAAACGGGTCCAAATTAGTTGTTTAAAAAAAAGACAAGGATAGCAGAAAATCAGGGGGGAGGTTCAGTACGGTGGGGCGTAGCTGCCCAAACCTAGGGCGCCACTACCCAGCTGTGATGGGGTGGTTCTGCTCGGCTGCGGCCGGGCGCCACCGCCTCGGCTGGGGGCGGTTCTGCACTGGCCGAGGATAGTTCTGCTCGGCTGCGGCTGGGCGGTTCTGCCCGGCTGCGGCCAGGCGCCGCTGCCCTAGCTGGGGGCGGTTCCACCCGGCTGTGGCCAGGCGATTCCGCCCCAACAGGGGGTGGTCCCGCCCTGGCTAGGGGCGGTTCCGCCCTGGTCGGGGGCGGATCCACCCTACTGCGGCGGGGCAGTTCCGTCCTGTTGTGGCCTGGTGAAGTCAACCCATCTAGGGGGGCAAGAAAAAAAGATATATAAGGGGAAAGAGAAAAAGGGGGAAGATAGGAAGGAAATAGAGAGAGAAAAAAAGATAAAAAAAGAAATGATGTGAAATTTTTTGTGCATGCAGAGCTTTGAGCGGATACAAGCACATGAGCAATGGTCAGAGGTGATGGTCGTGACGATAGCAGTGATGAACGGGGAGGATCAAGCAGCGTTGGATCATGTGGGTTTAGGTCACTATATTCAGTTTCCTATGGTCAGAGCGTATCCGGTGATGCTAACAACACTGATAGAGAGATGGAGCTTAGAGACATCCACGTTTCATCTCCTGACATGAGAGATGACCGTGACGTTGGAGGATGAATGGCGCATCTTGAGGCTACCAATTGTCGGTCAGTTAGTGAGTGAGGTGGTGTCCACGGGGGGCGGAGTTACAGGAGACCATGAGAGTATTGTTTGGTCACGTGGAGCTACCCCTGGTGAAGGGTCAGTTGGATTTGGACGAGTGCTTGTTAGTGGGGGTGCCAGCCTTACCATTGTTCTTGTGTGGCCTGATTAGTGGGATACTATTGCTAGATCGGAGCAGACAGACATGTAGCCTATGTTATATGGAGGTGATCTGCCACATTGTTGAGTGGCGGGGGGCCGTTTTCATGGGGGTCATGTGTATTGGTACATCTGTACAGAGATATGCATGGGATTTGCTACTGGAGGGTATCGAGTTTGACATATATGACACTGCTGCAGATTTGGGCGTGGGAGCATATTGCAGTGACGAGGCCGATAGTGGTGAGGAGGGGGACAGTGATGATCATGAGCCCGTGGCTTAGGAGTATGGGGAGGAGAGAGGTTGGGTTTTGTGCTATGAAATGCAGGGAGAGATGGAGGGGTGGAGGAGAACATTTGATGATCTGCAGCTGAGGGACATAGAGTGGCAGCCATATAGGTCACGTCAGTTTAGGGGATGGACGGATACGAGGAGACAGGAGGGTTATTTGTTGAGCTAGTGTTTTATTATTGGTACTCTACCACGCATAGTAGAGTCTCATCGACCAGACAAAGTGTTAAGATAGTTTGGAGTGATACAGGATATTCTGACGACGCCTATCATATTCTAGCGGTATAGTAGAGAGATATCATGGAGAGGTCGCATAGCACCAGTGACAGCCAGGGCAGCAGGACAAGTGCCTTATCCAGGGAGAGTAGGAGGAGAGCAGGTGCCAGTGGTCACCGAGTGATACCAGAGGTGGTTTCAGAATAGGTTATTGGAGAGGATTACTCCTGTTCAGCCTATTTTGAGGGTAGCAGGTGCTGGACCAGAGAATGAGTAGAGACTACGGAGGGAGAGGAGAGGAGGGGAGCAGTAGTGACAAGAGGTTGTGGCAGTGGTAGATGAGGGGGATAGGATCAGCCTGAGGGGGATGAGATAGAGCAGGCAGGCAGAGCAGGGAGGAGGAGGAGGAGACATCAGAGACGAGGCCAGAGAGAGGGTCGGCAGTGGGAGAGAGGGCAGCCACAGAGAGCCCAGGGGGGGCAGAGGGTGGAGGAGGTGATGGATGTGGTAGGTGCGAGGGATGCTGCAGAGGAGGGATGAGACAGTTTGTGGTAGGACAACATGGTCAGCCACAGTGGTTGCGGGTTCAGTCGACTGTAGAGAGTTGCGAGGTTTGTCAGGAGCTAGAGAGCAGAGAGGATGAAGATGTTAGAGCAACACCAGGGGAGGAGAGGAGGTCACCACGATGTCGATTCATGGTTGAGAGACAGGGAGAGGTGGGACAATTCTGGGTTCACCAGATTGTGGAGGACCATGAGGAGCGACAGGAGCAGGGGGTAGGGAGGAGCCAACAGGTGGGGAGGATGAGACAGAGTAGGTGGTTGGGGAGGAGGATGCAATGGATGTAGACAAGGATGCAGTGGAGGAGGATGTTGCTGCAACAGATTCATTAGCTTTAGTTCCTTATGTACCAAAGGATCCCATTATACAGGCGAGAGGAGCAGAAGTGAGAGTACAGATGGAGGAGTGGAGAGTGAGGGCTCTTAAGGTCGAGCTAGCCAGAGTACAGCGAGAGTCATTGAGAGATTATGAGGCTATGGTTTTCGAGCTAGGGGGAGTAGTGGAGGAGAGAGACAGGGCACAGTCAGAGGTGCAGAGGATACAGGGTGAGCTGACCAGTATGACATGGGACCGCGATAGATTGCAGGCAGAGGTCATGGTTTTATAGGCCAGGGGAAGCTAGAGGGGAGGATAGAGCAGGAAGCAGATCAGGGGACAAGATGTTCTAGTTAGCAGTCAGGAGATCTCCAATGAGACTAGGACGAGCTTCAGGATAGAGTACATTGCCTTGAACAGGCAGGTTGAGAGATGGGGCTAATGTAGGAGAGGGAGGCTGTGGCAGTGGAGCAGGCACATATTATGTAGGCCGAGAGGGATGTAGCACAAGTGTAGGTGCAAGCGATGGAGGCGAAGAGGGATGTGGTGCAAGTGCGCGTTCAGAGTGAGAGAGCATTGGTAGAGGTGGATATAGTCACTACAGAGAGGGAGAGATGAGGCAGTAGCAGAGGTAGTGACTCTCTAGAGAGAGGGATTCAATAGAGCTGAGGGCATAGGCACTTCAGAGGGATAGGGATGCAACAGTGGCTTGAGCATAGATGGCTCAGAGGGAGAGAGATGCAGTAGAGATATAGATACGGACTTTACAAGTGGAGAGGGATGTTGCGATGGCCCTTGCAGCGGTAGGTCAGGGTGAGGGTGGGATGCCAGGAGCATACATATAGGTTGTGGAGAGAGAGAGAGATGTAGTAGTGGCACAGGCAGCGGCTGCAGAGGAGATGAGGGGCTGATTACAGACAAAGCTAGCACAGAGCCGGTTGGCTCAGGAGGCATGGGAGCAGGAGAGGAGAGTCATTACTAGGGACCGAGACCAGTATCATCAGGAGCGGAATTCCACTGGGGTACAGGTTGCAGAGTGAGAGGAGAACATGAAAGAGGCAGGATTTTGGATGGCTACGTATTATCACGCGGTTCCTGATCCAGCATAGCGAACATTCTGTTATACCCGGCAGACACCCCAGAGGCCAGCACTGTCCCAGTCATTGGGGACACGGACCCACGGTTACAGTGATTCACTAGGGGGTTCACTAGGCAGTGGGTCAGCACCTGATTCTCCACATAAATCAGATGTGGGGAGTTCATTTGGTAGATGACAGGATACTATGTTTTTGACAGGTGCAGGGTAGATGGATAGTGCAGAGGTGTAGTGGATATATGTAGGACCTTGTGCTGGTGGTTAGATTGGATGATTTTTGTATATGATGGTCACATATTGTGATGACATCGATGGCATTAGTATATGTTAGTCTTGACTATGAGATGTACTTGTGGACTTGTGGTATATTTATATATATATGATAGCTCCTATTGGCCTCATGTTTTATGTGTATGATGCATATGTGGATGGTCATATGATGGCAGTTATTTATGGTGACTTTTGTGGATGTTACATGTATGGATGTTTTTATATATTTACATTTTTATGTAATGTATGGTGATTTTTGTTCTTATGTATGATGAATGCCTATGTTTGAGATAGATGTGTATATGCTTATGATGACACAACAAATGTTTATATTTTATATGTTTATGATGATTATATGCATGTGCGACTAATATGAAGGGTGTAATGGGTGGTGATTTTTATCCCCATGTATGGTGAATGCCTATGTTATATGATGTACATGTGTAAGATAGATGGTGATATGCTTATGATGACACAACAAATGTTTATATTTTATATGTTTATGATGATTATATGCATGTTTGACTAATATGTGTGATGCAAGATGTAATGGATGTATTATGACAGTATTGATGGTGGGCCTAACACTTGACATTGCAGGTGGCGATATTATGGGTGAACCTAAGATAGTGTGTAAATGTATGGATCTAAAATGTAATTATTTAATTATAAGTGTTCCTAGGGTTGTAAGTGATAGTGAAAGATGCATGCGAACATGGTGTGAGTGTGCACCTGTCAAAAGCTTTTAATATCCTGAGAAGAATAGGGGATGGAGGAGAAATATTTGCACAACCAAAATCATAGGATGAGTGTAATGCAATGGTGATGATTATGAAATGCAATCCTAATATGATTTTCCATCTTTAGAGCACTGATTTTTGCTATAGCATAAGACACCAAGTGTCAGGGTATGAAGAACCAAGGCGAATTAGTGTCTAATGCATGAAACAAACACAACAGATAAGAAGGCTATCCCAACACCCCAAAGTCACAAAAAAAACTTTGGTCGGGCCAGGTATTGAGATAACCACAAGCACAAAAGGATGCCCCAACATAACACAAGACCCCGGGGATCTTGGTGGGTACTATGTGGGACAACCAAGAATACACAATCAGAGAAAAGCTCAAGCCATGCCCCTATGTGGACCAATCAAAACATACCATAATATGATGGATTATGGCGGTCTTGACAAGTGATGATAGGGGGCTCAAATGATAAACAAAAACCAAAAGCATCAAAAGATCGCAATCAATTTCAAATGTACATTGCCATAGGGTCAAGGTAATAGATGGGATTGATAAGGTCTGTTAGGAAGGATGCATCCTATTGAGGCCTATGATGAATACTAAGTGAATAGATTGATATGATATAGGATATTCAAAACTAATTGGATCCATTGATACAAGTGGATCTTGTTTGTTAAGAACCAGCTAGATAAGGGCATACGACATGACACAAGAGAGACAACCTAAAGACCTAGGGGCTCAGGGGCTGATCAGAGATTAACCTTGCCTACGTGAAAGTGCAAAGCCCTCGTAGTTCATGGAAAAGGACCACGGATAAAGCGGAAAGAAGACAATGGTGACCAATGATGAAGGACACAAAACACGATAGACAAATGCCCCGGGGGAGGATCAAATGACCGACCTTGCCTACGTGAAAGCACAGGGGCAACGTAGTTCAATAAAAAGACCATGGATAAAAGCGAAAGGGGACTGGTGAAGACGAAGTGATGGAGGACCAAAGCAAGTTGATCCAAAAATGCCCCGAGGGCAGATCAAATGATCAGCCTTGCCTACGTGACAGCGCAGGGGCAACGTAGTTCGACAAAGGATAAAAGTGATGTGGGAGGATGAGATCTAGGTGGAGACCGACATGATGGATGATCCTACATGATGACACAAACTGACCAAAAAAGGGAATGAACGACATAGGCTCAAATTGGGATATAAAAATGCTTAGGATGAGGGATAGGCAAGAGGGGTCATCCAAAGCTTAATCAATAAATACCGAGCGGCCTAAGCCAAGGTGGGTGAAGATGATAGTGCAGATGAAAGCATAAAATAACTAGGATGCTAGGTAGATAATGATTAAGCCCTCTATGGATGGCGCTTATTAACAGGTTTTCACCATCCATACTTATCCAAGGCGTCACCAAGAGGTGATTTTCACCATAGGATGGATTTATTTATTTATACTATTTTTTGGATTTTTTAATACTTTTTTTGATTTTCTAATTTTTTGATGCGGTTACCAAACGGACTTAGGCATAGAACCTCTTTAGATGGAGGATATTGATGGGTTCGTCAAGGGAATCTCCTTCAAGAGTAGTCAACTTGTAGGCCCTAGATCCATATTTGGCAGCTATGATATAAGGCCCTAACCAGTTTGCCTCAAATTTTCCCTTTTTATCACGGTCCGGTTGAGTGCATTGGTTTTCTTTGAGAACAAGCTCACCAACCTGGAATTTTCTAGGATGGACCTTTTTATTGTAATGACGTTTGAGGCAATTTTGGTATGCTTGCAGGTGATCATAGGCTTTTATTCTCCATTCATCTAGAAATTCTAGCTGTGCAAGCCGTGCAACACGAGCATCTTCTTTGTTGATAATGTTCTTTAGAGAAATTCTCAATGATGGAAGCTCAACTTCGATCGGCAAGACGGCTTCAACACCATATACTAAAGAGTAGGGGGTGGCACCTATTGGGGTGTGGATGGATGTACGGTATGTCCAGAGGGTAGGATGAATATACAGGTGTCAATCTCGTCCAGTGTTATTGACAACCTTTTTGAGGATGTGGATGAGGGTCTTGTTGGTTGCTTCTACCTGACCATTACCCTGGGGGTAATAAGGTGTTGACCAACGATGCTGGATATGGAAGGTGTCACAGAGGTGTTTTATGGCTTGGCTTTTAAAAGGTTTTCCGTTATGAGAAAGGATAGTGGATGGGATACCATATCTGCAGAGAATATGGTAGAGGATGAATTTGGAAATCTGAGTACCAGTGATCTGTGAAAGGGGCATTGCTTCCACCCATTTGGTGAAGTACTCAATTACAGTAATGATGAATGTATGGCGATCGGATGATGGTGGGTAAATCTTGCCAATCAAGTTGAAACCCCATTGAGAAAAGGGCCATGGTGCTAGGAGAGGCTAAAGATCTTGTGCTGGGGCGTGAATCAAATCTACATATTGTTGGCATGGAAGGAATTTCTTCATGAATTCACAAGCATCATGTTACAATGTAGGCCAATAATATCCAGCTCATAGGATCCTTTTGGCCAGAGCCATACCATTTGAGTGAGCTCCACAAATACCACCCTGTACTTCTATTAGTACTTTGCAGGCCTCAGTCTCATTCAGACATCTAAGGAGGATTCCATCATACTCGCGATGATAGAGCGTATCACCTACAATGATGTATCGAGAAGAATGATGGGTAAAGGATTTGCGTTGGTTGCATGTAAGTTCTGGGGGTATGATATTATCACAAAGATAAGTGTATATGTCTTGATACTAGGGGGAGGTGGGACCTACAATATCGCACACCATATCAGTCTCAGGAACATCATATGCAAGGATTAAAAGTTGTTCAACAAGAAACTCACACTCCATTTGATCTTTAGGCATGTCAATTAGGGAACCAATAGTGGCCATTGCATCTGCCGCTTTATTCTGTACCCGAGGGATTTGGTCAAACTGTATGAAGGTGAAATATTTCTTGAAATCATCCACCATGCGTTTATAGGGTAACAGTTTATCATCTTTCATGAGGAATTCATCATTAACTTGTCGAATGACCAGCAAAGAATTACCAAAAACTTTCAAATGAGTTATGTGCCACTGTTTTGCAATTTTGAGGTTGGTGAGGAGGGCTTCGTACTTTGCCATATTGTTGGTACATGGGAATGCTATCCTGAATGATTTTGGGATGTAGTCACCTTGAGGAGTGACTAATAGAATTCCTGCTCTAGATCCACTATGAGTGTATGAGCCATCGAAATATAACGTCCAAGCTGGCACTTCTATAACTAAGTAGATTGCTTCATCTGAGAATTCAGTGTCTAGTGGGTAGGCATCTACTAATGGTGCTTCAGCCAATTGATCAGCAATAACCTGTCCTTTTATGGCTTTTTGCTCTACATATTCTATGTCAAATTCACTTAGGAGCATGACCCATTTGGCCATGCAGCCAGTCAAAGTGGTTCTAGATAACAAATACTTCAGGGGATCAATTTTGGCAATTAATTTGACTAGATGGCTGAGCATATAATGACAGAGTTTCTATGTGCTAAAAACTAGGGCAAGGCAAGCTTTTTCCATGGGGGAGTAATTTAACTCATAGCCAACTAGTGTTCAACTGATGTAGTAGATTTCCCTCTCTTTTAATGACTCATCATGTTGTTCCAACAATGCCCCCAGTGCGACTGAAGTAGTAGAAATGTAAAGCAGGAGGGGTTTTCCTGGAATAGGCGGCATCAAGATCAATGGATGAGCTAAATATTCCTTAATTTTATCGAAAACCCATCTCACACTATGGGGTCCATCGGAAGGTGGAATCTTTATTCAAAAGATGGGTGAATGGCTGACATTTATCTGCTAGCTAGGCTATGAACCGACGGATGGATTGCATCTTCCTCTAGAGGCTTCTTAACTGTTTCAGATTGCGCGGAGGTGGCATGTCCAGGATAGCCTTTACCTTGGCGGGATCCACCTCAATGCCCCTACGAGAGACTATGAAACCCAACAACTTTCCTAACGTGACCCCAAAGACACACTTTTTTGGATTTAGCCGCAACTTGTAATGCTCTAACTGCTCAAATATCTTCTTCAGGATAGCAGGATGTTCTACTCGTGTTTTTGATTTTCCTAGCAAGTCATCAACATAATCCTCCATGATGATATGAATAAGGTCATGGAAGATGACCATCATCACTCTCTGATATGTTGCCCCTCCATTTTTGAGACCAAACGACATAGCATTTTAACAAAAAGTTCCCCAAGGTGTTGTAAAGGCAGTCTTATGTTGGTCTTCAGGTGCGATTCAAATCTGATTATAACTAGAGAAGCCATCCATGAGGGATAACATCTCATGTCCTGCTGTCAGGTTGACCAACATGTCAATGTTAGGCAGGGGGAAGTCATCTTTTGGGCAGGCTTTGTTAAGATCCCTGAAGTCTATGCAAACTCGAATGTCTCCATTTGGTTTGGCAACTGGTACTATATTGGAGATCCACTCAGAGTAGTCAATCGGTCTGATAAAACCCGCCTCTAGTAACTTCTCCAATTCCTTCTTGACTAATAACATGACTTGCGGATGCATCTTGCTGAGCTTTTGTTTGACAGGCTTGGCATCTGGGCGAATGTCTAAGTGATGAACCACTAAGGTGGGATCTAAGCCTGGCATGTCTGAGTATGACCAAGCAAAGTTAATGATTCCCTCTTGGAGTAGCTACACAATGACTGGATATTCTTGCTCTAAGAGTGACTTAGCTACATAGGTGATTTTAGGACTTTCAGCAGTTCCTAGATTAACTTCTTGCATCTCTTCAATCAAAATAGATGATCAGGCAGATAACTGAGTTCCCATAAGGGAAAGATGAACATCTCCATCTTCCAGCTCCTCTTCGAGGTTTTTTCCATTAGATGCATCCTTTATTTTTACTTTTTCAAGGTCAGAAAGTGCCTTAGGGAGGTTTTCACTAGATGACCGTTTTTTACTTTTCTTATTCCTATTTTTGCAACTGGAGTGTTCATCCTCCCCCAATCCCATAAGGTTGACATATGTATCTGCAGACATACTGATAGGTGTGCTATTACGTAGGTCCCAATCAATAAGCTCAGGGTGACAAAGGGATAGGCTAATAGTGCAGGCGGATAGGCATTCGAACATGGATGATAAGTCAGTATGATCAACATCATCGTATGCATGTATGATGGATTTCTCCTCGGGTATGTCTTCCAATGAGCCATTGTCCACGGCAACACTATTGGAAGTACTAGACGATGTTGTAGGGCTTTTCTATTTTCTATCATACCCAATGCCTACGTTCATTGGTAACTATGACATGTCAATGGGTTGCAACTGCCCTTGTTCTTCTTTACTTAGGCCCCTGCCTTGAAAGTTATGTTTTTCCACGAACTTTGTCGGCCAAGGGTACTTTTCCTGAAAATATTTCTTTAGAGGAGTCTCTAGTTCGGGCTCTTCTTAGTAGACCCATTGGCTTATGTCCTCTTCTGGTGCATCTATCTTGACACTTGGGGATCTAAAAGTGGTGGTAGGGATGTCTTTACCACTGAAGGTGATAGTCTTGTCTTCCTTTGGAGTAGCACATGAAGGTTGACCATACTCATGGGGTGATGGCGGCTTGGTTGCTACATTGAGAGCAGTATGCATTTTGTATTCCCCACACCCTTTGTCAATGATCTGGACTTTGGTGATCATAGGATCAGTGGTGGAGGATGAAGTGGTCATCACGGTGGATGGTGGATTAGAGGATGATGACTGGGATGCCCCCATTTCAACCCCAGGACAATAATATAAATGGGGAAATGACGCTTCTAAAGCACAAAAATATTCAAATGGTTGGGGGTTGGCATAGATGGTGACTTCTTGTCCGTTGACGGGGAATTTTAGGCACTGATGGTATGTGGAGGGGATAGCTTGCATAGCATGGAGCCATGGGCGGCCAAGGAGGAGATTATACAGTAAGTCCAGATCAAGGACATGACAGGTAGTATACTGAAGCACAGGTCCCACTTGGATAGGAAGACTAATAATTCCCTCTGAATTTCTTTCTGCATTATCATAGGCTTTGATTGTGATGATCTGGTTACTTAAGTCTGCTTGAGTATACCCCACCTATTTTATGAATTTCAAAGTACACAAATTGATGGCAGAGCCATTATCTACCAAGACCCTTTTTATTTTATGGCGAGCAACCACAACTTCAATATGTAAGGGGCGATTATGATTGACATCGATGTTTGGCATATCGTTTTGGTTGAAGTGGAGGTGATGAGACAAAGCCAGGTGTTCCACCAAAGCTTGGAATTGCGTGGGGTTGATGTCATTTGGAACATGGGTTTCCTGCAGGGCTCTATTGAGGATTTCTTGATGTATCGGGGAAGACTTGAGAAAATCCAAAATGGATATATGAGCAGGGGTCTTTCGTAAGTGATCAAGGATGTTGTACTGAGAGCTTACAAGATTTGATTGGGCAGGTGCAGAGGCTGTAAGGACAATGATACGGGCTCGCCGTGTAGTAACAACACATTGAGGGTCTTTGGCTTTAACATGTATCATGGATACATAGTGTTCCACCTACTCAATGTAATGAATAACACCTTCGTAATTGAAGGGCACATTCTTATAGCTCACATTATTTGTGTTGTTTCCTTGGGGATTATTGCTAGATGTGCTTGGGCCTTGGTTATGGTTCGGAAAGGTGTTTTGATATATCTGCAATTGAGCATTGGACAACAAAGCTTGACTAGGGTCAACCTTGATGTCACCTCGATCAATGAGATCTTGGACATAGTTTTTCAGACCCTGACACTTATTCAAAGAGTGTCCCTTGATTTTATGGAACTCACAATACTCATTTTCTTTAAACCATGTAGGCTTAGGTTTGGACTTGTTAAATGGTTTGGTGATAGGGTACGTGATGGGGTAGTTGATTTGTAACAACTTATTAAAAACAACACTTAGAGGTTCTCCTAATTGGGCGTATTGATGTTTGGTGTTCCCCTGATTGTTTTGGTTTGACTGTTGAGGAGGACGAGGTGTCCCCTATGGTACATATATGGTGTTAGGTATGGACGGTTGTTTTTGGGATGCATTAGCCACTTGGACATGTTTAGTGTCTGTCATGCCGTCATTCACCGCATTCTTGTTCTTGTTCCAGAATCGTGGTTTATCTCCAAATGACCTCTCTTTATCAGGACTATGTATTTTAATGTGTCCTTTGGAAATAAGGGCACATTCAAGGATGGGTCCCTTTTCTACTATCTCCGCGAAGGTGGTGACACAATGTAACCTAAAATTATGGGCCATGTCAGGATGAGAGTTTTCCACGAAAAGAGTGACCATGTCTTTCTCTTTCAGAGGGGTCTTCATTCAACTTGCTAATGCATGCCACCATTGTAGGTAGCTAGTAAAGGTTTCCCCATCACATTGTTTCTCTTTGAGGAGATATAAAGTGTCTGTATCCTTCTCGAAATTGAAAGAGAAGTAGGATACAATTTTTTTTGACAAGTCTGCAAAAGTTTTTATGGACCCTTTTTCGAGAGTCATGAACTAATCTAAGGCATGGCTTGCTAGGCTTCCTGGGAACAAGCGCAAGAGATAGTTATCATTGTACATGACTTCTTGACACTGGGAATAAAACTCCTGCAAGTGAGCCTTAGTGTCTTTGTTTCCCTTATATTTGTCAAATTTTGGTATCTTGAAATGTTTAGGAAATGGGATTAATGAGATGGAGGGATCAAATGGATATGGGCATATGTCTTCAAATTTTAATGATTGTTTGGTAGCCCCGACTTGAAGGTCCTTAAGTGTGGCTTTGATTTCCAACAAATCCGAGCTAGCTGGTGGCAGGTTGGGGGGATATTGATGATAGGATGATAAAGGATTCGGTTGAAAGGGTGTCGGATTGTTGAAATATGGGTTTGAATGATTGGATGATGATATGGCTTGCTGGTAAGATGGGATATTTGTTGATACGAGGGCTGTTGTTGTGGGGTATAGTATGGATTTGTTTGATAAAAGTGTGGGGTAGGTTGTTGAAGAGCTTGGATGGGATGTTGCGTATTAGTTTGTTGTGATTGTTGGGAGGTCGCATAAAGTGGTTGTTGGTGAAACTGTTGTTGATTGTGATAGTAGTAGTGTTGGGGAGGTTGTTGTTGTGACGTCAAATGTTGTATGGGCCGAGATGGGATATTGTGTTGTGGTTGAGCCTGCGGACGCAAAATGGATGCAAGAAAGGGGGATATTGTCTGAGCAATAGGTCGATATGGATTGCCTTGTGATTGGTAGGGTGGTTGTTGCGGATGAGATGGAGGAGGTAGCGTAGAAGTGTTTTGTAAAGGGGGTTGTTGGGTACCACCTGAAACATTCAACTAGGGTGTGCCTTGTGGTGGTAATTAAGGTAGAATGTTAGATTGGTGAAGCTGTTGAGATGGTAGATTTTTGGTCCCAGGAGGTGGAAGCGGTGTGGTAAAGGAGGTGCCCCCAATCTTGACTGTAGGTTGATTCGGAGGAGGGGGTGTTGTTAATGTTAATGGCAGAGGTTGTGGAACATTTTGTGGCATACCATAGGCAAAAGGATTATTGGGATCAGGCACTTGAGGACCTCTCATAACTGAGGTCGAAGCATGTGGGGGATAGTTAACCTAATAAAGAACGACATTGCCAAATTCAGTTTGATGCCAACCCTCAATTGGAGGAACATTGGGGAAGTATGGACCTTCAGGTGCATTTTGTGAACCTTGGAGTACATTAGATGGGGCACCCCTATATTTGGACAAGTCAACACTTGGGGGGGTTTAACACCTTTCTCAATTAGGTGGGCTAAAATTTCTTCCCCATGTTTTTCGAGCAGACGGTCAGTCATTTGCACATTGGCGTGATTACTAAAATGTTCCTCAGGTGTGAGTTTAGGTTGATTGGCCATACTCTCTTCACTGGGTGGTGAGTTGTTCTAATTTTTGGTGTTGGAGTGCGATGAAGTGCCATTATGAGGATCATGAGGGATGTTAGTACCCTTCTTAGGATCTGATAAGATGTTCATTGTGTTGTTGGGATCTTGAGGGTTGTTTGATTGGGCATTCTGGGCTTGATGGTCGGCCATTTTCTTTGCCTGTGATCAGGTCTGAACGAGCATGCAAATGTGCTATGAGTAGATTAATGTTTTTTGATGAATGATTTGATTGTGATTGGATGAGGTGTGATTTTGATAGGATTCAGATTTTGATTAGATTTTGTTTGAATATATTGGATTGGATTAGACTTTGATGGGATTGGATTTGGATTTGGCAAGATTGGATTGGATTGGATTGGACTGGATTAGATTATTTGGTTGAACAGATGTGATTTGATTGATTGGACAATTTCATCGAATGATTGGTTTTGATTGATTTGGACTATTGGATGGGTATGATTAGATGATGAAAGATGTGAGAGAGAGACCTTAAGCTTGATCATAGGAAGTTACCCTTAGTGACCTAGAGCTTTGATTGATTAAGAGGATGATTACGACATTGAATCCACCTTAAGATAGGAATGGATTGATTGGGTCGAGGATGATAACTTACAACACCGAATTCACCTCAAGATGGAAGCAAATTGATTGGGGTTGAAGTTAAAGACTAATAATCAAATTCAAGCAATATGGTCAATTTGGGTAACCACTTTGTAAAGCAAGGTTAAGGAGGTTTGGTTATGAGTGGTGTTTGGCGGTAAAATTATGATGTTTTCTAGATAAGGGTATGGACTTTTGAATGTATTAGGGAGAAATTAAAATGAACGGGTAGATTGAAGATGATTGCAAAGAATGAGTGTGGATTTATAATGGTTAAACCAAGATTTGGAATGATAAGATGGAGGTTTAAATAGATTAAATGTAGGTTTTGGGAAGCTTGGAGTGAGAAAATGGAGGCTTAGGATGATGAGACAATGGTTGGGAATGGTTAAATGATGGTTTAAAGGCTAAACGGATCCAAATGGGGCAATTTCAAGTGCTCAGGAGGGCAAATCCGCCCCTTTGCAGCAAAAATCAATGGCGTTGATAGCTTTCTGCAGTAAATCAGGGGTGCTTCCACCTTTCTGTAGTAGAATTAGGGGTGCTTCCATATTTTTGTAGCAAAACAGGGGTGCTTCTGCCTTTTTGCAGCAAAACAGAGGGCACTTCCGCCTTTCTGCAGCAAAACAAAAGGCGCTTCCGCCTTTCTGCAGCAAAACAGAGGGTGCTTCTGCCTTTCTATGGTAAGACAGAGCTTGGTTTTGATGGAAAAGGCTATGAAAAGGATGAAAAATGATAAAGTAAGGCCAAAGTATCAAAGATTTCATAGATTTTTCACAAGAAAAATACTTCAAGCAAGCACAATCCTATAATTAATGTTAAGGGTATGGCTAGGAAAGGTCCTAATCTAGGATGCACAAAGCTTCTAGGGAGTCCTCAATATACTCTCGGTACATAAGGCACAACCGTGAACACCAGCCCATCACAAGTGTGAGTGGGGAACCCCAGCGAGATACTGAAAGGCTCAGACCAACTCTTCACATCTATCTAGGTATCACCCTAGCTTCGACGCTTCACCAATTACGACATGATTGGATTGGGGTACAACTTTCATTCTCCCCCCTTTATATACCCCGCTGGTACACGTGGTTGGAATCATCCCTTGGGGTGATGAAATCCCCAAGCAGGTCCCACTAAAAAGAAGACACTAACCACTTCCAACTACTCCCCAGGCTCTCACGAAGTGCAAGGGGAAAGTGAAAACAAATTAATGCCCCCGTGGGTAATACAAGAATAAACAATCACAGCAAGCAATGAAGTTTACTCCCCCTAATTAGACTATGTTCTGAAACAACAAGGATAATTTTTGCAAATCTGATCAAATAGATGGCCTTGCAAACAAATGTTAGCTATCTTTTTCTTTGTTCTTGGTCAATTACGCCCTCATATGCTGCAAAACGTTAGCAAAAAACACCAATATTCTTGCCAAAACAATGTTAGAGGGTTACTACTTGAAAATAGACAAAAATGAGAACAAAAACAAAGTTAAAATGACTGTTTTACCTTCCAAACTGTGCTATTTTGGGGCGCTTCCACCTTTCTGCAACAAAACAGGGGCGATTTCGCCTTTCTGCAGCAAAAACAAGAGCGCTTCCGCCTTTCTACAGCAAAATGGGGGCGCTTCCAGCTTTCTGCAGCAAAAATAGGGGTGCTTCCACCTTTCTGCAGCAAGATTAGAGGGCACTTCCGCCTTTCTGTAGCAAGAGGTTAGAGGGCGCTTCCACCTTTCTGTAGCAAGAGGTTAGAGGGCACTTCTGCCTTTCTATAGGAAGAGGTTAGAGGGCACTTCCACCTTTCTACAGCAAGAGGTTACAGGGCACTTCTGCCTTTCTGCAGGAAGAGGTTAGAGGGCACTTTCGTCTTTCTACAGCAAGAGGTTAGAGGGAAAGAGGCTTTCAAAATGAAAGGGCGTATCCACCCCTCTGCAGGGAACTTTATTAGATTTTTTTTAAAAGGAAAGTTGTACACCCCACTGCAAGAAAGTGTTAGAAAAAACCTTCTAAGTATACACCTAACTACAAGAAACTGTTAGAAGAAAATAAAATTGTCAGATATAGGGCACTGTCACCTTTCTGCAGTGGACAAGAGGGCGCTTCCGCCTTTTTGCAGTAAAGCAGAGGGCGCTTTCACTTTTCTGCGGTAAAGCAGAGGGTGCTTCCACCTTTCTATAGTAAAACAGATGGTGCTTCCACCTTTCTATGACCTTTTCCTGCAAAATTCTTAACAAAAATGAAGGTTAAATGCAAGAACCCGTTTGTGGGTCCCACCGGGTGTGCCAGAAATGTGTACCTTAGAATTTTACGCTACTCTAGTGTGCAAAATAACTAAAAATGCAAATGATAAAAGACTAAGGACACTTCAAGATTAGCCTAAAGAGTGATAAAACAAGAAGGAAAGTAGATAAAACAAGATGCAAATGATTATACCTTCCTTACTGGTGAAGACTCCTTGGTTGGCCCTTGGTTTAGATGACTTTGTGTGCTCCTTGGATGGCTTCTTGAGTGACTAAATGAAAGATTGAATATGAAAAATGATCAAAATGAATGGCTAAGTGATGGTAAATGCTTGAGGATTCAAATTGGCAGCATAAGGTTGCTCAAAATCAAAGTGTTGAAAATTCCCTTGCAGAGGGGGTATTTATAGGAGAATTTGAATTCTCTAGAGAATTCAACGGTTGAGATGCATCCAACGAGGTCAAGATGAAGGGCTATGGTGGGTTGAGAACCCACAATCCCTCACATCTTGACATGTGGATGGTGAAGTGGTTAAGAGAAGATGAGGTGTGAGTGAGGTGTCAAAAAGGTACATGAGGTGGAGGAAGGACAAGTACCTTCCAAGCACCTTGGGGAGTGAGAAGATTTCCTCAAAAAGGGATTCCTTGTCCCCAAGTGGGAGTGAAAGGGACTTTTGAGGAATTTTAGAATTCCTCAAAAATCTAAATGGGAAAAGGAGAGGTGGTTGGAGAAATAAGTGTGAATTAAAAATTCACATTCTTAGGAGATTCTAAAAGATAAAAGGTGGGCTCCAAAAAGGTGGGAGTTGGTCACATGTGGAGATTGTGACAAGTCCAAGGTTCTAGAAGCCTTAGGATCTAGGATAAATAAATGTGAATTAAAAATTCACATAGGAAAGAGGGTCAATGCTAAAAGGAGATAAATGCAAAGGTTGGTTGAAAAGTGGTGCTAAATATGGCTAATGACCTTGGTTAAGGTTGTGCAAATATTGGATTAGACTAATTAATGGAAGATTAGAGGAAAGTGGCAAATGTAGGAGGATGTGACATTAATCTTTGATTAAGAAGATGCACATCATAATCATGAATTAATTAAAATTAGGGCAAGATCATGGAGGGTGTGACAAGGAGAGAGAAGATGAGGAATTTTAAATTGATTTTAAATCAAAAGGGGAAAAATGACTAAATTAGATAAATTAGTGTATTTATTTAATTTAGAGAGGAAGAAGGTGAAAGATAAAGTATTAATTATTAAATTAAATACTTTACCGATGAAAACAAAAGGTGTAATATTAATTTAGTAAATTAATATTTAATATGATAGATCAAAAGGGATTAAATTTAATCATATGGGAGTGATTAAATTTAGATGTCTATAGGTACCAACTTTCTTAAGGACCTTGGTTCGATTGAATATTTTATCACTGAACAACACAACTAAATGGTTAATGAGCTCATCTTTTAAATCTTGATTTTGGGCATTCCACTGTGTACGTACGGTGGGCCTGAAGAGCTCCAATGTAATATCACTTAGATGTTTATAAAAAAAAAAATTTCTTGCAAAATGATCATGGGATCAATAGTCTAAAAAGAGCGATTAATAAGTAAATTTCAATTGGATTATATATAATAATAATTAATTTTTTTTAAAGTACCTGGGACCTTCTCTATCTTTATGGGAACAAAATCCTCGGTCACCACAAATGTGACCAGAAATATTCCCGTACTAGTAATATGGGAAGATCTAGGAAATGCTGCTAAAATATCACTAGTACTAGTGGCCTCTACATTCCCAGGTACATGTCCTGACACATGTTATGGCATGTATTCACTACGAGAGGGTGCACTAATGGATGTTGCATGGTATGTGTTGCCGACATTTAAGATGAAAATATAGACACAGATGATGGGGTCAGATGATGTGATGTATGTGCAGGAAGATCAAGATGGACACTTGCACCAACCCCTACTCCTCGGGTAGCACTTGTAGTACCCTGATCATGGCCAGGAGCATTATAAGGACACAAAAAAACTTGTAAAAACAACACATATTTTAGTTCATGACATAAAAGAGTACAAAATATAAAACCATGAATGAACTTATGTTATAATTAAAGACCTCATGACAACTCACTTGCAAGTTTGTGATCTCTCAGTCAATATTTTAACCCTCTCTCTTATTTCATCTATTTGAGGCACTATGAATAACAACTTAAGGATTTCTTGATTGCATTTTTTTTGGGTCTTCCTTATCATATCGAGAGGGTTTGTTGAATAAGCGACATCATCATCACATAATATTGACCGCACCTCCCTATGGATGCTCTTGTCTACTATTGGTGCATTTCCCCAATCAATCAACTACAACAAGAATATTAAAAACATTATTGAAATTAACCCAATAAAATTATGAAAAAAACATAATAATAAAACATATTGCTTGTATCTAATTTGTACAATTACAATGAGGTAAACCTGTTAGGTAGAAGTGCCTGAAGATACATCATGAACTATCCTCTAGGTCAGAGCCTTCTCCTATACAATCAATGTCCTGCTGTGACAAAAATTAAATATAAAAATCCATTACCAAAATGGAACCAATAGACTTACAAAAAAGAACATAAGAATAAAATGGTATATTGGAGTCATTAATTGGAGGTTGGGTAAAATGGTACATAGTACGTACCACCCCCATAATAATTATGTTTGTAACTAAGTGATTCAAATTGTAATCAATTAGCAACTCTTCCCCTGCAGTTATTGATTTTATCGCACATATGAATACATGGTTTCCCTCGCACGCCTCAAATATGCAATTGGGTTACTTATTTGTTGACCTAGGTCATGTACTATTTATGAATCTTACAATATTCCCTAATGCTTTTGGCCTTCCGTTAATGTACATAGCCACTCTATATTTTGATCCTTATATTTTAGCTATATATAATTTGTTGATAGTGCATACCTACGCATACTTCGTGTATATCAAACCAGTTGCATCCAATATTTGTAACTGTAACAGAGTCCAACATACTCCATCAATTTAAAAACTTTTTCGTAACAGACCTTTATGCTGTCCATGCAAAATAGGCCCAAACCATGTAATGACAATGGTGCTATGTGATATATCCTCTCATTGACACAAAAATCAATGTTTATTTGAGGAAGTTCCTTGGGTACCCATTGTTTCCATAGATGTTTGTACCTCAAGGGCACCTCAACATCGCCTATGCTCTCATCATCATAAGAACATGACCCCCCTTCAACAAGAAAAAATTCCATGTGTTTACAAATTTTTCTTCTAATATTTTGACCTCTAGTTGATCTCCCTCTTTTAGACATACTACATGTCTCACTTTCCTCTTCTCTTCTTGAATTTCCCTTGCTCGAGGAAGACAGATCTGACAAATACCTATTTGGTGGTACTTGCACTCATAAGGATGTTGAAGTTCTTTCATGGTGATGTGATCCCAAGGTGACATTATGATTAATCTATCATTTCATCACTAGAATTTCACAGGTTATAAGATAATCAAGTCTTGATAGATTGCAAGTTATTGTTACTACTATCCATATTGGTCCATCACAAATCAAATCTACTTAATGTTTTAACTCCCAAACTTTGTAACAAGTATTAAATGTGACTATGGTCCACCAGTTACACAACAAGGCCTCAAATGTATTCTCTAATTGTAATCAAAGGAATTTTTCTCTTCATTCAAGTAAATAAACTGGAAGGGAAACACCACCATATGGTTTATTGGACATCTACATGACTAAAAATAGCAGCAAATTTACATTTAATTTCCATATGTCTAATTGGTTAATAGGGAGGGAGTGTGTACTAGGCCTAGTTAAGTCATCATAAGTTTATGATTTGGCAATAATTTTTTTTTAAGTCATCTTAAATCTTCCTATGTCTAATTGCTAGGAGACTTTTGGTATGTTTTAAGGTAGGATGATTGATGAAAAATACCAAAGATCCTTTCTCCATAGTATCCAGGTACACATAGCAATGGTCTTCTCTTATACAGTTGGACATGATTTAAAGAACTTAGCTAGGAATTATTCATTTAACCTAAGGTTTTCTCATAATGCCATCATTGGAAAAGTATGATCAAATTCTACCATTATGAATAATTGGTCTATGTGCCTCTAGTAATCACTATAAATATTTGTAAGGATAAAATGACTAATTGCATTAGGTAGGAGAGAATCAACTTTGAGTTCTTCAAAGATTATATTCCTCTATTCATAAGTTTTAAGGGTTGTGTGTGGAGGAGGTTATCACTACCAAGAAGGGAGGAGACCTTTCTTTGAGATGGAACTTCAAAAAATTTCTCTTTTTGTTCCATTTTTATCTTGCCTTATGTCTTTGGTCATCTATGGTGTTTGGGAAAATCCTAAGGTTAGTGTTTTACCTTTATCTTCATGTAAAACCCTAGTGTTTATCTTACACTATGGGTGGGATCTTTTGGGCTATTAATTTTTAGGGAGGGTTTTAAAACAACTTAAGCCCCATCGCTTCATCTAGGCTGGGCCCCTTTGATTTATTGTTTTATTTCCTTTGCCTGACTTTATTATTTCCTAGGTCTTGGATGGTCCCATGCTCCCTTGTTTAAAAAAAAACTTATGTCATTGTTTATCATCGGCCTAGTGATGTCCCCTTGTTCTTTTAAAAAATATTTTATATTTTGCAGAGGGACAAGTTTGCATGACTGTAGATCAATTATCATTTGATCTCAGCCATTCCCTGCCATCCCATGATGACCCCACCACATTGTTTTGGTTGATCGTGATATCACAGGCAAGCGCCATGTGTCTCATTTAATGAAGCCGAAGAGATGATAGAAATACTTTGATACATTTATTTAGTTTTAATACATTATGTAGCAGGTTACTAAAGCATTTATGAGATGCATGTGTTTCAAATCAATGGAGATTTTATAATCTCAATAGGAAAGGTGCTTGATGGTTAATGAAAAAGCTAGCAACTATGTTGAATGAACATGATTACTGATGGTGGAGATCCACGATTTCCTACCATAGCATGATCAGAAGTTGTAAGGTCTTTATTGATTGTGATATTGCGGGCGAGCACCACATGGATTGCCTTGGTAATACACATTATGGTGGGCCCTTATTTCCATGATGGAGCTTATGTCAGTTTGTTTTGATGGCATCCATTCGATCATCTAACCAAAGTGAAGGATCGACGGCTAGTATTTGAATCTGCATCAAATGCAATTACAAGGTTTGATTCTATAATTTCATATTTTTGTTTATCCCTCCTAGAGAACTAAAAACTCAAGATTATAGCTACCCTCCTAGAGAACTAAGTGTTTAAGAGAGCCAAGATATAGACACCAGACAGATGGCATATAGGTCATTTGTAGTAGACAATGAATTTTGATATACAAAGACTCAAATGTATGTATTTTGATGGAGTAAATGAAGATATCTAAGTTGCGGATTAAGATTTTGGTATCAGTTGTTTGTTAAATTTATGCAGTTATTTGATTGTCTCCATTTTCATGCTTCTCTATTGTTTAAATTGATACAACAAGTTTATACTCAGTTTATCATTGTACATTTGCTATATATGTGTGATTTGGTTATTCGGTTCTCTAAAGTAGGGATTAAAATCTTTTAATCAATCACAACAATTGGGAAGTGTTACTTGGATTAATAAGAAGAATCACATAACTAGAATTTACACTCTATCTCAAGAAGAGTTTGTCAATTATTCACTTGCATGTTTACACAAGTTGTAAACAATTTTTGTTCCTGATAGTTTGTATTATTTCCATTATTGAAATCCACATTTGCAGATATTCATTAGACTCCATATACCCAATAAGGCACTAGTCTCCCCTTGCATTCTTTTATAATTTTCATTATTCTTATTTATTTTACAATTACATTTACAAATACACATACGTATCCACTTACTGTTTTCATTTATTTCTTATATAGTTTAATAGTTTCATTGATTTCATATTATATGTGTTGAAGACTTTAGAATTTCAATTACATTAATTTATGGATATGTTGTATCTATAACACTACAAAACCATATGCTCTTTGCATTTACACTTGCATTTAGAAATACACATTTATATACATAGATATAGATTTCTTTAATGATATGTTTCATTTATTATTCTAGGAGAGCATCTAGTAATTGCATTTACAATTAAAAATACATATACATACATACATACATACTTGCATACATATATATGTGCATTTGTGTGTGTGTGTATATAATTTATATTCAGTGTTTAGAAACAACCCATTAGGTCTGCATGTGGATAAAAACTCATAAAATTAGATCTCCCATACATATTTTGTTGAAACCTAGGTTTGAACCTCTCATTTCACATGCTTTTCTTCACAAAACTCTTGAGGACAACAACTATACCTTCTTTATTTCTCATCCTACACCATATTCATGCATCCTACAATTACAATAGTATCCATGGGGCCTCTTACACAAGTTGTAGTAATCACAAAAAGTGTAAGAGCTCCTTTATATCATGTTTGGACTACAAAACCCTCAAAAATAGGGTAATCGGGTTGTATGCTTGAATTTTCTGTATAAGGATTTGATTTAAGTTGTATTGTAGGTGGATATGTTTTGTATAAGGATTTGATAAGTAGTATTGGGTTAGAATACATATTGATGATATTGTAAAGCAATGTTATCAAGAATCTTATATGTTGTGTTAAATCTATCATAAACCCTTAGTTTCTTATAAATTTGAATCCTCCAATGGATATATGGCACTGATCTAAGTTGTAATTATTCGTATGGTTCAGTATTTGTTTTTCTTTAGCTAGAGCTTGCTACAAATTGCAAATCAATGACTATCTTATACTATGAAATGTTGTTGTAGTTATCTCATGCTCCAAATAGTTGATATTATTGATAAACAACCAATTCTATTCAGTATTATCCTATTATGTTGAGCTATTAAATGAGATTATCTATTGGTGTTGTTTATGATGATGGTGCAGAGGGTTGTAAAAATTAAGGGATCACCCTCCGGGTCTTGTAGAGCCCAAAGTGTAGGAGGTCTTTAAAATCCTCTGGTGGTTGGTCAAGTCCTTTGGGCTGCCCTTTATTGGAATTGGCAATTCCATAGGTAGATTAGAAGATCAACCTACTTCAAAAAACAACCAACACCTTGCATATGTTTGTGGTGGAGGTATTAAAGAAGAATTGTATGCCTCTATTTCCATTCATTAGATCTACCTTAGCCTAGCATATACTTGGGCTAAGTCTACAATTGCTTTAGACTCAAGCAATGAAGGCTATGTGTGATGAAATCCTAGACCTCAACCAAGATGTGGTTAGATTATGGGAGTTTTTCCAAGACCTGAGGCTGGTCGATAAAAATGTGAAAGACTAAGCTATTTTAATTTTTTTGTATAATCTTATACCATTTTACGAGAATGGGGGTGCTAATGTACGAGAAGATCTTTGGAAACTAGGCATGAAAATTGGAGGTTAAAGAGAATGGGGATTTCAAACTTACAGTACTCATTGCCCCTTGGTCGTTGATTTTCCCTGAGTGCCCTCAACCTCGTCCTCGGCGCTAGTATTGACCTTGTTTTCACTCCTCCAAACTCTTCCTCGGTACTAATATTGACCTTGTTTTCACTCCTCCAAACTCTTCGTCGGTGCTGGTATTGACCTTGTTTTAACTCTAAACTCTTCCTTGGCACTGGCATTGACCTTCTTTTCACCACTCCAAAATCTTCCTCAAGGTTGGTATTGACCTTTCACTTCTCCAATTTGACGAGCTACAACCTATTTTCATTAGGTTTTATAGTATGTTAATTAAATTGAAAATTTTGGTGCCATTTAGCTAGGTTTTAATATTCTACAATATAGTTAAGTATATCTTAGCTATATTTTACATAATAAATAATATAATTACTCAAATTTTTATAATTATATATTATATTCTTTAACAAAATTATTAAATACGTATAAAATTATTATAATTAATAATTAATAATAAGTATACTTTTATATAATACAATTTAATATAATTAATTTAATATATATTTAATATAATAGTAATATATATTAATATGAGAGAGAGAAACTAAATTTTGATTTGTTGTTTCATGTCAACAATCCAAGGATGGCATGTGTCCTTGGGAAGTTATGCTCAAGGTAGCGTGCCTTTTGATTAAAGATATGATAATTCTCTTGTAAGACCTCTTCAATTTACCCATTCCACACTTAAGGAGACAAAGATAAATATAGGGAAGAAAATATAGAGTGAGAGGGATAATGACAAACATACAAATATAAAGTGAGACAAAGAGATAGAGAGAGGTAGAGAGATAAAGAGATAAGGATGAATAGATAGACATATAGGGAGGGTGATTGACATATCTCTCCCTGTCGCTCTCTATATCTCTATATCTCCCACTATCTATGTCACTCCCTCTTCCCCCCTCTATCTATTGAGCTCTCTCCCTCTCCCCCCTTTCTCTCTCATTCACTCCATCTCTCCCTCCATCTCTCCTACTCTATATCTCTATCTCTATTTCTCTTTTTATCTCTCTCTAACTCCTCTCTCTATCTCTTTCTATCTCTTTCTATTTATATCCCTTTCTCTCCCTCCCTATCCCCCCTATCCATTGACTCTCTATCTCCACCTCTCTTGCTTTCTCTTCCCATATATCTCCATCTCTCTTTCTCTTCCCATATATCTCTATCTCTCTCTCTTTCTCTCCCCATCCATCTCTATCTCCCCATTTATTAACTAAGAATCCATGCAAGCATACAATAGTATATGTTGGTAAAACTATAATAGTGTTTTATTAAACTATAAGTAACACTTATCTTTCTAATGTCAAGCCTTCCTATAAAAATAGTGTTTTATTAAACTATAAGTAGATTATTGTCACCACTCTTCATTCAACATGAAATGCCAAATGTAGAAATTTTTTTTGTGCTTTTTTCAAGTTTCATTAACCAAGCTATTTACTGGGTTGAATAAAGTTGTGTTATGACCCTTCATCTCTTTCAAATAATTAGACAATATTAGCAAGATCAAGAAGGGGAGAAAACTAAACTCCTTCAAAATAGGGGTAGTTGTGGGTTTGTTGGTTTTCTTTGTATACTATATACTTAGTTCCTCTAGGATAAATAAGTCACTTTAGATCATTTTCTTAGTTGTGTATCCTAACTAATATAGAGTAAGATTTTTCATTTTAATTGACTACTACATAATAGTTTATGTGTTGAAAGAATTGTTTCCATTCTTTGTAGTTTTACATTGGAATACAAATCATATTTAATTTCATGCCAATATACTTCTTTCATAAAGATATTTGTTTGAAATAAGTGCTTCATAACCCATCTAATCAAATCATAATTAACCTATCAAAAAGGCAATAGGAATTTTCTAAAGAAAAGAACACTTGACCCAATCATAAGTGTATGGCCTTCAAAGAAAGGAGTGATCCACCTTAGCAATAACAACTACCTGATTTAGACCTGGGTATGTATAGGATCATGATGGGAAAAAAAGTAGCAACATGAAAAAAGTAGCGTTTTGAACTC